>QLTV01002425.1:2765560-2776583 GCA_003457575.1 Thermophis baileyi
TTGCCTAATGCAGCTTCAGTCTTCCCAGGCTGGTGCAGGTCTACAATTTAGTTTCTGGTGTCCTTCGACAGCTCCTTGGTCTTCACCATAGTGGAGTTTGGAGTGTGACTGTTTGAGGTTGTGGACAGGTGTCCTTTATACTGATAACAAGTTCAAACAGGTGCCATTATTACAGGTAATGTGTGGAGGACAGAGGAGCCTCTTAAAGAAGAAGTTACAGGTCTGTGAGAGCCAGAAATCTTGCTTGTTTGTAGGTGACCAAATACTTATTTTCCACCATAATTTGCAAATAAATTCTTTCCAAATCAGGCAATGTGATTGTCTGGATTTGTTTTCTCATTTAGTCTCTCATAGTTGAGGTCTACCTATGATGTCAATTACAGGCCTCTCTCATCTTTTTAAGTGGGAGAACTTGCACAATTGACTAAATACTTTTTTGCCCCACTGTACATTCTTGAGTCCAATAAACTCAAATAGAATTTTTGATGTATCTTTTCCTTTTGAGGGAAGATTGTTGGAATACTTATAGTAAGTTTATATGAGCTATTTTTAACATGGAACAAAGCATTCAGAATTTGAAACAAAGTGTTCCAAGCCCATTAAACATAAAGCTATCTATTTTTCCCCAAAGTTCTTGAGCCTTTAGCTTTAAATCCACCACAGCACAAAGCCTTTGCATTTAAGATGATGGTGAACATTAGTGTACTACATTGGTATTCATGAAAGATCTCTATGGAACTAAACCAAGATTCTAGGTTAGGGATCCCCAAACTCTTCAGCTCATCGACCCCTCATGAAATTTCAGATTGTTCATTGACACCCAAACATTTATTATGTGAAAATAATTTAGTAAGTAATACTACTTTAACTAATAGTACCACAAATAATAACCATAACCATAATAATAATAAAAAAGAAGACAAAAAGAAAAGGCGTGTTCATTGATGTTGCTATAGATGGTGATGCTAGGATTGAGGAAAACAACAGGAAAATATTACAAAATATTAGGATTTGCTGATTGAAGTTGAACACTTATGGAATAAAGCAATCCATTGTTATACAAATAGTGACTGGGGCCCTTGGAGCAGATACCCTTCTTTGGTATCTGGAAATAGTGAATGTTGTTACCTAGTTTGGGTAATGAAACGTCTGCAAGAAAACAAGAAGTTCAGAGAGCACCAAGGACCTCTCATATTAACCCTGAGCTACAAATATTCTTTATTAATATAATTATTAATTTAATTTACAGAATCCCATATTGCATCCATCATAACATGTGTCAATAAAGACGGTGTTAGGTGTTGGATTTCCTGGATATATGGTGAGAAATGGGCTACAGCAGGGATGTCAAACTGGCGGCCCGTGGGCCGGATGAGTCATGTGCAGGCCATGCCCACCCCAGCTCCACGAAGGGAAAAAACGTCGCAAGTTTGACACCTGTGGGCTACAGGACCAGGACACACACAAGCACACAGAGAGAAAGACAAAGAGAAAGAGAGAGAGAGAGAGAGAGGGAGAGGGAGAGGGAGAGGGAGAGGGAGAGGGAGAGGGAGAGGGATGATGATGATGACGACGACAAAACTTGCCAATGGCCAAGAGAAGGAAAGTTGAAGAAAGAGATTCTGGCTGCATAAGACCAAATCTTAAGAACAAATGCATACAAAACCAAAATTAAGAATACAGCAACAGATAATCAATGCCACCTCTGCAAAGAAGCTAAAGAAACAGTGGACTGTCTAATTGGCTATTGCAAGAAGATCTCACAGACTGACTACAAACAACAACATGACAAAGTAGCAACAATGGTGCATTGAAATATTTCCAAGAAGTATCATTTGCTTGCAAACAAAAACTAGTGGGACCATAAACTAGACAAAGTGATCAAAAATGGAGAGGTTAAAGTGCTCTGAGATTTGAGAGTTCAAAGAGACAAGAAACTGCCACATAACACCCCTGACTTAACAACTGTCGATAAAAAAGATTTTTTTAAAAAGTTTGGATAGTAGATGTAGAAGTACTTGAAGAGAGCAGAACAGAAGGGAAAGAACTGGAGAAAATCACAAAATACTAAGACCTGTAAATAGAAGTAGAATGATAGTGGCAAAAGAAAGCAAAAATAGCACCAATAGTGATAGGTATCTTAGGTGCAATCCCAAAACTTCTGGGGCACCACTACTTGAACACTATTGGCATTAACAAAATCACCTCAGTCAATTGCCAAAGGCAGTTTTACTTGGAACAGCTTATATCCTGTGATGATACCTTTAACATCATCAAACAACATCTACCTATCACAGATCCTTGGGAAAGATTCGATAGGTGGATAAAAATGCCAAATCCAGTCTAAACATCTGACTATGTGAGCAGTCATAATAATAAATAGTCCATCAATCCATCAACTTTGACCATTTTGGGGAACTCTGATCTAGGGTATCATTTCCCCCCTATTTGAAGGATTGAGAGACACCAACAAAATGGCACCCTCAGGATTTGGGGAACAATGAACAACATCCATCCTGTTCAAGAATGCACCAAGAGCTCCAGAAGGTAGAGCAGAGATGTTCTGCTCAGCTCCTTGAGAAATAAAAATGCAAATGGCTTTAGCTAGGCCACTTGGTCTATAAATGAGCAACTAGCAGGGCTGATTCCTTCCCTGGGAGCAACCACTGTAACCTTAGCTCCATCCTCTCATATTTATAATTCTAGCGTGCTTCCAGAATCTTAGCTATTTGGTTCAGGATCAGCTGTTCCAGGTGTAAAAGGAACTATTCACATATAAATTTCTACTCCCAATTTCTATTAATTCCCAACAAGAGTTCACAACACAGTCTACATCAGGGCTGTCAAACTCCTGGCCTGTGGGCCAGATGCGTCACGCGCTGGCCACGCCCATGCCCGGTTCAGCAAAGGGGGGAAAAGTCCTGATACGTCAC
The DNA here is from genome assembly GCA_003457575.1 of Thermophis baileyi. NCBI lineage: Eukaryota > Metazoa > Chordata > Lepidosauria > Squamata > Dipsadidae > Thermophis > Thermophis baileyi. The sequence continues at coordinate 2,768,494 of QLTV01002425.1, forward strand.
GTGATGCCACCGTGACGATATGAGTCTACATTATTCTGGGGTCAGGGGTCAGATGGGGGTCAGAACTGTATAAACCAAAGGAATTGCAGAGGTGATAAACACCTGCACTATGAGCATTCACGATGTGGCATATAAATTTAAATATTAATCAATCTAAAGTGATGCTTATTGGGGCAAAATAGCACTTAGCACTTAGATTTATATACCGCTTCACAGTGCTTTACAGCCCTCTCTAAGCAGTTTACAGAGTCAGCATATTGCCCCCAACAATCTGGGTCCTCATTTTACCCACCTCGGAAGGATGGAAGGCTGAGTCAACCTTGAGCCTGGTGAGATTCGATCTGCCAAACTGCTGGCAGCCGGTGATCAGCAGAAGTAGCCTGTAGTACTGCGCTCTAACCACTGTGCCACCGCGGCTCTAAAATATCCCCATTTCAGATACACATCAATAAGCTCTGAACTGTCTGATTTCCAATGGAGATGTGATGGATAATTTAAAGAAAATGGAAACTCAAACTCTATATACAAATGAAAAAGCAAATTTCATCTTAGATATTAAGATAACAAACAACTCCCCATGCACATTAATTTCTTTGAAATACATCATAGTTAACCTTCCATACATTTTAACTTTTAACTTTCCCCAGGCCAAATTACCAACTAATGGTTTTATATATGAGACTGCTATAATGCCTTCTCTTGAAATAATGCCTAAAAAAAATATCCCTGAAGGAATTATATACAGAGCAAAACTTCAGTTCACCATTAGTTAACCTTTGCAAGATGTGATTGTTTATTTTTCATATTTCTTATTGTAGAAAGTGAATATTAAATGTATGTATATGCATATACACACAGAGACACACACACACACACACACACACACACACACAAAACACTGCTAAAATTCAATATTGCAGATGATTTAGCTGTAAAGTCCATACAATATACTCCAGTGTAATTGTTCAAAGTAACTGTAGTATGAAAAAGTATTTCTATTTCTCATGTCAACATATTTTCGATATACTGAGTTTATAAACAAGTTTGCTAGTGTTCATGGTGAGAGTCAAATAAATAAATCTACTACAAGAAAACAGTCAATCATTTCTATGAAAATGTAATTTCTCTCTCCATGAAAACACAACTACATTGTCACGAACTGATAAAAACGGTCTGTGACAAATACTGAATGTCATTACAAACTATTTCTTTTTCTGACCGAATGAACAATAATACTTTTCCCACCATGTATTCATAAATAAGGATATCTGACCTTACTGCTGTTTCATGAATGGAACTTAATTTTTTTTTAAAAGGAGATAATATACCTCAAGGGCTGCTGATACAGTGCCTGTGCTTTCAGGTTGCTCCAAGATAATATCCATGAGACCCAAAATTGCTAAATCTTCATGACAAATCTCTTATGAAATCAAGCACTGAAACCTTCAGCCAGGGGCATTTTCACTATTCTGCAAAACTAAGAGATGGTAACTGACATCTGAAACAGCAACCAACTCTTGATATAATTGCTTTAGAATTAACTAGCTTTCTTTACATTTTTGTTTTGGTTTTCTAAGAAGTTAAATTTCACTGAGCTCAATAGGCCTTTACTTCTCAAATAAACAAGTACAGTATTTTAAAAAAAGCATTTAAAGCATTGATGCTCGAAATGTAAAAAAGTTTGTGTGTCTGTCTGTGTGAGTGTATCTGTGCCTATGTGTATTAGCAATATGCTAAAGGTATCAGGATTTCCATGATTCCAAAAGTATCTGGCATCTTCTCCATGCTACGCATAAAATGTTATCCATCTTTTTAATGGGTGTTCTTTTAATTCACAAATTGGTTAAGCAGTTGGTATATGCCGTTACACTCACAATAAAAGAGTTCATTCTCAATTACAGATAGTGTTGAACTCACTTACAAGCATGTAAAAAATTAACACACAAGTGTATAATTGTAGTTTTATGCTCAAGTACCCTAATTATGCACTTTAAAGCACATTCAAAGGAGCCATTGAGGGCATTCAATACCTCAGCTCTATGAAGTCTACAGAACACTTTCTAACAAGACAGCTGCATAAAAAAGAAATAAAGCAAACTTTAAAACTGCATTCAAACAAAGATGAAACTCAGAAAACGAGATTGCATCGTACTTCCAAGTAAGGATCCAGATCTCTAGGCCATCACACTATACACAAGCATGGAAAAAAATCAATTTCTCCCCAGAACAAAAAATGCTGAAGTCACAATATGGGATTTCCAAGAATATACTGCTCTTTCTTCAACATTTGCAGCGTATTAAAAGTTTCAGAATTACTTTTCTCTGTGAATTTTCTGTGAAAGTGTGTCATGTAAAGAATCTTCCCTAAAAGCATTTTTCTAGAAGTTGCTATATTTTTAATCGTTGATTAACACTGGGGATATTCAAAGGAGGATATTTTTATTTCCCTAGATTGGATAGTAGCTCAAATCAGGACACAGATGATGCGGGATCAAGTAGATCTGAATCCTTATTAAAACAGTACTCAAAAAAACACCCAAGAGCAGCAGCCAAGGCAACCAAGACATCAGCTTGAGCCTTCTGTCTTGTTCACTGTTAAAAACTCATATTAATCATTCATATTTTATTTGAGAGATAATTATTTCTAGCAAAGAGCAATTATAACTCAAACACACACAAAATGTTTATAAATGGATTTCCTTTTTATGTGCAGCCTTCAGTCATTAAATCCAGCTACTGGCAGGATATGGCAGATTTTTGTTGATCTTGGAAGCTAAATTGAGTTGTACTTGAGGAGTACTTGGATGGTATACTATCAGGAAATGCAACTCGGAAAAAAATCTGGAAAAAGGATTTCCATACTATTGTGAAAAAAACTTCATAAACTTTTCTATGGAGTCCAATGACTTGAATTGAAGACAACTTGGCATTTTATAGACAATAAAAGAAATTACATGATGAAAAATCAAATGTTTCATTTCCAAACAGCAATTTTAAATATCCTCCTTACAATAGAAAAAAATTGCAGCAAAAGAAATACAGTAATTTTTTTTTTACTTTTCAGAAACACTAAAAATGTCTTTATTGTTATTTTAAAAAAATTGCAAACACAGGAAGATGGAGACTTAAGGTTTTCAGGTATACAGGTAGTTCTCGACTTACAACATTTCATTTAGTGACCGTTCAAAGTTACAATGGCACTGAAAAAAGTGTGACCATTTTTCACACTTACGACCGCTGCATCATCCCCACGGCCACGTGATCAAAATTCAGCTATTTGGCAACTCACTCATATTTATGATAGCGCCAGTGTCTCCAGTCATGTGATCACCTTTTCCAACCTTCTGACAAGCAAAGTCAATGGGGGAGCCAGATTCATTTAACAACCATGTTACTAACTTAACAACTGCAGTCATTCACTTTACAACTGTGGCATGAAAAGTCGTAAAATGGAGCAAAATTAACTTAACAAAGGTGTCGCTTAGCAACAGAAATTTGGGCTGAATTGTCATAAGTCGAGGAATACCTGTTCTGAAGTCATTTCACTGCTTCCTCCCTTAGATGAGCAATATGAATTTAACAAAATAGTTCACTGCTAGCGGTTCTTACAGCACATCTTTCTTAAGAACAGATGGGGGGAGGGGGGGAGCTGCCCTATGCTTGATTCAGTTATTTGCATTATCCAAAACTCTTTCCCATCATTTGCCACTTCAGAAGTTTCTGCTGGGAGGAACTTATGATCTTCATATTTTGCTACTAAGGTGTGATTATTCCTTAAAGACTACTTTTCTACCAAGCAATCCCAAAAAGGAGTTTTTATAACTGGCAATGTTTTGCTGTATTACACATAATAACTCTTTGCCTCACTATTTAAATATGTATGAGAACCAGTTTAGTGTAGTGGCTTACAGTATTGGCTAGAAACAGGTGTCTGTGAATTCTAGTCCCATCCTAGGCACAAAGTCAGCTGGATGACCTTGGGCCAGTCACACACACATACTCTCTCTGCCCTATAAAGGAGACAATGGCTTACCACTTCTGAAAAACCTTGCCAAAAAAACTGCAGGGACACATTCAGGCAGTTGCCAGCAATTAAAAAAAAAAAAAACTGACTCTAAGTTACAAAAAAAGGAGGGGTTCCCCCCCCCCTTTGGGGACTCTTCCAGCATTTTCCCAAAGAAAAATTAGACATGGTATGGTAACTACAAACAAACCCAAGTATTTTGTCTTCTAAAATGAGTAACACATTACTCAAAGTGTGCAATATGAAAATGTTTCTATGCTATAAGAAAACCTTGTATATTCTAATGTAGATGTATTTCTCTTTCTAAATAGTGCAATCATCTTTACGAGAACATTTACTGCTTATGAACCAGGGAGAAAATCAGCAACAAAGCCATTTTTTCCTCAAATGGCCCTCTCATATTTGCTTTTAAGTTGCTTTTATCAGCACAGGACACTATTCCCTTATTTGCAAACTTCTCACAGTGAAAAAGGAGTTGGATGGCTGCTGCAAAATGGGTTAAGCATTCAGTTCCGCCTTGTTGATGCCGTCTTTTTGTCCCATGAAGGCAGGGACAAGGATTTTTTTCCCGCATTTTAGTAACAAATAGCTGTAGTGTTAATTGCAGTCTGCACCTTTCAGATGTATAAAACGTGCATTCTTAATGTACACTTTATTCAACAAAGAAAATTAAAACTGTGTAAGGCCAATGTAGAATGCAGTTATAAATACTTGTCAACATTTATTAATGATGCAAACAGGAGCTGGGCTTTGATGAGATATATGTATGTAGGGTTTTTGTTTTCTATTTGTGTGAGAAGTATCTGAAGGAATGGAAAGTCTCCACTGTATTATGCTCTTAGCAACCTAATTTATTACAAAAGCTGTCAGTCAATCCTATGTTATCAAGTGGAAAAGTAGAACATGTAGTTATGATTAGAAGGCATCAAGGTATCAACTGTGCTAACAGTTCCTTCCTGATTTATGCTGATTCTCTTATGTAAGTCTACTGACACTCGGAGGGAAACATTTTATCGGTACTGTATGGTTCTGTCAAATGAACAAGTGAGAAAAGCATCAATTCTCCAACAAGTTCCACTCTGCTAATTTACCACAGCTTACTGGTAAAATAACAAAAGCTTTTATCTCTTATGGAAGCAGATTCATCATTCACACACGAGAAAGTAACAAATTCCATCACAAGGAACTACAGATCAGATTTTACTTATTTACAATAAAAGCAAGGAGTTGTAAGCAATAATGCAAGCAAGATGTGCAGGAAAAATGTAGTCATGTTAATTTCCCCATCGTTATCATTAGGAAAGGCTTGTTGTAATGCTTCAAATATTACTTTTCTACATTCCTCCAAGTATCATAAATTATTTGTTGGGGAGGATAGGCAGAAAGATGGTTTAGTATAAATTCTGAAAATGAAAATCTGGATTATATGATACAATTCAGTACCTAGGGGCCAATACTTATACCTAGAGTCCAGGAGCAGAACTGGTACTTAATTTAATGGAACACTTAAGAGTGGCATGGAAGATAACGCTGCCAACATATTTTGCCAGCAAATGTATTCTAATGGTGGAATAGCAAAAATAGCAAAGTAGGCACACTCAAGAAAACCGGAAAACATACTTACAGTTTCTCTTATTCCCCCAAACTGCATTTTGATTCAAAGATTATACTGGTCTGAAACTTAACACAAGAAATGTCCCTCACAGTTATCTTAGATGGGTGTCTATTCCTGTGCTGCTGACTACCAGCAGGAAAGAGAATAGGATACAGTTAAGCCAATACTTAAAGCACACACCATCATTATTTTATTATTTTATTAAATATTTTAAATATTTATATCCTGTCTTTGGGGGCATGATGGTTCAGTGGCCCGAGCGCTGCATGATGGGGTGAGATCCTGTTACCTGCCCCAGTTCCTGCCCACCTAGCAATTCAAAAGCATGCAAATGCAAGTAGATAAATAGGCACCACTTCAGTGGGAAGGTAACAGTGTTCCGTGTGCCTCGGCATATAGTCATGCTGACCACATGACCACATAAGTGTCTTAAGACAACGCTGGCTCAATGGAGATAAGCACCACCCCCTAGACTGGACAGGGAAAACCTTTACCCGCCTTTATTATTTTTACAAATAATTCAAAGTGGTGAACATATCTAACACACATGTAAACACTACACAGGAGAATATAACTCAGAAGAAAAAGCATGTGGGTATGTATTTCTGATCTTGTAGAACACTCAACTGCACATTTTTATATGTTTTTAGTGAACATGTCTTAGTAAACATTCTTCCCTGGGATTCCAAACTCTTCTCTAACCCAACAGCAGGAGGTGACAAATTGGAGGATATTACACTACCATAATAAAGAAAATGAGAACTGCCAACTTTAATGTCTTCACTATCCACCCCAGTTCCTTTGCCATACAGAATTGAAGGACTGTGAACCCTTTAGAACTTTCTGTAACCCTGCAATATTGAGACCTACAATGTGAATAGAGCTTCATCTAACTCCTATTAATAGATAGGGAGATTTTGGTTAACAAGCAATACACAAAGCAGTATAATATGTTTTTATTGAACATCTTGAGAATTAAGCAGTAGTGGGTTCTAAAACCCGTTGGTACTGGTTCGTGCGCGCGTGAGACGCTTCTGCGCATGCACAGAAGCTTCTCAGAAGCTTCTGTGCATGCTCAGAAGCGTCCTGGGTGGCTGGACGGAGCCTCCCGCCGCCACCGCTACCGGTTCACAGAACCGGGCCAAACCGGGAGCAACCCACCGCTGGAATTAAGATATACAGGCAGAACAATCTGTTATCATGACAAAAATTCCTCCACAATCACCAGAATATCGGAAATACTGACCAGAAGGGACCTGAATGTTCCTGGCAGGTATTACTTTAGTCTCCTCTATTGTGGCATACTCAAGATCAAGCTACACCACTATCAACTGAAGCATCTACTTATGATAAGTGGTAGGCAATCCATGCATATACTTCTGTTTCAGAATGTATTCTGTCCCAAATGCTACTCAATAAATGCTTTGTCTTTGTGTTGTGGTTGCCCTGATAGTGACAGGAATCTTTCACCTTACCCCACAATAGGATCTGGCTACAGAAATCTCAGGAAGTCAGGAGATTAAACAGAAAAGCTACTATATACATTGTCAAAGGGCGTGGGCTGAAGTAAGTGTATTTTAGCAGCAAGTGTATTTTTTATTTTTAATAATGCCCCTAACCATTTTTACCTAATAGTGGAAAATATAGAATATAATGTTCATGCTGGAATATAGTGATACAGTACATCTCAAAGTCATTTTTATTTTTTGACAGGTATGTAATAGAACACAATTATATTTTTATACTAATAAAATGAGTCAAGATGCCTAAGATTCATGTTTTATATGCAGAAAGCAAAAGCAACCCAAAAAGGAGGTTTATGCAAGGGAAAATAAGTTGTCTTATTTTGACAAGTCTTAAATCCCAGAAAGTCAGTGTCTGTAAGCCAAGACATGGCAATATAATATTTAGGCACATAAGGGAAAAATGCTTGTGAATTCTACTGGTCCAATGAACAGAGACAGAGTTTTTATAATTTTATCATTGTATTCCATGGCCGACTGACTGTCAGACCAGTGCCAAACTACAAGCTCCCATTTGAGTGACATATGGATTCAACCAACCAAGGATATGTTAGAAGGAGCGTTGGTCCTACCTGAACGCCTTTTCTCAGTGTAGGTTGCAGGATAGGCCAGGAATGGGTGATGACTTCATCCTTCTGCCTAGAGACTGAGTCATAATTTTCATAGCCACGCCCCGTTGCCTCTCTCTCTGCTCCAGTTATCGACGAAGGCGCAGCTGTAACAACACAACTGTATCCAGAGGTTAGGTGCCCTGACCCCCCCCCACAGGATCCAGACCCTACGGTCATGCCAGGGTGGGACTGGCCTATCCTGCAACCTACACTGAGAAAAGGCGTTCAGGTAGGACCAACGCTCCTTCTCCAGTGAGGTTGCAGGATAGGCCAGGAATGGGACATACCAAAGCTGGAAGTCCTAAGGGCGGGTCTCC
>QLTV01002425.1:2799605-2811407 GCA_003457575.1 Thermophis baileyi
AAGGAAGGAAGGAAGGAAGGAAGGAAGGAAGGAAGGAAGGAAGGAAGGAAGGAAGGAAGGAAGGAAGGAAGGAAGGAAGGAAGGAAGGAAGGAAGGAAGGAAGGAACATTGGGTACAAAGGCTCATTTTTTACAACTCAGATCTACTGCGAGACTATCAATTTATCTTACTATCTTTTTATTGACATAAATCTCACTTTCTAATGGCTGCTTTTTTCCTGCTTGTGAAGAATTATTGGACAGTTTATACTAACTGCTTTCCGTCATGTTTCATTTCAAAATACCATCTTTTGTCAGTTTATTCCAATCAAATCCAAATCGGATCATTAAAGTGAATAAAAAAAGAACGGTCTTCCAACACCATTAATAATATGATTCGAATAATACTTTCAATCCCTCCTATTTGCCCTGTATTAAACCAACATGGAACAGATTCCAGAAATTTTGTATTTCTTTATACACACATACACTTGTATTTTGTTTTTTAGATAATTAATGCCAGCAGCACAAGATACAGGTAGTTCTCGACTTACAACAGTTCATTTAATGACTGTTCGAAGTTTACAATGGTGCTGAAAAAAAGGACTTATGGCGGTTTTTCACACGTATAACATTGCATTATCCCTGTAGTCACATGATCAAAATTCAGATGCTTGGCAACTGTTTCGTATTTATGATGCTTGCAGCATCCTGGGATCACATGATCCCCCTTTCTGATCTTCTGACAAGCAAAGTCAATGGGGAAACCAGATTCACTTAACAACCATGTTACTAAATTACAAACTGCAGTGGTTCACTTAACAATTGTGGCAAGAAAGGTAAAGGTAAAATGGGGCAAAACTCAACAAATGTTTCACTTAGCCACATAAATTGTGGGCACAATTGTGGTTGTAAGTCGAGGACTACCTGTATTATCTGAAGGAGTACCTTCTCCCATCTTTATCTGTCCATCTGATCAGATTGAGGAAACAACTCCTTTCTGGCCTCATTTACAGGACGTCCCCGACTTACAACTGTAATTGAAACCGGAATTACAGTCATAAGTCGTGGTGGTCATTAAGAAGTTCATCATGTGATGAACCTGATTTTAATGACATTTTTTGAAGCAGTCATTAAGTGAATACCATGGTCATTAAATGAACCCACTGTCCACAAAGAGCACTTTTGCTGGAAATTAGAAATATAGCTAGTCCTCGGCTTACAGCAGTTCATTTAGTGACCGTTCAAAGTTAGAATGGCAGTGGAAAAAAATGACATGACCATTTTTCACACTTACAACCTTTGTGACATCCCCATGGTCACGTGATTTCCATACAAATGCTTGACAACGGGTTCATATTTACAACAGTTGCAATTTCCCGGGGTCATGTGATCACCTTTTGTGATGTTCTGACAAGCGAAGTCAATAGGAAAGCCAGATTTGCTTAACAACGGTGTTACTAATTTAACAACTACAGTGATTCACTTAACAAAGTTGGCAAGCAAAGTCGTAAAATGGGACAAAATTCACTTAACAAATCTCTCACTTAGCAACATAAATTCCGGGCTCAATTGTAGTCGTAAGTCAAGGACTACATGTAAACACCTGTTTCTGGCAAAAAAACGGGCGGAAACCCTTTTAAATTTCAGTCATGTGACTGTGGGACACTGCAAACAGTAAGCCAAGTCCCCAAAATGTGATCATGTGACATGAGGGGGGCTTGGAAACTTAGAATCCAGGTCTTAAGTACCTTTTTGGGTCTGCCGTAACTTAAAATGGTCGCTAGCGACTAGTCGTAAGTTAAGGACTACAATTGAATACAAGACTTTCATCTGGCAGGGCTTTGGAAGCACTGATTGATCATTGTCCCTAATACTTCCGAATTCTCTCCCTGCAGAGATCCGATATGCACCTGTTGTGGTCCGGCAGCGGCCTGCGGAACTGGCAGCAGAGTCGGACAGCGAGGAGGCTGGGGAGGAACATGGGCCAGGCCTGGAGTCTGGAGAAGGCTCAGTGCCAGAGGCAGAGATCCAGCCCGGGCCATCTGGGAGGTCTGTGCTGACTCCAGAGCCTCCAGAGGCTGACATGAGCGAGGCAGAGGAACAGGGGGAGCCTATTCCCAATGCGCGCATGCGCAGAGCTGCCAGAAGGCAATAAGTGTTATGGAGGAAAAGGACTACTCAGGAGTAAGGCTTGGAGATGATTGGCCCCTCCCATAGGATATAAAAGTGAAACAGACGGATGTGCTCGTTGCAGGAAGCAACTTGGTTCAATTCTGATCGGTGTAACTCAGCAGCTAAGTTTGCAGGAAGCAACTTGGTTCAATTCGTGTCTCAGCATTTTCAGTTCTGACTCCGTGTTCCGTTTGTCCTTGCAAAGCTCCTTGCCAATTAGGTCTTTGGCAGCGTGTCAAAAGAGATAAAGGTTGGTGATATCAGCCTTCTTCCGAAAGACTTCTGTCGGACTAATTAATCTTGTTTGGGACTTATTATGGCTGGGAATGAACAGAATTCACAGCCATTTAAATAAAAAGAGGTTTTTGGGACTCCGTGTGTGCAGTATTATTTATCAGGAAGCCTAGGTCAGAACAGCACCATTCTTCTTGGGTTTCAGGAGAGCAGTAAGGAGGAGGGCATATGGTAAATGAAGGCTGGAATCTGACAAGCACATGACTTCATATATTTTATGTTTATTATCTTGATACAGTCAATGTGTTTATATTATGGGTAGACTTATAATCTTTGAGAGTGTTGCTTTTTATTTTATTTTTGTCAGATGCAAAGAATCAGGATGAGGCATTAAGTTCCGGTTCAACTGATTTATTGTTCATTCCTATATACAAGAATTTAGTCAATTGACAGTCAGCACTAAATTGCTAGGTAAGCTAGGTAAGAATTAACAGAATTCAAGGGGGGGTAGGGGCTGGACGTGGGTTGCTTGTGGGAACATAATGATTCTAGGCTGATTCCTCTCTTGACTCTGCCCCTGACTCCGCTCAGCCTCTCCTTCTCCTACAATTTTGACCTGGTAATGGTAAATAACGATTAAGAGGAGCTCTGCCTTTCCCTTGGATTGTGTGGCTATTTCATAATCTGAAATGCATCTTATAGCAACAAAGGTCGGCTGAAATTAATGGGATGCTTCAAATGCTATGCCAAAGATTTAGCCAGATTTTTCAATATTCTCACTCTGTCCCCCCAACCCTAAAATCTCCTACTTTGAACTATTAGACAGTCTTTATACCTTTTGAAAAATGTTTCCAGGCAATTAAAATGCCCAAAGTTCAAATATTCATACTTCAGTTCTCTTGCTTCTCTTTGAGATTGGTGGGATTGTTATTATTTGGCAGAGACGTGACTCAAAAACTGTCCCAAATTTTTTTATTAATAAAAACATCAGAAATATTTTATTTACCATTGTGAAGAAAAGCAGAAACGCTGCAATTACAAGAGAAAAGATTGTTCCATAACCTGTTATTACCATTTTGTACAATTCTGAAGAAGACAGGTTAGATACAGCTTATGTTTGAAACTTCTCTTTATTCCCAAAAAATAGAAAATGAAAAATCATCTCGTAAAGAAAAATTGTCCATGGTTAAATTACTGAACACTCAGAAATATTTAGCAGCCTATGCAATGTCTTCTTCCTTATAATAAATGAAATCCCATGCTAGAATATCACCAATATAGGTACCATTTGAGAAAATGTAAATAAAAATTGTTTTCTAAATGTTTTCTCCCTTTTTACTGTGTTATTATAAATCTTCATACATTGGTTACCTTGATAACCACTAACCTTTCTTTTCTTCATACAACAATAACAATAGTTACCCTCAATGTAAAGGATATAATCAATAAAAGGTTGATACAGAAACTTATAAATAAAGATACAGTATGGTATAGTGGTTAAGGCACTACATGAGTTATAATCCCCGTCAGCTGGGTGACTTCGGGCCAGTTACTCTCTCTTAGCCCAGCTACCTATATAAAAATAATAAAAGCAGAATATAAACAAACAAACAAAAACCTACTTCCCGATGTGGCTATAACAGATACACACACATCAGAGGTGGGTTCCTACCGGTTCTAACCAGTTCTTTAGAACCGTTAGTAGCTCGGCGATGACATCACGGAGCTGGTTCCGTCGGTGTCTCCGTGGGCGCCATCTTGGATTTTGCTTCTGCACATGCACAGAAGCTAATTTTTGCTTCTGCGCATGCGCAGAAGCTATTTTTTATTGCTACGGCGCGACCCTGAGCAAACCGGCAGCAAAAGGATCCAGAACCCATCCCTGACACACATGCTATACAAATGACTTTACAAATTTAGGATTATTTCAAAGAAATATTTGCTATGGTCAAAAAGCTTACTTGCCATAGTTATTAGAAAAAATGGAATGTAAACAATACTCCTTAGCTGGTCATCTCAACTTGCTCGAATGAACTCCAGCTAAACTGGGTTATTTCTAGGTCACTCTAAGGTAACACACTTGCTGTGTCAATGTTATCAATGCCAGGCCCAGAAATAAATCAAAGAGTTCTACATACACTTTCTGTTCTACTTGTGCAGCTGTAAGGAGATTAATCGGTCTTTGGATTGTGGGATCCTATATCATAGGAGCAAAAAGTGAAAGCACACTGTAATTAAATCCAGCAGGTTATGGACACAGTGGGATTGTGTACATTGTAGGATAGTGGATATAGTGTTACTTTAACACACATAATTCCCAGCTAGCAAAACCATTGAAAGGCACTAGTCTAGGGAAGGCTGAATTGGATAACCTACAGTAACTGTCTAATTCAATATAAAGCAAGTTTAGAAATCAGATATGAAGTTCTGCTACATCATACAGCAGGACATTAATTATAAAATGGAGGTTGGCTTAGTCTAACCAGAATCAGACGGACCTAATGGTGATCTAAACTACTCTTAGTTACCCACTTTTGAGATGTAAAAGGACCTGTGGCAGGGAGACACTGCTTTTTCACAGCACATGAGTTCTGTGGAACAATCTCTCAGCATTGATCAGACTGTCCCTCTCTCTGATGGCATTCAGGAGGGTGCTGAAAATCAAATTAATGCAGAGGTCATTCTAAGAATTTGGCTAGCTTTTCATTCCCCCCCCCCTCCTATCCTTGGTCTAATTGGATTTCAGCGGTTATGATCTGTTTTGTTTTTATTTGTTTGTTATTTGTAATACCATGCAATGAATTTAGATGATGATGATGATGATAAATAGAAGCAGTAATAAATAGTATGTAAGGTATTAGCATAAGTAAATTACCAAGAAGCTCTTGGATTGTGGTGGGATATAAAAGAAAAATAACTAACAATTGGATAATCATTGCATCAAGAGACATGCAATGCCTTTGATGGATGGGCCAATAGAACTAGGCTGCAAAAATCTCGATATCTACTTAAGTGTAGCAATTGTTTCTCTTTGCTGCCATTAATGGCCACCTGTAACCAAGATCTGGTAGCTCCAATGATTTTGTTATCTTTGTTTTTTATAAGCACATCATTGACTACATTTTCCCCAGAACATTTTCAAATAGCTTTTGTTTTTGAAATGCATTTAAAATTATTAAAATATTTAAAGTTAAATAATTGAAATCCAGTAATATAATGCCGTATGTATTCCTGTTTTACACACTTTCCTTGCGATTTTTCAGGGCTTTATTGAATATTCTATACTAAAACAATAACAAACGAATTAGCTTAATAGTAATGTTGTTGCAACTGATTGTGAACAAAGAGTTGTACAATCAGATCCAAAACCTACAAGGGTTCTTTGCTCGTATTATGAATACTCTCTAGGCCTTTTAGGCAGGCTTGCATAACTATAATAATACTTATTCCCCCCAAAGACTCCTTCACTTCTCCCCACTTCATCCTGCCTTTCCCTTCAAAATTTTGACAGTATCCCATTCATCATTTTGGCCAAGTTACTTACATTGTAAATATTCTTATGTTTGGATGATGACAAGGGAGCTATCACTTTGACTAGGAGAACTCAAGGTTTTTGAGTATTCCCAGCAAGCTTTTATTTTTGTTTAATCTTTTTTTTCCTTTAAATATCAGGCACTCTTATTCAAAAAAACTGCCAAGGAATTTTAAAGGAACTAATTTAATCAAGCCAGAGTTCCATTTATAGAAACATTGTTTTATGTTTTCCTTATATGTTTACATTGCCAGAGAAACTTCACCCAGCCATGAAAAGTAATTAGCACACAAGTCTTTTTAACAGTAAACATCTCCACAAGTTTTCATAAACAACTAGCATCCTCTTTCTCATTGCAAATCAAATTCTGTTAAGCCTCCTTAAAACGTGACTTTTACTCAAATCAAAGCTGATTATTTACAAACCTGTCTCTACTACATAATGATTCTTATGTCTTTCTTTAACTTACTTATAATGATTAATTAATCTCCATACATATATGTCATTATTAATGTTAGCAGTAGAGGGTGCCTTTCATATTTGCTCATAAGCCTTATAAGAAAGTTTAAATTGTGCATTTGTATGACTACAATATTATATAGGCTTGTTTGCTTGTTCTTTGCTAGTGTTGCACTTTTTTTTTTAGGGCATTGATTTTTCATACATAACTTGCCATTTCAATGAGGTAAGAGTTTACAGATAATCAAATCTGGGCTGTGCTGGGAATGCAGCAGTAAACACTCAAAATTGGCAGATTGTCAGAATGAGACAATTCCCACAGACTTCCTATTTTCACATGAACTATGATAAAAATGGGGTAGGAAGGGTGAGATGAAAGCCATTATCATTATCTAGAGCCATTATGGTCTTCAATCCAACATTAATTTCTATCTCTCTGGCAGTTTATATACATATTGTATATAAATACAAACATAAATATATAAATACACAGAACTTAATCGACCTGCACAGATTTTCCAGTGATGATCAAAGCGGCTCTCTGGATCAGCAGCAGGAAATCCATCAGGCTAGCTTTGTGGAAGGATCCTATGTCTATGAATAAGAAGACCTTGAAGCAGCCATGTTATTTTGTTCACCACAAGATCTCATTATACTAAATGTGCTATAGTCATTGCCTATCCGTGACACAAAATTAAATAATGAAGAGGTATATCATTCCCAGTTGTATTTAAGGAAGTATTAAGTTAATATTGACTAAATTAACATTATTTTAATTTCTTAATATAAAAACATCTGAACAGTTCTTGCCAAAATCCCAAAAAACTATTGTCCATGAAGGTAAATAAGTGGGCAGGGACCCTTGAATAAATATCATGGCTACAGGGTAGGAAGCAGAGTTTGACATAGAAATTGGGCTCCATATAGAGGTAATCTGGACTGCATTTGAAGTTCTGACTCCCCATAAAATGGGCAAGGCCATTCCAAGCTGGGGGCCTGGCCACCTTCTTATTCCATCCTAGTTTTCCTGGATTGTTAAGGGGTCCATGTCAGGGGCGGGTTCTAACTTACCTCGCTGCCGGTTCGCTTCCTCCCGCGCCACGTGGCCGCGCCTTCGTAGTGCCGAAAAATCCAATTTTTTTTAAAAAGCCAAAAACAAGATGGCGACGCATGCGCAGTGCCGGAAACTCGTGCATGCGCAGAAGAAAAAAATAAAAAAAAAATCCCAATTTTTTTTTTCAAAAAACATTTTTTTTCCAAAAAAAAAAAAGATTTTTTTTTAAAAAAGATTTTTTTCAAAAAAAAGATGCCAGCATCCACAGACCGGCACTGACCGAACCGGCTCCATGACATCACCAGCGGGTTGCTACTGGTTCGGGCGAACTGGTCCGAACCGGGAGGAACCCACCTCTGGTCCATGTTATAATGTCTGTTTTTTGTGAGAGTCAGTGGTCCTTTCTGCTCTGAAGGAAGCAGTAGTGTTTACCCTTTTGAAGAAGCCCTTGTTGGACCTAACAATTCTGGACAACTATCATCCAAGCACAAACTTTCCCTTGTTAGGAAAGGTTGTTAGGAAGGCATTCAGACAACAGTTGAAGAGGAACTTAAAGAAAGCAGATTACCTTGTCCCATTTCAGTGAGGTTTCAGGCCAGGGTACAATACAGAGGGACAGCACTAGTCCTGGTCCTGGTTGGCCTTTGGTGGAGCTGGGATGGCACATCTCAGCAGCTTTCAATTCTATTGATAATGGTGTCCTTCTAGTCTAGCTATCGGATGGAGGGGGTTTATGTTAGGGTGGGAGAAGTCATATTCATGGTTCCTCATTTGTGGAGTGCCTCAGGGCCTGACTCTCTTGCTCCTTCTAGTTGACATCTACATGACTACACCACTGAGTGAAGTCACCCATTAGTTTGGAGTCTATTATTATCAGTACATAGATTATATTTTTGTATATCTTGACCTAACCCAGTATCTGTTTGGATCTTGATGGGGACAAACAATTACACTTAATATCCTGACAAGACTGAGTGGCTATGATTATCTGGGGGCCCTGAAACTGGGAGTTGTTCATCTTTGCTCTTAAATGGGCTTCACTTCCCTATTTAAGACTGGTCTGGAAGTTGAGCATGGCAACATTTCACTGCTTATCCAAGTAGCTTCTTCAGTCTGAGCGCGTCTTGATAAGCAGCAAAATGTTTTGAACCAACATGAGAAGAAGTCCAGTTGCCATGATTCAACTTCTAGTCAACTCTACCTGGATCACTGAGAATCTTCATCAACATATTTAAGACTGGTGTGTAACATGGAAGTAATTCTGGACTAACGGCTACTACTTGAAGAATGGGTGGCAGCTGTAATAAGGAAGGGCTTTATAGTGGCCCATCTGCATCATTCTGCAGTGATATGAATAGGATCTGGCAAGCCGTATTACACTCATATAAAACAACTGCTTTGCAAACTGACTCATTGCCAATTATTTAAATAACATCTATCTCCAACTGTTTCTACCTGCCAAATAGGCCTAGGAAACATATCTTCTCTACAGCAGTGGTCACCAATCTTTCTGGCTTGGCGGACTGGCAGAGGTGGCAGTGATGGCAGTGTGTGGGAGGGGGAGGCGATGGTTTCGCGTGCGCATGCACCACTTTCACAAATGCAGCTTCACATGCATGAGCACATGTGCTGGCTCATCACTTCCACATCCCGGTACCTAACAGGCTGCAGCCTGGCACTGGGCCAGTCCCGGGGTTGTGGACCTCTGTTCTATAGCATCACCTGTCCTTTGGAACAGAATGTCCTCAGAAATCCATATGGCTCCCTCTACACCTATTTTACAACCAGCCTGCAGGCAGGATGGCTACTACTGGGCTGTAGGTTTTTCCCTTTTCATTCTATTGTTTCATACCTTTGAGATGTAAGCAACCTGGCCTCTAAATCCAATAAAATAAATAAAAATAAATCACTGCAAGATGAAAAACCTCATGAGGAAATCTAAGGACAAAATAAATGTATAAATAGAATCGAAGGATTCTTGCTTTGGATCTGCCTTATTATTTGGATCCGCTTTATTATCGCACTTCCATGCTTCTTAGCAGTTTTTCACAAACTCCTCCAAGAGACTTCAGTTTATCCATTTGCAGGAATTGTGTAGGTCTAGTTTAATGAAAAGAAGGACTAGGGGGTGATATGATAGCAGTGTTCCAATATTTGAGGGACTGCCACAAGGAAGAGGGGCTCAATCTATTCTTCAAAGCACCTGAAGGGAGGACAAGAAACAATGGATGAAAACTAATCAAGGACAGAACCAACCTACAGGTAAAAAGAAATTTCCTGATAGTTAGAACAATTAATGAATTGTCTCCAGAAGTTGTGGGTGCTCCAACATTGGAGATTTTTAAGAACAGATTGGATAACCATCTGTCTGAAATGGTATAGGGTTTTCTGCTTGAGCATGGGGTTGGGCTAGAAGACCTCCAAGGTCCCTTCCAACTCTGTTATACTGTTATTTTGTTATGTAAAAGTAAATAGAAAAAAAGCAATAACGGAGGGGTTCAAATGTCTCATTTTTATCTGTAAGAATACACTGAGGCTATTCATTGCACATTTCTTCTTTTTTTATTTTTATATGATTGTAGTCTAATGGGAAATTGCAATCCCCAGAAATGACCACTATGTTCCTGCAGAATTGCACATTATAAACAATAAGTGGACCATGACATCAGCAGTGTAGACTTCGATACAGAGCTTAAGGATAAAAGAATCAGTACTTTCTTACTTAAAAGTAATAATGTGCATGCAGGATGTATTCCTTGGATATTGATTCCAAGGAGGGCAAATAAGTATTTGCTATAAAACTACTATCTTTAGTAACCCTCACACAGGACTACAATAAATGAATACTGAACTAAAGAGTTTGTATATTCAAGTAAGACTTATTTGAAGTGACAGAAATCTTCTGAATGTGTCTAAATCTGGTTCCTCTCTAAGCTTTGAGGGAAATTTGGAGGGATACAAAAACATAAAGTGTTTGTCTCCAAACTGTCTATATCACAGGTCACCAACTGGTGGTCTGCGGACCGCTGGTGGTCCGCGAGAAAATTTTGGTGGTCCGTGGAGAAATCTTGGCCCCTGGGCCGGATATGGCTGAGAGCAATTACTCCAGTCCATGTGAGGGAACACAAGGCTGCACCACCCAACATCACCCCATCCACACGCCAGCCCCCACTCTTAAGGCCGAGCGCAAACCTCACCTTGAGTATAGCGGTGTGAGCCAAACGAGCTGGAACAGGAAGGTAAGACCAAGAACTTGCCATGCTCAGCCGAACGGCTGCCTCGGGGAGGGGGGAGGTTCAGCCGCCTTTTGGGTCTACATCTCCCCTTCTGTGAGGCCTCCGGGTGGGAGGCCCGAGAGAAAGCGCCTGCTAGATCGGCCCCCTGCTAACTCTCATCTCTCGAGGAGTCCGGCCGAAGTTTCCCACGCCACTTCAGTGAGCACTCCTCCTCGAGAGATGAGTTTGCAGGGGGCATCCGCAATGGACAGTGCATCCGGATGAAGGAGCTGCAATGGGCCAGTCCTGTGAGTATGACTACTACAGCTCTGGAATATGGAACCGGCCGTGGTGGGGCTAGAAATCTCTGCCCTGGGGTGGCACTTGCAATGTGCAACTTTGCAGGTGGTGAGAGTTTGCAGGGGGCTGAGCTAGCATCCACAATGGACAGAAAACTCCGGCTGCTTCTCTCAGCTGTAGTGCGGCACCAGCATTTGAAGCGGTGCGAGAAACTTTGGCCGGGTTCTTCAAGAGTTTGCATGGGGCCGAGCAAACTCTCGTCTCTCGAGGAGCCCGGCCGAAGTGCTTCTCTCAGCTGTAGTGCGGCACCAGCATTTGAAGCGTCGCGGGAAACTTCGGCCGGGCTCCTCGAGAGTTTGCATGGGGCCGAGCAAACTCTCATCTCTCGAGGAGCCTGGCCGAAGTGCTTCTCTCAGCTGTAGTGCGGCACCAGCATTTGAAGTGGCACGGGAAACTTCGGCCGGGCTCTCGAGAATTTGCATGGGGCTGAGCAAACTCTCATCTCTCGAGAAGCCCGGCCGAAGTGCTTCTCTCAGCTGTAGTGTCGCACCAGCATTTGAAGCAGTGTGGGAAACTTCGGCCGGGCTCCTTGAGAGACAAGAGTTTGCTCGGCCCCATGCAAACTCTCGAGGAGCCCAGCCGAAGTTTCCCGCGCCGCCTCAAATGCTGGTGCCGCACTACAGCCGAGAGAAGCACTCGGCCAGGCTCCTCGAGAGATGAGAGTTTGCTCGGCCCCGTGCAAATTCTCGAGGAGCCCGGGCAAAGTTTCCTGCGCTGCTTCAAATGCTGGTGCCGCACTACAGCTGAGAGAAGCACTTTGGCCGGGCTCCTCGAGAGACGAGAGTTTTTTCGGCC
>QLTV01002425.1:2811794-2825017 GCA_003457575.1 Thermophis baileyi
ATGCGACTGACTTTCCCAACAACATCAACAAGTCACTGTCAAATAAGCTTCAATTATCTTGTAATAATTACACTAACTTTAATAAAGGTGTTAAAATTAAACAACCTTTAAAGATTTTGTTATGATTAAATAAGCATTTATAATTTTGTTATATTAAATAGGTGCATTTCATATTACAAATGTATTTATCTTTTTTTTAAAAATCATATTAGTGGTCTGCGGGACTTAAAATTATGAATTAGGGTCTGTGGGATTTAAAATTATGAATTTGGTGGTCTGTGGGATTTAAAATTATGACCTTGGTGGTCCCTGAGGTCCAAAAGGTTGGGGACCCCTGGTCTATATAAAGAAAATGCCAGGGGCTATGGAAGATAGGAGAATATCTTTTGGTAAATGCTGACTTGAATTTTCCAGTTATGAAATAACTTTACCAGGTTTACCAGGACTTGCTGCACACTATAGTTATTTGTAGTATAAATGTAATAGATAGCTTCAATATTTACTCTGCACTTTGTGACTGTTTTACGATTTCTAAAAATCCTGCCTGATAGCAGCCTATATAAATGTCCACACACTAATCAAGGATAGGGAACGGAGAACTACTGTTTTCTCTTTTCCTGCTAGAAGTAAACAAAAATCAAACGGCACATTTGTTCCCTGCTTTAAAAAAAAAAAAAGGAAAATGTGGATTCTATAAACAAATAGGTTTTTATAGTTGCACCAAACACTCCTCTTTCATTTCTGTGTGTGACACTGGATTCTGAATCTTTAAATGCTATATAAGGTACAAAGCATTTGGATTAATATGCTTAATGAATTTCATAATTAGCATTGGTTTCATGTATGTAATGTGTTCTACTCTTTAGCTGTTGTTTTGATATTTTTCCACTTTGTACCTTATATAGTCAAACTGACGCGCTATATTATTTTTATAATGGTTGCCCATAAATCTGGTAGCTAAAGAAATCTTTTTTTTTTCTTCAAAATTTCCGACTGAAAATAATTTTCTTACACAGAACCCTCCTATACCTATACATTTTGGTAGCATTTTATCATTTAATCATGTGAGGAAGCAACAATACCTATAAATATTACCCGCCTTTTCTAAGAGGTGCTAAAAAGAGACTGTTCTTATATAAAAACCAAAGACACCTAGCACTAAATACTCTGCCTTTTATGTAATGCTAATAAAAAGTGTTTATGGCCACAGATTTCCCTGAATACTGGTTTTAATTCCATAGCAAGATGTGTGTTTGTTCCCAAGTTAAGCATTTAGCTAAACAATGTACTGAGCATCAGGATTCATATAAAACCTTGCTACTGGGCATCTTTTGTCCATGGGACACATCCACAAATTCTAGATTCAATTCCTCTCATAATAGCTAGAGCTAGAAAATATCTTGCCTGAAATGCTGGTCAGCCACCACCAATCAGATATTAATAATTCTGGGCTAGATGGATCAGTCATCTGATTTGATGTAAGGCAGTTTCTTAAGACTCAATGAAGTGACTTATGACCAGTTTTCACACTTATGACTGTTGGCAGCATCCCCATGGTCACACGATCAAAATTCAGATGCTTGGCAATTCATTCATATTTATGGCAGTTGCAGTGTCCTGCTGTCATGTGATCACCTTTGGCAACCTTCTGACTAGCAAACTCAATAGGGAAGCCAGATTCATTTAACAATCATGTTATTAACTTAATTGCAGGGATTCACTTAACAAATGTGGCAAGAAAGGTCGTAAAATGGGACAATATTCAATTAACAAATGTCTCACTTAGCAACAGAAATTTTGGGCTCAATTGTGGTCTATCTGTACTACCATTCTAAATTATAATTAATCTTAGTAAATTCTCTTAACTCCAAAATCTAGAAGTTCTTTCAAATAGCTCTCTTGGTTATATTAATAATATATTTTTTTCTTATTCTTCCCTTAAAAGCAGAACAACCAAGAAATTTGGTATAACACTAAAGCTGGTGTAATGGGAATTAACCATTCTCAGGCCCTGCAATTGTTATGTTATCATGGAAGAGATACCTCTGGTGCTTAAGATTAGGAAAATAACAGCCAATTTTATTGCCTTGAAATGCTGGAAGGAAAAGAATTATGTATTTCCTTCCTTCCTTCCTTCCTTCCTTCCTTCCTTCCTTCCTTCCTCCTTCCTTCCTTCCTTCCTTCCTTACTCACTCACTCACTCACTCACTCACTCATACATATATGCTACTCCAGTCAATCTGACTTAGAGCATCATGAATTAAAAATTGAATAATATAAATAAAAGTCAGAACTTCTGCATTATAATGATACTTAGTCAGGGGAACATTTTATTCACCCTCCCAACCTCATAGATTCCCCAGAAAATCCAGGTCTCAAAAAATGTCCAGAACACTAGTAGAGATGGACCCTTCCTTATCTAGTGGGGCATGCGTTTGCTCTCAAGAGTCCTTGAAGATGAGACTCCATTGAGTTGTGACTCAAAGCAAGCTTCTCTTCATTATCTTGCAGTAGGCAGATACTGTAGCTTTTTTCTCATCTTAAATAAAGCAACTCATATAACTATGCCAAATTTGTGGCGCTTCAGCTATTACTGAATGCAGGGGTGACTTTATGGAAAGTCAGAATTTATTGTCATGCCACTTGCTAGGTACTACTGAAAGTTCATAATGATCACTCAGATTCCTGTATTGTATATCAATTATTCTGAAAATGATTCAGAAGTGCTTCAGACCTCACATGAGAATGAGCACAGCACCTAACTATTCTTCATTAAAGTTTGACACATTTTTCAGACTTCTGAACCATCCTGAACAACAAATAGTAGCTTCTATAAGGAGTCAACTGTTCAATGCTAATGCAGAACTTAAAGCAGCCACCATTT
This sequence comes from Thermophis baileyi, assembly GCA_003457575.1. Classification (NCBI taxonomy): domain Eukaryota; kingdom Metazoa; phylum Chordata; class Lepidosauria; order Squamata; family Dipsadidae; genus Thermophis; species Thermophis baileyi. The sequence goes on from QLTV01002425.1 coordinate 2,814,679, forward strand.
CTTTATAAGCTGAAGCATGAAAAAAGATGGGCTGCTTTAAAGAACACCAGAGAGGAGCGGTGCTCATGGAAGGTCCAAAGTGTTTCTTCCAAATATTTTCAAACTGTGCATAGTCCTATCAGATTCCTCTAGGAAGCTTTCTCTCCCACTGTTCATCCCAGCAGATGGTATTCAGTGGCATGTTGCCTATAAACATAGGAGGCTCAATAAAGTATTCATGACTAACTGCAATCTATGGATTTTGTCCAATTCTCTATTAAAGCTATCAAAGCTAGTGGGCTTTTACCATATGGCAGTGAATTATGCAAAATGTGAACGAGTTTCTTTTTGCCTATGCTCCATTCTACTGAACTGGATGATCTCGAGTTCAAGTACTGAGAGCAATACTCCTCTCAGAACATTTCATTCTACACAGACCACTGTAAACTTTCATCTTCTTTACCTTGAGCCTTATATTTTTTTTCCAAATGGAAAAGATCCAGGCCACTTAATCTTGTAACAGAAAGGAGCTCCTTATCATTTTGCCTGCCACTTTTGAAGGGTGGCAAAAGAAGACATAATTATGGAGAAGAAGGGATGGAAGATAATGTTTTCCCTTCTCCTTACTCAAATGGAAAGAAAGTAATAGGACAACTACAATGTTACAAACTTTAGGAATTTTGAAGTAGGATGACTTATTCATAGTTATCTTTAAATATATATATAGAGAAAGAACAGCCTAGACTCAAAATGAATACATGCATTTTAAGAGGTAGGTGTGTGTGTGTGTGTGTGTGTGTGTGTGTGTGTGTGTGTGTGTGTGANATGGAATGGAATGGAATTCAGCAAGTTTTCTCTTCCCCATCCCCATTTGCTCTTCTAGGGGGTGGGGGGGAGAGGGGGGGGGGGGGCGGGAGCGGGGGAGAGAGAGAGAGAGAGAGAGAGAGAGAGAGAGAGAGAGAGAGAGAGAGAGAGAGAGAGAGAGAGAGGCTTCAAATGCTTGAAGTGAAGACAGTTTTGTTTTTCCTTTTACAGGTGGTCCTCGACTTAGTTCAAAGTTACTACAGCACTAAAAAAAATAACTTATGACCAGTTTTCACACTTTATGACCGTTACAACATTCCCATGGTCACATTATCCAAATTTGGGCATTTGGCAACTGGCCTGTATTTATGACAGCTGCACTGTCCTGGAGTCATGTGATCACCCTTCGTAACCTTCCCAGCCAGCTTCTAATAAGCAAAATCAGTGGGGGAGCCAGATGCGCTTAATGACCACATAATTGACTTCACAAGTACAGCAATTTGCTTAATAATTGTGCCAAAAAGGCTGTAAAATGGGGCAAAACTCACTTAATAACTGACTTGCTTAGCAATGAAAATGTTGGGCTCAATTGTGGTTGTAAGTTGAGGATCACTGGTATTTTGAAAACGTTTATTAAGAATGGCTGCATAATGCCAAAATAACAGTTTGGAACTTTTCTATTAAATGGAAAGTAAGTAGGTAATGCCATTAGTAATTTATGTAGCCCTAATTTTCAAGTTTATTTTATGTGTTTTCCTACATGTGAGCCAATAGTCTATTTCAAAACAAAAGTGATGGTAAATGTCAAAATAGAACCTTGAAAAGAGAAAACATTAAATCATTAAAACAAGCTAACAATGAATCTACTGCTACATTATTGCTCTTAGCAAGCACAATCAAGGACTCTAAGCTAGGGAAACCTGCTGGGTGTGTGTGTTTGTTTTTGTGTGTTTGTGTGTGTGTGTGCATACGCTGGATGTTGGCATTTTCCAAGTAACAGGACATCTGAGTCTCCATTATATGAATTTTCATCAAGTTGATTCTGTTCCTAATGTCTACAGAGACTCCATCCAAGCTTGAAAAAGTAACATTCAGATGTTACTTTTGATGTCTACCTCTTTCTTCTTTTGGACCACTTTATCCCAATTCCATATGCAGAAACTCCTCAATTTCTCCCACCCCCTCAAAAAAAAACAACGCATTTTGAAGAGCAATACAAGGGGAAGGGGAAATCCATTCTGTCGGCCCCTATTTTACTCTTTGTTGTTTATCCCACTTTTTTTTCCTATGCCATTTTTCCCCCAAAGGGTATATTATTTGACCTGAGCTAGGGAGATTTTATATCAATTAAAGAAACTCAAAGCAAAATAAACAACCTAGGAGCTACAACTCTTAACACATTATGTAATTAGAGATATACTTTTGGATTTAATCTCCAAGCTGATGTTGACAGCAATGCTAAGGTTTAAACATGTTCTGTTCTATATTCCGATTTAGTTTATTCTATTTTAGGATACATTAACAAGCCTGATCTTAGAATTACAGGGCAAGCGATATTTGTTGCCTTGTCATAAATATCACCAGCAGATCTAATTTATTTTTCCCTAGAGAGCATCATTTCATACTGAAAACTGAAATTTATTTTCTAGTATAGAGTATGATATTCTTCAACTTGTTAATATTTAAGAGACCATCTAATACTAATTTATGATTTAGCCATTATAGGTAGATTAATATTGCATAAATGATACAGGAAATTAAGAGACAATGTCAAAACTTAACAAAAATTATAAACCGACAATTGGGGGAAATTAAATAGAAAGAATACCTTAAACAAGTCACTCGGTTTGAAATTGGTGACAAAATTTAAATTAAAATTTAAATTAAAAAACAGATGCTTCTGCTTATATCCATTCTGCAATAGGAGAAAACCATGCAAAAACACAAAGCTAAATATGTGTTGCTCCTTGAACATGCTTCACTGACTCGTGATTAAGCTTTATAATTGATCTGATTCAAGAAGATCATTTTGCATAGGCAAAAAAACCCCAAACTTATTTCCACTGAAGTTGTTCTTGCTTTCTCAAATGGATATGAAATTCAGTGACAAAAATGCATCTATCATGAGAACTTTGTAAGATATACGCTAACTCTGACATACTGCTACTAATTGCATACTTAATTACCAGGCCGAGATCTGCACAGAATGTTAACATATTAATTCTGCCCATCAGAAAAGGAAGGGAGGAAATCCGAAGGAAATCAGTTTAGCAATTGCAGGTCCTGACGGTATATGGGGTTCTTCTGCTGTCATATTTACTGTGTGGATTTCTGTTTGCAACTGATCACAATTCTTAATGACTTAGTTTTTGGTAGATATTTAATACAATAATTTCAACAACCGATTTACTCAAATGTATATATTGAAAGACACAAGTGTCAGCAATAGCCCTAATGCTATTTCCTGATACTATTGTGTCATCTAATTCAAACAATATTACTCTCTCAAGACAGCAAGCATTTTCTTTTTAACCGACAATTCCCTACATCAGTTTGGAGGAAGAAATCATTGTACTGTTTCTAGTTTCCATAATAATTCAATTGTACTGCTTTTGGGATTTTATTCAGTAAACATTGTCAATGACCACAGTTAAGATCTAGAGCTAAGCTACCATAAAGTTTCTTTCTTGTGTCAAATTTGATTCTGTGATTATCCGTAATCTATGCTCACCTCCCTCCATAGAGCGAATTATACTTAATGGAAAGGATAATTCCAAAGGAGACAATACAACATAAAACCTTATCCTGCTATGAGCAGCCTTTTTCAATTTAGTCAATGAGGCTTAACATCACACAGAAAGGGGGAAACACTAAACATTTCCCAGCAGTGCAGACAGCATTAGTAACATACCCCTACTTAGAGAATCTTATACATAAAAATTTATAAGGCCGTGTAAATTCAGGCTTCTGCATAAGCCATGGAACAAATGGGGTAATTCTGTGATTATGTGTAATCTATGATTGCACAATTCTTAAGGTGGCCTTTTAAAAAGTCTTGTCCAATAATCACATTATTTCTTATTGTATAGCCTCATTTTTCATTATGATGAACCTTTGACTTGCTAAGGCAGATATCTTTAAGTAGACAATCTGCATGGTTGCAGCATCTCTCGCCTCCAGTTCAGGATGTGGTGTTTGGGCTCTACATTAACAGCACAAAAAGCATTGTTCTGTATTCTATTAAAGCAGCAGCAGCATAAACCAGATCCTAAGAAATTGAATACATTCTGATTTTTTTAAAAAAATATGGATTAAGTATTAAATTTCTTTCTTATTAAAAAGAGCCTTTAAAATTAAACGCTATCTCAACATTGTGGAAATTATACAATCTCATAAGAATGAATAAAGGGCTGTGTTATGTTCACACACACTGTGCAACCTACCAGCATGGACTCCTATTTCAGTATTGCATCTTGTGAAAATCATTCCCTTTTTGAAATCCCCAATTATTATTTTTATTGAAATAAGGCGACAAACAAACAGGCTAACTAAGACAGTTGTAATTCTATATATGAATATATTGCACTGTGTTCTGAATGAATGTGTTTTAGTGATCAGAATCTCTGTTTAAATCATTATCAGTGGAAAAGTTTATTTAAATCATATCAGTGAGTTAAATCAGCATTTTTGCTTGGTGATTTACACTGTGTGTTCTAACTCTCCTACTAGAGCTTAAACTACCTGTTTAAGAATCTGGGTTCTGTTTCTTAGAATTGGGTTTAAGTCTTATTTTCAGAATATGGTCAGCATGAAAGTACTTTCAAAAGTCCCCAATCCTACCATATTATCAGTCTGGATTCCCTTCTCACCAGCTTTCCAGCTGTTCAGAATATTATTCTCCAATAGATAGTTGTTATCAGGGTTATACCTCCTTTAGGCACAAATTACAAAATTAGGAGATGTATCCTTGCAAACCGTATATACAGTACTCATTTATTTCTATGCGACTACAAAAGATTCAGACACCTGCAATTTTTTTATAGTTTTTCAATCTATAACAAATGAGAAATCATTTTGATAATTTTTAAGAATGCATTGGATTTCTAGAGGTAGGGGAAAAAAACAATATGTATGTCTTGAAATAACTAATTAATTTTTAAATATGTTAATGAGATCTGCTTATATTACATCTTTATTTTGGATTATACTCTGAAGACTAAACCAATATTTTTGGTTTGAAAGTAACCATTGTCATTTCACAGAAAACATTCAAAACTGAAAAGCAACATGTCTTTCTTTAGCAGATGAATAGTATTGGGCAATATGTCAAATTCTATTAAGTAGGCTCACAAATGTTTGGTATCCTTATTAATTGCTGATAACAGCACTTTCTAAGCATGCTTCCACATCACAAATTAAGAATTGTGGAATTTTTTCTACAAATATGCTAAATACACACAAAAAACCCCAGCATTTAATTTGAAAAGCACATATGCATATGGCTACAGAATATACTACCCGTGTTTCCCCGAAAATAAGACCCTGTCTTATATTTTTTTGAACCCTGAAATAAGCGCTTGGCCTTATTGCCATGCACTCAAAAGCCCGATTGGGCTTATTATCAGGGGATGTCTTATTTTGGGGAAAACAGGGTATAATACATGAGCTGTTTTCTGACACTTCAAAATACACTACATGTGTAAAATGAAAGACTTCAAATTCCATTCAGTTTTGTCATAATCCTTCTTTGTTCCACATTCTGCATATCTGCCACATCTTTTGAATTTTATATGCTAGATTTATATCCTCCCTGACTGCAGGAGCTCAAGGCTCAATATCCCCCTTCATTTTATCCCCACAACAAAATATGATGTGGATTAGACAGTCATTGCAGGGATAGGGAGAGAAAAAAAAATTGATTTCTATTCTCATTTCCAAACCCTCAATCTTAACCCAAGTTTCAGATTGCTGAAGGCCCCTGATTTAGGCTAGTTCCTTTGTATGCCAAGTAAAATATAATAGAATAATACCTATTCTGCAGAAGCTATATTGGCTGCAATAAGCTTCCAAACCACATTCAAAGTGAATGCCTTATACAGTCCTATGTGGTATAGCAGGGGTCACCAACCCCTGGGCTGCAGCCCACTACCGGGCCGTGGATGGTTTGGAAATGGGCCACCCAAGTGGCTGGCTGGCACACACGCGTGTACAGCTCAAATTGTGCAAGTGGCAGGTTGGCGGACACACGCAGCTCAAGTCACACAAGCGGCGGACCGGTGCATGTACGCACACATCAGCCCACCACTTCCACGGGCCAGTTTCCCTCTCCCTCCCCTCCACCAAGCCATAAAAGTTGGGGACGGCTGTGGTATAGGGTCTCCTTATCTTTATGAACCAGATGCTTCAGATGAAATCTGCTCACCCAATGCAGCTTAGTTAGGAGGGGATCCTATGAATACCCACTTCTTGAGTATGAGGTCTATGTAGTTTTATTACTGCAAGATACCTAGAATCTATTCAGCATAAATAAATACACACATATCTGTTTTTTTTTTAAAAAAAGTTGAATTCATTTATAAATCCCACATAACAATATCTGTACATAATATAACCCATCCAAATTCTTAAGCAATTTCCAGCTTAGTTTTCCTTATAGACAACTGTCTCCACTGAAGACATCATTGGCAGGTCTGCATTCTGAAATTTTAACACTGTTTATTTTTCATTTTGACATATAAGATATAAGCACTAAAGACAAGAACTGGATTTACAAGCTAAACATATGAAACTCTGGAGCCTGTCCAAACAAAATTATCCCTAGGTGTTGATGTCCATTTAATAAAAATTCAATGTTGTAATTATCTTCCTACTACTTCCCCAAAGAGTATTAGTAGTCATAACCATATTTCTCATCCAATTATTCTAATGCTGCAAAAAGACAGATAGGGACAGTGGCCAATTGCAGCATCAGATCACTGCCTTCTGATAGATGTACTTTAAAAAAAAACAAAAAACACCAGCCTTTTTCCACAAGTAAAAAAATGCATCACTACGCTTAAGATAGAAACTAGCAATATTCCTTTCCAAAATAAAGAGCATCGTGGGATAAACCAGTAGTAACTTTAATTAAGTTAAGAAGTAAATGCTGTCTTCCTCTTTGTTTCCAAATAACATTCAGGTTACTGTCTTTTAAAATCTATCACTTGCAATTGCACTATTAAGAAACACCAAAATAAATTTCTTGCCACTGTTTAGTGAAGCTACCCATCTCCCACAAAGTAGCCACCTTTACTGCTATACTCTTTGCAATCTAAACCTCAAGCAAATTGTATGGTAAGAGATTTATGAATCACGCGTAGTCAACAAAACTGTGAATGCACAGCTAATTATTGAATATTCCATGCCAATGCAATAATATACCTGCCTGCCTGTTCATTATTTTTCATCTTTGCCATATTTAACATCAAGAAATTTTAAAAAGTAATTCTATTTGCTATGCAGACAGTGCTCTTTTCTTTAAAAAAAAAGCATTTGTGAAAAGCACAGTCTTCAATAAACAGCTTAATCAGAGATTTACCAACATACTCTAATCTTTTGATAGCTTTCCTCTATTCTGCCATTTCAAAAACACAAATGGCTTTATCGAGGCTATCATACGATGAAAATGTAAGTAATTGACTTTCTTGAGACAATGGGAAAGAAAAAAATTGACATCAACTGCAAAACTCTAACCCTAGATTAAAATGAAACCACACAATCTACATCCTTCTTGTTGGACATAAGAAAACCCTTCCCTGCTGTTTGAGCTGGAGGGAGAAAGGAGGGTGCTGTAATACATACACATGGTAAAGCATGTACTACTTTTTATGTCTTCCAAGTACTTTATTGTAAATTGCAAGTTGTTGTGCTGACCAATAGTATATTCATTTCAATCAATTTGCCCGCTTCAGTATTATTTATGATGAAGACATGACTAGCAGCGGAAGGCTTATGGCAGCTGAACAAATGAAAAAGATCACAAATCCAGAGAATGCATTTGATGAATAATATATCCTCTTTTTAAATGGATACGTTCATCACTGACAAAAGAAAATAAAATCTTAAAAAAACCCTAATAAATTACAAATTAGCTTTCTCTTTCCTTTTCCCACTCCTAAATGAAGGATATGCTGAGAGAGATGTTGTGGACTATTTACAGAACAAAAGCAGACAATCAGAAAGGAAGGTAACAAACCTGTTGCTGTGGATATTGCATTCCTCCCATGGAACCAGGAGTCCGGGTCTGCATTGCCATTGGAAAACGCTGGGGACCTGGTGGTCCATATGACTGCCCTGGATATGGACTGCCGGGTTGGGACTGGGCATGGGGGCTGTTGCCGACTGCAAACAACTGAGGTCTTTTCATTACCATTGGATCCATTGGGTTGCCCTATTGATTAGAGGAGGGAAATGATAAAATCAATGTTTTAGTCCACTGAACGAATAATTTTGAAAATCACTTGGTTGGTGCACTTTCAAACAATCTTCATTCTGAAATGAAATCTGCTAACATATTTTTAAAAAGTTTAATTTTTAAATTGCAGTTTAAGTTCAAGCATTATATAACTTCGTTCCAGAGAAACATGTTCATATAAGTTCCACAGCAATTACACAAGGATGGAAGTCCTTAAGGATGCATCGTTGGCAATGAGAATATCTTACCAGACAATAGTTTACATAAATAATCTAATTGCTCCATCTTTACCAGTGTTCACAGGTGTGTTTTTTTCTTCATTTTTTATTCCAAGTCAATAAGCAAATCATACAATATAGTTCACATCAAAAGTTTTGATTTTTGTTTTGAGTTCAGAAAATAATAATAATATCCTAATTTTTGTTGGTGGCACATATAATACAGTTACAGCAAATCACTGCTTCCTTTTTTATTTATTTGATTTATATAGCTATCCATCTCACACAGCAACTCTGGGCAGCTCACAATGGGTAAAAGCAATGCAAAGCATAGTGCAATATGCAATAACATACATATCAGCTAATATTACTCAAATATGTAGTAAATGGCACAAATATTTTTAAAGTTTTCACATCTCACAAAAAGTGAATGACAATATCTATTCCTTTCTATAGACAATTAAATTATCCACAGTGTTTCTTAAACTGAGGAATGAGCTGTTACTCATTCCTTTTTTGTTACTCATTTACTTTTTTGTATGGAATTTAGTAATTCAACAAAAGTCAATATGTTTAGAGGAGAACAGGGTGGATAAAAATTGATGATTTTTTTAAATTAAAAAATCTGATTTTTTTAATTTAAATCAGACTTTTTATTTAAATCTGATTTTTTTTTATTTTTATCAAATTTATTTAAATAACATGCTTTTGGAGTAAAAATCTATCTAAAGATAGTTTTCTTTTCAAGATACATTAATAATTTAATTTATTCAGCATGAAATGGAGCTTAGTTATGTAGCATGAGGCTGTATATTCTGCAATATTGAGACTGTCGGTAAGTCAACGGTGGGTCAGAAGAGGAGCTGCTGCGGGGCAGAGATGACAGTTGCTCTTTAAAAATTATGATTTAAATCGAGTTGATTTAAATCAAGCCTTTTTACTAGTTATTTAAATCATGATTTAAATCGTGATTTAAATCGACTTGATTTAAATCAAATCCACCCTGGAGGAGAATAACAGAAAAAAATGTGCATATCCACATACTCCTATAGATTCATATCTACAAACTCTATTTTTATCATTATTATAGCTGTTTTTAATAGCAATGGATTTATAATTTAATGTGACATTTTAAGTACATCACAATTTTCCATTATATGCTATTTTATTGTAGAGGTCTTTTAACATGAACAAATATTCAAAAACTGATTTTCCTGTTTCTAATCAGTGTTGCTATCTGAAACTTATTCACTACACTTCAATACTGAATTCTTTCAGGATTAAAGTTACAAATACAATTATGATGTGCTATTTTTCCTTGGACCATTGATTTCTGACTACACCTGGATGCAATCCATAATTTGACTAATATTTTTTCTTGTACCATTTAATGTGTACCATTAAAAGTATGTTTTAATCATCTTGGATAGCTACAACTCCAGGTACTTTCATGTAGACCACTGGCTGCCCCTTTGTTCTGCCCTTCACATGAGATTATTATTTACTCCCATTAGCAATATCACTTAGACTTGTATAACGTTTCACAGTGCTTTCCAGCCCTCTCTAAGTGGTTTACAGCATATTGCCCCCAACAATCTGGGTCCTCATTTTACTGGCTGTTAGATAGTGGGTAGAGATGACAGGAGACAGACTTCCAAGCAGTTCTTTATTTCAGCTCTTGTATCAGCAACCAGCAAAAAGCAGTCTGACAGCTTGCCCTTTTATAGGGAGCTGTCAGATAGACCAGCCAATAGCGTTTGAGCTTTTTCCCGCTCAAACGCTGGACCTGGTTGGAACCATGCAACACAGTTGAAACAGTTAGAACATAACACCCCTCCCCTCCTGGATGGAGCAGTCCAGCATACGTAATCACGCAGGTAGGCGG
>QLTV01002425.1:2837521-2855953 GCA_003457575.1 Thermophis baileyi
GGCCCTGTGGAAGGAATTTCAGGACCTTAGGCAACGGGATCCGTTGCGGCGAAAAACCACGTGAAGTACACCAGGCGCAGAAGGTCTTCCACGTAGTGGAGTAGATCCGCTCCGTAGACGGCCTGCGGGAGGCTTGAATTGTCAAAATCACATCCTGATCGTAATCCTGGCCAGTCAAGCGGATCCGCTCAAGCGCCAGGCGGTCAACTGGCACCACTGAGGGTCCGGGTGAATCAACGACCCCTGACTGAGGAGAGCAGGGGAGAGAGGAAGCTTCCAGGGGTCCGCCACGGAAAGAGCCCCGAGGTCTGCAAACCAGGGCTGTCTCGGCCAATAGGGAGCAAGTAGGACCAGTTCCGCCCTCTCCAGGAGCATCTTCCGAATGACCGGTGCCAGCGTGGGGAGGGCGGGAAAGGCATAAAGAAGACCCTGCGGCCAGGGGCTCCGAAGCGCGTTGACCCCTTCCGCGCCCCGGGAGGGAAAGCGGGAGAAGAACCTCGGGAGCTGGGCATTCTCCGGGGTCGTGAAGAGGTCCACCAGAGGGGATCCAAACCTGGTGGCGATGGAGCGGAATACTGCCGGGTCGAGACGCCACTCGGCCTGGTCCACCGCCGCCCGACTGAGCCAATCCGCCTGGACATTGGAGACCCCGGAGATGTAGTCCGCCGACAGGGAGAGAAGATGACGCTCTGCCCACAGTCCCAGACGCAGTGCCTCGGCCATGAGAGTCCGCGAACGGGTGCCCCCCTGGCGGTTGATGTGCGCCTTCGTCGTCACGTTGTCGGTCAAGACTAACACTTGACGGCCTGACACAAGACGATGGAACTGTCTGAGGGCCAACGACACCGCACGCCGCTCTAGCCAGTAGATGGAGCACTTGGCTTGTGCCCCTGACCACAGACCCTGAGCCATGTGACCCTGGCAATGGGCGCCCCAACCGGCGAGACTCGCATCCGTCGTGACGGTGATGGTGGTCGAATCTATGAAGAGGGAGCCGTTTGAAATGGCCGGAGACTGCCACCAGACTAGGGAACGACGAACCCTCGACGGGAGCTGGACCCTGTGGCACGACGATCCGCGACCCTCCTTCTGAAAGGGAAGGAGGAACCACTGCAGCTCCCTGGAATGAAGGCGCGCCCAAGGGGAGATGGCCAGACAGGAGACCATCTTTCCCAGGAGAGTGGACAAGACCGACAAGGGGGAAGAGGGCGAGTGTTGAACCTGCGACGCGAGTACCCTAAGGCTGGCCTGCCTCTCACCCAAAAGAAACACCATACATTCCCTGGAGTCGATCACCGCCCCCAGGTGCTCAATCGAGGTGGAAGGAGAAAGATGACTTTCATGGCGAAGCCATGAAATCCCCCTGACGAATACATGCCAAAAGAGAGTGCAGGGAGGGCATCTCGTAGCAAAACCTAAGATACTTGCGGTGATGGTGCGCAATAGGGATATGCAGGTAGGCCTCAGTTAAGTCCAGCGAAGCCATGAAATCCCCCTGACGAATACATGCCAAAATAGAGTGCAGGGAGTGCATCTTGAACTTCCTGTAATTTAAATAAGAGTTCAGACGCTTCAAATCAAGAATCGCCCTCCAGCCCCCCGAGGCCTTTGGGACCACAAAGAGGATAGAATAAAAGCCCTGACTCTGTTGGTCAGGGGGCACCCGCTGGATGGCTCGAATATCCAGCAGATGCTGCACCGCTTCATCCATGAGCGCCCTCTTGGAAGGGACCGAAGATGTGGGACACTGAAGAAAAAACCTCGGGGGGAGGGAGAGGAATTCAAGAGAAAGGCCATACCGGACGGTGTCTAGCACCCACGAATCAGAGCTGGTAGAGGCCCAGCGGGATGCAAACCTAGCCAGGCGACCCCCAATTGGGACGTCCGAGAAATCACCACCTCCCCCTCCTGGAGGGCCGACCCCCAGCGGGACCCCGGAAGGGCCTCCTAAACTGCTTCCCCCTCCCGGCCCGATCCTGGGTGGAGCGAGAACGGAACCCGAACTGACCTGGGGCCCGGGAGAAACTGGAGCCCTGGTCAGGCTGCCGAAAGGGCCGCCTAGCATAGGGAGACTGCTGCGGGAACCCCTTCCGGGAAAGAGAGGGAAGAATCTTCCGCTTCTCGCGGGATTCTATTAGGATAGGCTCGATGGACTCTCCGAACAGATGCTGTCCTGTGATGGGACCAGACGCCAGGCGCCACTTGTGGCGGGTATCCGCGGACCACTGCTTCAACCAATGCATGCGCCGTGCCACCGTGGAAGCTGCCAAAGCCTTGGAAGCGAACCTAGACGCATGCAAGGAGGAGTCGGAGAGAAACTGGCAGGCCACAAAAACTTTGTTCAAGTCCTGCTGCGCCCGCGGGTTAGAAGCCGGGATATGTTCCTGAATCTGCTTGAGCCAAATGAGAGACGCTCGGGCGAAAAAGGAGGAGGTAGATGAGGCCTTGATGGACCAGGCCGCCGTCTGGTGAGCCCGGATCAGAGCCTGTTCCATTTTCCTATCCTCGGGCTTCAGAACCTCCTCCGATTCCCCCGGCATAGTGGCGGGCGCGTGCAAGGCCAATACCGGAGGATCCACCGAAGGGACGTCGAGGAGATCCGCCAGATCAGGAACTACATTAAAGAACTTGCGTTCTACGGCCGAGGGGGAAGGCCCTGCTGGACCACTGCCTCTTGACCGTATCCAGAAACAAGGGAGGAGCAGGCACAAAATCCAGTGTAGGAGCGACTTCGGAGAACAGCGGGTCCACCTGTTGGTCTTCTGAGGACTCCTGAGCAACCGGGACCTCAAGTCCCGCAGCCGCTTTAGCCTTAGCTAGCAGAGATCGAAAGAGGCCACGGGAAAACAACCCCGAGGGGGCCCGCGGCTGGGACATCGCCTCCTCATCTTCAGAAAGATCCCAGTAGTCCTCCGCCGAGGCCTGGCCCTCCGCCAGGCTGGCAGCCTCAGAAACCTCGGAGAGGCCATCCTCTTCAACCGCCCCGGAGCTGGTGGTGGGGAGGGGCGCGCGGCGGGAAGCAGACTCCTCGCCTTTGCGACGTGGTAGAGAGGAGGCCAGGGATTGCAGGTTAGCGGTTATGCTCTTCTGGACCGCCTCTGCAATCCAGAGCTGAAGACTAGCTTGATCCAGAGGGAGGGCGAGGTCAGGAGCAGGAGCGGCCGGGGTCACGGGCGGGGCCCTGGGCTCTGGTTCTGACAGGACCGGAGGGGGGGCCTGTGGGGTAACCCCCGCCCCTAGACCCTCCGAACCCCAGAGATCCGGGCTATCCCTGGGAGAGGGCAGGGCATCCATAGGTGAAGGGTCATCGCCCGGCTCCGCCCGGTCGCCCGCCGAGGCACTGTCCGCCCTGGAGCAGATTTTCTGCAGGGCCCGATCCCTCCGTTTCTCAGCCCTCTCTGAGGGCCTGGAGCCAGATTTCGAACTCCTGGAACGATGAGGGGATGAATCCGCATCCTCCTCAACCACGCTCCTATTTGACTTGCTCAGCCATTTACCACCCGGCTTGTTAGCATGGGGCGATGCTCCCCCCGTCATGCTGAAACTCAGCGATCGCAAGGCAAAGGGCTAAAGAGAGCACTCCGGAAAGACCACAAAGCGACCCAGGTGAGAAAGAAAAAAATTGAGGGAGAATCGAAACTCAAACCCCCCGGAGCCGGATATCGGACGGTCACGAAGCTCCTTAGAGGTGCAAGCGCTAGAGCGGTAATCTGACCGTTTAAGGGAGGAGGCGGGGCCGCAAACGATACTCTAGCGGCCAAGAGGCTTCCCGCCCTCCAAAGGTGCCAAAAGGCTCGCCTAGAGCCGAAAGGGAGTCCGCGAGCGAAGGCTCCAGTGGCCCCGACACGTCCCCGAGCCAAGGCCCAGATATCAGCCAAGCCGCGAGCTACAGCTCCAGCGGCAGGAAAACGGCTCCGAAAAAAACAAAGGGCACCAAATACGGCCGGTGTCACGGAGGGGAGACCGCGAGCGAAAGCTCCAGCGGAGGCTTGACTCCCCGCGCCCAAGGCACACGTCTGATAACCGGTGGGGGAGACGCAGCAAGGTGGGCGGTGAGCCCCTGCCGTCGGAGCGCCAGCGGCGATGGGATCACAGGCTGCCGCGAATCCAATGTCCCCCGACGATCAGCTGAGAGCCAGGCCGCAGCCGCTAAAGGGGCGCGTGCAAGGGGGGAGCCCAGGGCCTTCCACCCCCGCGTGGCAAACTGGGCTAGAAGCCGCTGCGTCGATGCCACGTAGTCTCCTCCCCCACCGAGTAGTGCCACTTACAGATGAAGATCGAGGAGAACACTCTGACCGTTGGAACCAGCAGTTGGGATGGAGCTGAAAAGGCCACGTCCAATTCTGCCGAGGACCGAGTCAGAACTGGGTAACCAGGGGGCGGATCCAGTTACAAGCAGATTTGACTCGGCCCCTCGTTGCTGACGGACAAGGACAGCCCATCCTGACTGCTGGCTCCTCCCAGGATGGAGAATCTTCAGTGATGCAGTATGTTTTAAATAAATAAATTTCACTGATAGGCAGCTGTTACTCTCAAGCCATTCTTCCTAATGTCTAATCTATATCTATATCCTTGTAGTTTCTTCCCAATTGTTCTAGTCTAACCTGTGAATAAGTCTGAAGCATCTACAATGTGATTGCCTTTCAAATATTTGAAGACAATCATGTCCCCTCAACTTTTGCTTCTGCAAGCTATACATCACGGGTGTCAAAACTCACCGCATCACGTTGCCATCATGTGACATTTCGTGACATTTTCCCCTTTGCGGAGCTGGGGTGGGCATGGCCTGCGGGTGACACATCAGCCCACAGGCCGCCAGTTTGACACCTCTGCTATACATAACTAGATATTTTAACCATTCCTCATAGGATTTGATTTCCAGTCTTTACACTATCTTGATAGCCCTTCTCTGAACAAGCTCCATTTTATCATTGTCCTTTTTAAACTGGTGTTGTAGAACAGACACAATTCTCCAAATAACATCTGACCAAGGCAGACTACAGCAAGATAATTGCTTCCTGCAATCTGGAGTCTCTGCTGCTCTCCTCCTAATGTTCTTCAAGATGTTGTTGACTTTCTTTGCAGCTGCATTACGCTGCTGGGACATGTTGAACTTGTGATCCACAAGTACCCCTAAATATGTGCTGCTTGAGCCAGATTTCCCCTATTCTGTATATGTTCCTTTTGTTGTTCTCATCAAAATGTATGATTTTACATTTCCCCTATAAATTTCATTCTATTTGTTTCTTCCTAGTGTTCTAGTCTTTTTGAATGTTTTTCCTCTCTTCCCAAGTATAGCCAGCTTTCCTAGTTTATATTATCTGCAAACTTGGTAAATATTCCCTCAACTCCTTATCATTTGTAAACACACTGAACAGCACTGGGCCCAGAACAGTGGCATCCCACTCAAAATGGCTCTCCAAGTAATTTGACACCATTTATAACTTAACTTTGAGTATGCTATTTGAGCCAATTATGGATCCACCTAAAAGTTGAGTTGTCACCCTATATTTGATCATTTTGTTAATAAAGATGCTATTAGACACTGTCAAAAGCCTTGCTAAAGATATATTTTATTAATGTCCTTTCTCAAATCAAGTAGCCTAGTAACTCTATCATTAAAGGAAATCAAGTTAATCTGACATCTTTTGTTGGCATAAATCCATGTTGGCTCCTGTTAATTAATGAATTCCTATCTAAATGCTCAAAGACATACTGCCTGATAATCTGCTCAAAGAGCTTGCCTGGGACTACTGTCAAGCATATAGGTTTGTATTTTCTTGGATCTTGTTTCATCATTTTTTTGAAAAGGGGCATTGGTCCTACCTGATACGCTCATTCTCGTAGAGATGGGAGAGAGAAGCCAGGAATGGGTGTAGCTCTATTCCTCTGCTTGGAGACTGAGCACGTGATCTTTTCTGGTCACGCCTTCCTTCCTGGTCACCTCCCCAGTTCGGCGAAGGCGTTGCAAAGATGAGGCTTGTGACCTGTAAAAACATTAGCCCCTCCTGGACTGTGGACCAGACAAATATCAGGGTGGGGCTGGCTTCTCTCTCCCATCTCTACAAGAAGGAGCGTATGAGGTAGGACCAATGCCCCTTCTCCATAGAGCTGGGGAGAGAGAAGCCAGGAATGGGACATACCAAAGCCGGCCTGTTCCTACGGGTGGGGAGCAGTCTGATCCTAAGTCCCCCCAGCATTGGGGACCCTTTCGAGGACGCGCCTACCAAAGGCCGCCTCAGCCAAAGTGAAAATGTCCAACTTCTAATGCCTAATAAACGGGGAAGGAGATGACCAGGTAGCTGCTCGACACACCTCCTCTATGGAGGCCTGTATTGCCCATGCCGTAGTGGCTGCACTTCTGGTGGAGTGGGCTGTTACGTGTCGGGGTACTGGGAGTATCAGAGTCCCTTGGGAGTTGGGCAGCATACAAATTTAATAAATAATAAATAATAATAAATAATGTTGCAAGGTGAGGCTGACTACAGCACTCTTGAATCTTTGGAGGGCCAGATGAACCGCCCTGAGCTCCAGCCAATTGATATTGTGGCTCAGGTCCGACAGACTCCACTGGCCTTGGGCAATCAGAGACTGCAGATAGGACCCCCAGCCGAAGAGGCTGGTGTCCGTCGTGATGGTCAGATTGGCTCTTTGAACAGACACCCCGTTGATGGCCTGGGACAACCACCACTGGAGGGACTGCAGTACCTCCTGTGGAACCCCGACCCCTGGTGAGTGGCTCCTGCCAGATCTCTGATAGGGTAAGAGGAACCACTGAAGACTCCTGGCATGTAGGCGTGCCCATGGTACGATGGAAATGTACGACACCATCTTGCCCAGGAGTTGTGACAGGACTGCCAGAGATACTGTACCTTCTGTCATGATGCGTCTTGCCAAGGACTGCAAGCTGTCTCATCTCTCCAGAGAGAGGGAGACCACGCACAAGTGTCTATGATGGCTTCCATGATGGCTTCCAGGTGGAGCAATCAGGTAGTTGGGAGAAAAATGACTTTTCTTGGTGTTGATCGAAAAGCCATGGTCCTGTAGTACCTGGATCGTTGTCCGGAGATCCACCTCTGCCTGAGCCGCAGAGGAGGACTGGATTAGAATGTGGTCCAGGTAACATTGGACCCTGATTGGCAGAGCATGGAGGTGAGCTGCCAGGGCCAACAGTTTTGTGAATGTCCATGGCGCTGATGACAGGCCGAATGGCAGGGCCTTGTACTGGTAATGTTTGTTTGTGTAGGAAAACCGGAGGAATTGCCTGTGGGTAGGCAAGATCGGTACATGGAGGTATGCCTCCATCAAGTCGATGGAGGTAAGGAAGTCGCCCTTTCATATACTCTCCAGTATCGACTGGAGGGACTGCATCTTGAAGCGCTTGAAGGTGAGGCACTTGTTCAGTCGCTTTAGATCTAGAATCGCCCTTCACCCCCTGGAGTTCTTTGGGACCACAAAAAGGATAAAATAAAATCCCTGTTGGTCTTGAGGAACGGGTTGAATAGCCTGGATCTCCAGCAGGTGCTGAATAGCTGTTTCCATCAGGCCTCTCTTCACTGCGTCCTGGGATACGGGACATCTCAGAAAGAATTCTGGGGGTGAGGTGAGAAACTCCAGTGCCAAACCGAACTTCACTGTGCTGAGGACCCACTTGTCCGATGTTGTAGCCTCCCATTGATGGGCATGGAGGCTGAGGCGATCTCCGATTGGAGGATCGGCCCTGCAGTCATTTAGAGCAGCGATACGGGCGATTTCCTGCTCCACGAAAGGGCCGCTTGGTCTGAAACTGTTGGCGGCTCCGAAATTCGGACCTGTCCGGTTGCCTGTCCTGCCTACCCGAGTATGGCCTCTGGGACTGAAGATAGTCAAGTCCCATGTCCGGAATCCGAAAGGCTTGCCTCCGAATATATGGTGAGGGACGATGGTCGCCCCGCCTGTACAGGGAAGGCATGGTCTTGCCCTTGCTCTTGGTGTCAACCAGTATAGGTTCTAGGGCCTCCCCGAACAACTTGCTGCCTGTGAAGGGAGCAGATGCCAACTTCCATTTATTTTTATTGTCGGCTTGCCAGTGCCGAAGCCATAACAAGTGACGGGCTGTGACTGATGAGGCTATGGACCTAGATGCGAACTTAGCCACATTCAGGGTGGCATCAGTTGAAAACTCAACTGCAGCCACCAATTTGTTGATGTCTTGATGTAATCTGACATCTTCGGGGGAAACCCTCTCTTGCAACTGGCGAAGCCAGAGCAATGAGGCAGGACTGAAAAGCGAAGCAGACGTGGCAGCCTTTACTGCCCAGGCAGCCGCCTGGTGGGCCTTGCGAAGAGCCAGTTCCGCTTTCTTGTCGTCTGCCTTGAGGCAATCAATGGCATCAGTAGGTAGGAACACCGCAGATGTCAAGGCTGCCACTGGTTTGTCCACCGTAGGAATTTGCAAAGCCTCAGAGAGATCTGAGGCTACATTGTAAAGCTTCCTCTCAGTGCCTGTAGGGGGAGGGCCCGCCCCTGGATTGGCCCACTATCTCTGAACCACATCCAGAAATAGCTTGGGCGATGGAACCACCTCATTTTCAATAGTCGGCTCTGAAAAGAGCATATGACCGGAATCCCCAGTGCTGGCACGGGGTCAGGTCCCAGATTAGTTATGGCCTTAGCCTTGCATAACAAGGACTTAAATAAATCAGGCCGGAAAAGACCTGTGAAAGGCAAAGGATCAGGGGTCATTCCCTCATCCTCCGAAAGAGCCATGAACTCCTCTTCCTCACCAGAGGAGACCTCACTCCTAATGGAAGGAGCTAGAGAGGAGGAGCCTTGAGGATCCAACCCAGGAGGCCTGGGTCATGGGTGCCAGTTGCTGGGCCTGAAATTGAGGAAAACTTTGAGGAGGTTGGTTCCTTTCCTGCAGGCCTGCAGCTATTCCCTGCGATATTGCTTGGGAAATAATCAATCTCAGATGGTCAGGTAATTCTGAACCATCATCATCATCCCCTGAGCGGAGCCCCGCTGCAATTGGGGTAAAGGTAGCCTCAGGTATTGCCCTTGATGGAGGAATTTGGCCCTCTGATCCTGCTACAGACAGGCTGGGATTTGCAGCAGCAAAAACTCTAGATCTATCAATTGGTTGCAATTGACTTGGAGAGAACAACTCACTGGTGCCATCTGGTGACCAGGCACAATAGCTTGCAGGCTGCAAGATGCCTGGGTCATTAGTAGAGCCCACCGGACGTTCCTCTGGAAGGCGGGAAAAATCAGCTCCTCCCATTGGAGGGCTTCCCATTCTCTGGCTCTTACCAGCTTTTTGGGCTTTGGCCAGTTCTTTCTCAATGGCCTGTTGGCGCTTTTTAGCGTCCTTATCAGCTGTTTTGTAGCCTCTGCCGCTCCCAGCGGTTGCCTTATGGCTCCTTCCTGCTGCTGCCTTGGCAGCTGCCCTTTGGCTTGAGGGACCCTGTCTGTAGCTCGGGGAGGCTATAGGGCAAGCCCTATTGTCCCCTTCCTGAGACTGCAGGCTAGTGGAAGGCGCCAGAGCCGCCATTTTCCACAGAGTCGAAGCAGATCTGGCCCGCAATGGGCTGCTGCTGCTGCGGCTAAAACTGCACCAAACACACGCTCGCCGCAATCAGTGTGCCCAGGTGAAACTGGGCAGTGACTGAGTCCCCTCCGCCCACCGACGGGAAGCCTGAGGCCTCAGCTCGGTGATTAAGAGCCGGGTGGAGCCCCGCCGCTGCCAGGGACCTTGACTTTTCCAAAGCCGGAAAACATCAGCTAACAGGCAGACCGGTTAGCCAACTGGATTGCCGAAGCGATTTTAAAAGTAATTTCCCTTTTGCTCACGGTTAGAGAAGCCTGGAAAATAGGTGAAGCCATTCTATTTTCATGTCTCATCTGGCTGAAGACTGAGCCGAACTGGGGAGGTCACCAGGAAGGAAGGCGTGACCAAAAAAGATCACGTGCTCAGTCTCCAGGCAGAGGAATAGAGCTACACCCATTCCTGGCTTCTCTCTCCCCAGCTCTATGGAGAATAGGAACATCATTAGGTCTTTTCCAATCTTCTGGAACTTCACCTGTTCTCCAAGACTTTTCAAAGATTAGAGAGAGTTGTTTCTGGAACTATCACTGCTAGTTCCTTCAATACCTTAGGGTATGATTCATCTGGCCCTGGAGACTAACTTATTTACATTAGCTAGAAATTCCCTCACTTGCCCTCTGCTTATCTTGAGCTTTAATTTATCCCCCTTCCATGTCCCCAGTAGCACAGTGAGGGACAACTGAGGGCTTGTTTCCCTGAGATAAAACAGATGCGAAGTAGGAGTTGAGAAATCTATCTTTTCATAATCCACCATTCTCTCTCTGCAGAAGACCTATTGTCTCTTTGACTTTGCTTTTGTTTCTGACATACCTGAAAAAAACCTTTTCTGTTGTTTTTGGCATCCATTGCTAGCCTAACCTTGTACTGGGCTTTTAGCGTTTTTCATGTTAGCCCTGGAGTTTTTCATATTGCTTTGTACTGCTCTTCGGATATATTCCTGTGTATTCAGTTTTTGTATATTTCTTTTTCTTTTTCTTTTAAGCAATTTATAAAGTTCGATGTGGATCCAATTTGGTCTTTTTAGATGTCTACCATTATTTCTTTTTGTAAGAATTAATTGAGTTTGTACCTCTAGAATCTTCTTTTGAAGAAGCTCCAAGCCTACTTGGGTATTTTTCTCCTTTCAGCTATCAAGCCATTGTATTCTTCACATTATTCTTCTGAGTCCCTCGAAGTCTGCTCTTCTGAAGTCCAAAACTAAAGTCTGACTGCTTGAGTTTCTCCTTCCCAAGCTATCTGAAATTCCAGGATAGTACGGTCACTGCCTCCCAGGATGCCAGGTAATTTTACTTCCCCAATCATTTCCTCCTCATTAGTGAGGATTAGCCATGGTACAGATCACTTTGTTTCCTCTTCTCCCTTTTGACAAATGAAATTGTCTGCGAAAGAGGATAAGAATTTCTCAGACCTATAACTGTCTGAACATAGCTACAATCCCCCATAGTCATTAAATCATGCTTCCTTGATAATTGGATCATGTGGCACATAAAGGTTTCATCCTCTTCTTCATCTTGCCGTAGAGGGCTACAATAAATTCCCACAACTGTATTCTTTTTATTTCTCTTTCCTTTTATTGTTGCCCAGGTACTTTCAAAACCCGATTTTTTTTGTAGGTCTATGTTTTCCTCATACATAAGCCAGCATCTCTTCCTTTTTGTTGAGCCTAGTTCTTTTTAAGTTGTAGCCTTCCAGCACTGTATTCCACTCAAGTGTATAATCCCATCATGTTTCAGTAATACCTATGACATCATTTTTATGTTCTCGGCTCTTCTTTGTTTCCTGTACTTTGCTGTTGTATACAGACACTTTAGTCTGCAATTGGCACTCCTTACTAACCTGACTCTTGTATTTTCTTGGCCATTTCACCCCCTATGTATTACCTACCCTCCTTTTTCTGGCTGTATGATTACTTCCCTGTCCTTACATGTCAGCTATGTAGTCAAATCTGGTGTTTTACTATCCTCTCCCCTTTGAATCAGCTTAAACTCTCTTGATGAATGTGACAAGGTGCCTGCGAATATATCCCTTCCCTGTCTTTATATGATGTAACCCATTTCTTGCATCAGTTCTTCTTGTAGATAAATCAATCCATGGTCAAGGAAGCCAAATCCTTCTCAATGACACCATCTACACAGCCAGTTGTTCACTTCTAGGATCTTATTTTCTCTTCTTGCATGCCTGTTTATTGCAAGGATACATTAAAAAAAAACTTATCCTTCCAGATCTTTCACCCTTATGTTGAAGAAACAGGATGGTGAACTAACATTCTATACAATCTAGAGGGAACACATTTATCTTATAAACAATATTATGTCTTCTGTTCACAGGAGGTATTGTGGATCCATGTTTGTGAAAATTAAAGTATAATTGTAAGACACTAGAAAAAGCTAATGTAAAGTAAACCTAGTAGTAGTCTGATGAAAAGAAGGAGTAGGGGTGACATGATAGCAGTGTTCCAATATCTCAGGGGCTGCCACAAAGAAGAGGGAGTCAAGCTATTCTCCAAAGCACCTGAAGGCAGGACAAGAAGCAATGGGTGGAAACTAATCAAGGAGAGAAGCAACTTAGAACTAAGGAGAAATTTCCTGACAGTTAGAACAATTAATCAGTAGAACAACTTGCCTCCAGAGGTTGTAAATGCTCCAACACTGGAAGTTTTTAAGAAGAGATTGGATGTAGGGTGTCCTGCCTAAGCAGGGGGTTAGACTAGAAGACTTCCAAGGTCCCTTCCAACTCTGTTATTCTATTCTAGTAAAGTGTCAGTCAACATGGATGGATGGATGAATGGATAGATTCAAGGTTGACTCAGCCTTCCATCCTTCCGAGGTGGGTAAAATGAGGACCCAGATTGTTGGGGGCAATATGCTGACTCTGTGAACCGCTTAGAGAGTGCTGTAAAGCACTGTAAAGCGGTATATAAATCTAAGTGCTATTGCTAGATGGATGGATGGAGTCAGACAGTCAGACAGACAGATGATTGATGGATGCATATACTGTAGATGAATATAAATATAGATACAGACATAGATACATAGTTATATAAAATAATTTTCCAGTTTTACTTGTTATTCTCTATGTATAAGGCTAAAATTTGTAATGATTTTCAAATGTTAATTTTAAGAGAATTTTAAACCACTCTGAGAGAAAAAAAGAAAGGAAAGTATTATTCCCTTACAACTAAATAAAAAGTATAAAAATGTTAAAACTCAGCTTGAAAAATACTTTCTACACAATTTATAGTCTGAATAACAGCCTTTAAATGGGTCAAGAATGGGTGAGACTAGATTTTTAGACATTGTTTAAAATGTTCAGCTCTTAAATAATTAGGTTCTTTTAATCCCTGGGTCAATATACTATTAAAAGCAAAATAAAAGATTTAGAAAATATATATCACTAGTTAAATATTTTCAAAGCACATGAGAAAACAACATTGGGAAACTGATTTAGGCTTACCAAAAGCTGATTTAGGCTTCATTTACAACAGATCTTCTTTGTAATGGAATGTTTCCCAGGTATTATTTTACAATTCTGATTATGACTTACAAAACTTATTTATTAAATAGCTTTTCTTAGACGTGCAAAGCTGTTAATTTGTTCCAACTAAATCATGTATTGTCTGGAAAGATTATACTACAATGATGGAATAGCACTCTGGATAACACATTTCATATGGATTTTAGAATTTAAAAGTCTAACATTATTCAATCAACATACTTACATATATAGCCATAATACTAGTCACTCATCATAAGCAATGTCATGCATAATGTACACAGATATACACAATGTTCTATCCTTGCACATAATGCATGCATCAACCACATCTGTGCACTAATTCATATTTTTTCTTTTGTTGCTTAAATTTCTCTCCTCCTTCTTTTTGAAGATTTCATCAGGTCAATAAAACCACAACTTCCTCTGTCTTTTCCTTCATCTCAATTCATTTATTGTTGCTTCATATAATTTGTTTTGCAATTCTTTCATGCTGATCACCGTTTTATCTTCAAGCCACATTTATTCAGCATCCATTCATTTTTTAATCTTTCTGTTTTATCACATATACTCCTTAAGTAACCCATTTCCACTGCGTTCAAGTTACTGTTTCTCCTGACATACTCAATTTTCACTTCCATATAACTGAGGAAGCAGAAGCATCAAACAATTTTTGGTTCTTCTGAAAAACAACATTCATTCCTCACAACAGAGCATATACCCACTATTCTTTTTTGCATAACTTCACATTTTCCCAACTTTAGTAAACGTTGTAAGAGGAATTCATTCACATGATCTATAAATTCATTCACATGCCCAATATTTCCCCCCTAAGGTATAACCTACGTGCAACACGCATATTCAAAGTGTATATTCTACTTGGAGTTGACTTTGAAAACTAACCAGATACTGTACTTGATCCAAAATGCATTAGCCCAGTGATGGCGAACCTTTTTTTCCGAACTTCCGGTAGGCCTGTAGGGCCGTTTTTCGCCCTCCCCAGGTTTCAGGAAAGCCCCCTGAAGCCTGGGGAAGGCGAAAAACGGCCCAACGGGCCTACCGGAAGTTCATTTCTCAACTTCCGGTAGGCCCGTTGGGCCCGTTTTTTGCCATCCACAGGCTCCGGAGGCTTTCCTGAAGCCTGGGAAGGGCGAAAACGGTCTCCCCCGCCCTACGGAAGGCCGAAAATCAGCTGGCCAGCTGGAGCTGACATAGGGCAACGCCTCGCGTGCCCTCAGATATGGCTCCGCGTGCCACCTGTGGCACGCATGCCATAGGTTCGCCATCACGGCACTAGCCCATGTGTTGGTAAATCAGAGGTATCATGTCCTTATAACACATATATTGCAGTCACCTCAATAGTTACCAGCAGGTTATGAATGCCAGTCAAGCTTCTGGTTTTAACCTATAAAGCTGCGTACGGTTCAGGACCCAGATGCCCGTAATAGGATCTCTACACAGAAACAATGTGCCCAAATTAGATAAGAACACATAATTAAAACTTATGAAAATAGCAGGCTGCTGAATGGGCATTTTTTGTTGAAAACCAGCAAAAACATTGTAAATCATGGTCCACATGAACATGGGACCATGTTCATAAGTACTCCTGTACTCCTAAGTCAAGGCCTACCTCTATTGTTTTTTTTCCTTGATTGTCTACCTAGTCCTATTTCCTACTTACCTGGGTGATGGCTACTAAAGGGGTTGTGTTCTAGGGTCTGTACCCCAAAGTGTTTTATAGATAAGAACCATCACTTTAAATCACACCTGGAAGCATACAGGTAACCAGTGCAAGCTCACAGAATAGGGGTTAGAATGGCACACTGCTATATTCTGGACTAGACAGGTCCATGTAGAATTTGTGTTATGTTCAACTCGGCAAAAACAATGCCTGAGCAATTATTGCCAATTAGGACTGCACATTAAGAACAAATTGTGATTTAAATACTTGGCTTGATGGGATTATTCACATCACATTTCAGCTATAGTATCAAGCAACAATTTGAGAATCACCCCTGGGAAGGAACTATGATCCTAGAAAAGGCTGGGCTTTTCTCCCTACTTTTCTCAATTTTGAAAGGTTTTGGTGGGGGACAGAGGAGAAGGCAGTGTCTATCTTGCATTGTGAGGTAGCTAGAACTTTTTAATGGATACTTTTCAGGGATTCATTTGGACAATGCAGGGAGAAAGAACCTATCTTTAAAGACTGAGATACAGAACCCAGAATAAAATGGGTCAGAAACAGATATTTTAATTGATATTTGATATCTAGTAATTGCTTCAAGATCAATGTAGAAAGACAGGGCATTATAGAGGCAATGTTGACCTAAGGAATTGAGTACATTTATGTCCTACTTCACTTTTTAACTCATTCCTAACCTGCATTAGAGTGGTGGTGGTGGTGGTTTTTGCAATTTTTGAAGTCTTAAAATACCAAAGTCAATCAGAAATAAAAAGATCTTACTGTTACACAACTGCCATACTCCATGATATGGAAGACGTTCCTGATTATGGGGTATAGTAACAATGACAGATTATTTTGATAGTACATTACTAAATTGCTGGGATGTTTCTAATTAGCATAAAAAGAATTAAGGCATCAGTTCTACAGACACTTATATGGATGAAGTTGGATTTATTGCATAATAAAAAGGTGTAACAGCATGTGCAGGAATGAAACACAAATGCCTAACATAATCAAGGAATACAAAACTTTTTTTTTAAAAGCTATTCCATGCAGAAGGGCAGATGCTATACCATAAAATATTTTTTGCTTGGAAATTTTTGAAGAAAATTTTGGTGGAAAATTACTAAAATTGAAACTTCCTTACATCAATCTTTCTTCACTTCTGTCTAGTGTATTTGATAGAGCCATCATATCCTTACAGTTTGAGAGTACCTGTGACATCTCCCATACAAATTTAGGTCCTTGTAGTATAAAGAAAAAGTGGTGAGAAACCAGATATAATGAAGCAGAAAGGTGCTGTTTACACTTTTATCTGTTAGACTCACACCTTTCCTAGTGTGCTGTTAGCTACGTTAAACAGCAAGTGCCGAAATAACTTGGCAACTATCCATCTGACAATTTGATTCACATCTCATTTACTACTGAAAGTAAAATATTTCAGACAACTTTGAGCAAGCAGCTCCTTCTTTAAAAATATATGAAGCTATCATAAAAGCTATAAACAAACAACTATAAGAAACTGGCTGTTTTAAATGCTATCTGAAGTGGCAATAGACACATTTTTTTTGCATTTTTCTTTTTATTTCCAGAAACTCTGTTGTCAATAATGTCTACTTTGAGTTTCCCTTTCTCTTTTCTTCCTTAATCCTTTTTCCTCCAAAATGTATGGATGACAGGGAATATGCATTTATTGGTCCTATCTATTTTTTGATTGACCCTATCTATCATCTCCATCTAGTTTGCAAAATTTTATCTCTGCTAACCCAGCAGGATTCCCCATCATGCAACTGATGAACTTCATCATCCTAGTTATACACTAACAGTATGTTGAGTGATTTGTTTATAGTTACCAATTAATATTTTGAAAACTAATTACTGAAAATTAATTATGTTCAAAGAGAGTTCTAATTTTTTAAAAGAAGAAACTTTCTGAAATTCCATTTGTTCACATTAAATCCACATTTAATTTGATGGCTTGGTTCAAATGTAAGGAGAAATAGGAAGCCTCGGTATCACAACAATTCAGTGAGTAAAAGCTGCCTAAATCGTTAAAAAAACATAAATTACTATTTAAAAATGAATTTCCATCTTTTCCAATGATACTTGCATTTTTTTCTAATGCTTAAAAAGTTTTCAGCTGTTTGCAACAGGTGTTTTTGTTTTACACTGGTGATGCAGGATCACATTCATAACACTGAATCTACTGATCCTGCTAGAAACTTTAAACCGTCTCTTAACTCTTAGCTAACACTGTCCCTTGGAGAAAAGGTATCTTCCTTGCATACAGAAAATTCAAATACAGAATGGAAAGCAACTTCAAATATATTTGAGATCAGTGGTGGGTTGCTGCCGGTTCGGACCGGTTCTTTAGCTCTGACTCCAAGCCGAGAGCGAACCGGTTCTCAGTGTCCCTGAAAGTGGGCCCGCCCGCCCTCCCCTGGTTTATACTGACTTTTATTTCTGCTTCCGAAGCCCAGCTGATCAGGGGCGGCAGATTGAATTGCCGCTCCGCAGCTGTTTTCCGTGCTCATTGCCTCGTTTGCAACGCGGAAGGGTTTTTTTTTTAAGTACTGAGCATGCGCAGAGGATCATTTTAGGGAAGTGCAAAATGTGCACTTCCGTTGCAATGCGAACCGGTGGGGAAGGTAAGTAAAACCCACCCCTGTTTGAGATGCTTCATTTTCCCAAATGCAGGGTCTCATTGTGACTGTAGACTACATGGTACTCACCTTCTCTGCAGGAGGTGGCAGTTTGAGATATCAAAAAAGACTTTTAAGAGGGGAGGACAGAGCAGGGCAGCAGCAGCAGGGGTGGATGAATATCAAAATCTCTACAAATGAAAATGTCTTAATATTTGGTGTCTTATTAGGGGAACCGCAGCACTCTTGATAAATGAGTTCATCACAAACTCCTATATATTTACAGAAAATAATAATTTTCTGTAAATTTTAGAACAACAAATGACATATTTTAAATAAGTGCTACCAAAAATAATAGCAAGCTTTGTTTTGATGCTCAAGTGCATTTGCTTTTCCTTCCTCTCTACAACCATTCAATTTGGGCCTGTACAAATTAATGAAAGTCCAATGTCTAATTAATTCAAGCTATCCCACTGAGTTAAAGACAAGGAAACTCTTTTATCATAGACAGCAAATGCTGAGATGAAAAACCTACCTTGAACAGCTGATTCTAAAAATAAGTGGGAATGCCCAAATGCATTTGAAATTAGGAGGGAATTTTTGGAGAGAAGAGTAATATCAAGAAAAGCAAACAGGAATTTCTTTGGGGCAAACAAACAGATGAGGCAAATAAGAAGTTCCACTTGAAAGCTTGAGGGAAAGTCAAGAAATTAGCAAATGTGGGTTTCTCTGTTCAGCAGGAGGATGGCAATTCTAAAAATGTATTCCTCTATCAGGCTGGGCCTGCCTGGCTAGGGAATACCTCCTAGCCAACTTACTATTCATTTTAAATTATTATGTTTCTATTACATGTTTTATTCAACATCTCAAGACAGAGTTCTCAAAAAGATAAGCAAACTTATCTTTTTGAGAATAAGCAAACCATCTCTATCTATCTATCTATCTATCTATCTATCTATCTATCTATCTATCTATCTATCTATCTATCTATCTATCTATCTATCTATCTATCTATCTATCTATCTATC
>QLTV01002425.1:2856787-2885576 GCA_003457575.1 Thermophis baileyi
TAGAGTACTCATCTCTAATTAGCTAAGTGCCAGAGCCCCCTGTAACAACATTGCATAAAAAAGCATTAAGTGTTGTTAACCTAATCTTGTGTAGCTTCTTCTCTGGTAATATTGTACTTTTAACCAGAGCATATAAAACATTTGCTAGACCAATTCTCAAATACAGCTCATCTGTCTGGAACCCACACTACATATCGGACATTAATACAATTGAGAATGTCCAGAGATATTTCATGAGACGAGTACTACAATCCTCTGCTCGCAACATAATACCTTATGCAACCAGACTTGAAATTTTAGGCCTAGAAAACTTAGAACTACGCCGCCTTTGATCTGACCTAAGTGTAGCACACAAAATTATATGCTACAATGTCCTACCTGTCAATGACTACTTCAGCTTCAACCAAAACAATACACAAGCAAACAATAGATACAAACTTAATGTAAACCGCTCCAAACTCGACTGCAGAAAATACGACTTCAGCAACAGAGTGATCAATGCCTGGAATTCACTACCTGACTCTGTGGTTTCTTCCCCAAACCCAAAAAACTTTAACCTTAGACTGTCTACTGTCGACCTCACCCCATTCCTAAGAGGTCTGTAAGGGGCGTGCATAAGCGCACCAGCGTGCCTACCATCCCTGTCCTACTGTCCTATTGTCTTCATCTATCTGTATTCACTTTGATTATGTTTATGATTATACCTATACCTGCTATCTTGTACATGTTTGACAAATAAATAAAATAAATAAATAAAAATAAATAAACTTGGATTCACCTAGCATATTGATGGAAGACCAC
The DNA here is from genome assembly GCA_003457575.1 of Thermophis baileyi. Classification (NCBI taxonomy): domain Eukaryota; kingdom Metazoa; phylum Chordata; class Lepidosauria; order Squamata; family Dipsadidae; genus Thermophis; species Thermophis baileyi. The sequence goes on from QLTV01002425.1 coordinate 2,857,589, forward strand.
AACAGGATGCAGGACAGAATGGATGATTGAAAACACATCCCTGAAGAATGCAATGCAGGTTAATTAATTAATTAATTAATTAATTAATTAATTAATTAATTAATTAATTAATTAATATAGCTTCTAATCAACTCTGGAAGGATTCCAATCAAAAAATTAAAACAACATATAAAATTGTATTAAAATAATAAAGCTAAAGACATTAAAATATTAAAACATTAACAACAACAAAGACCTGGCACTAAGACAAACTCCTAATGTGCAATTATCCAATCTTATCCACTACCCCAGGGCTTGGGGAAAAGCCAGGTCTTCAAAGCCTTGCAGAAGGTTACGAAGGAAGAGGCCTGCCAAACTTTAGGGGGCAGAGTATGCCATAGGGCAGGGGCTGCCATGGAAAAAACTCAATGCCTGGCTCCCATCAGATGGCAATATTTAGGGGAAGGGATTAGGAGCGTGCACACACTATTTGAACTGGTAGGACGGTTAGATGTCTTTAGGGAAAGGCAGTCCCATCAATAACTTGGCCCTAATGCCATATAGGACCCTCTTGAATTGCACCCATAAATAAACTGGAAGTCAGTGCAGCTCGCACAACAGAGTTATTACACAGGTAAACAAAGGGGTACCTATCACAGTGTGCACTGCTGCATTCTGGACCAGCTGAAGTTTCAGAGTGGTCTTCAGGGCACACCCATGTAAAGCACATTGCAATAATCCAAGGTGGTGACTAAGGCCCGGGTGACCATAAGCAAAGCTACTTCTCCAGGAAAGACCGCAAATGGCACATTAGATGAATCTGTTGCTAAGAAAAATACATAGATATATCCAGGAGGTGAACAGGGTTTGATTTTATCAGAAGTTATTATTATTAGACTTTACATGATCAGCTAATTTTTTTCTTAAAATTTCTGGGACTGTTCCTCCCAAGGGCTGGGAAAAAGGTGCTATTCCACAATAATAGACAGTCTCCAGAGACTCTAGGAATCTGGAAGCCGATTTCCTATTGCTGCCCTGATCATTCTGCTGAAAGATAGAAATATCCCAGGTAATTGTCACAATTGTTCCTAAGGAGCCTTTCCTCCTTTTCAGAACCCTTGTAGTTCCTTAGTGACAGCTGAGCATAAAAAAATGATATAAGTAAGATGACAGCTGGAGTACAGTAGTAAAAAAAAAATATCGAATCTGACATGAGTCTACTTTGTGTCAACAAGAGTGGTAAAGGTATTTTTTCCACTTCTGCTGCAACTTCATAATGTTGTCTTGTATAATTTTTTCAGGTATGGAGAGGTCTATTGGAATCTGGCTTAAAAGGATTGTAGACTGTGCTATCACAGAACTGCTAGATCATTTGAAGGTAAAGTGGCTCAGGTCCATCATAATTTATACTTCATCTTTAGTAATGTCCAGACAAGACACTCGAAACTTAATCTTAAATGACCCAACTTATGCAAGATGTGAATATGGTTAAACAAACTGGAAAGAGTAACTACAGTACAATCATATAACCATAATGCCAAATCCAGTCTAAAGATCTGGCTGATCAACCATCACAGTAACAAAATAGCAGTGGTAGATACAGAAGAACTGGATATCAAAATAGAAAACCAAAAGCAAAATCATACTCAATCCCAAACTAGAACATTAGGCTGGAGACCAAGTTAAAGAAATTAAGATGAGATGCAAGTCATTTAAAAAAAACATGAAAGAGCAAAAAATGAAAAATGTAAGGATCAGAACAAGACTAATAAAAAAAAAGATTGGTTTAACATCGAAAAAATCGAAGCTTTGGGAATTATAAAGCAATAAATAACAGCAATATCTGGTAAAATTAAATGGTATAAGATCCTAATCATCCAATTTAAACAAAATCAGCTATTTCGATCAGACAAGAGATGATTCTACCAAAATATAAATGACAACAGAAATTCTGAAAATGGACAATCAAACAAAAAATAAACAATCCAGTTTTGAAAAGATGTGTGGGAAACTCCAAAAGGCTATAATAAAAATGTTGGAAGGATAAAAGAATTTGAAGATGCATTTAGTAAAAATCAAATAGAAGATCTAATAGTAATAGCAGAAATTGTTAAGAACTGAGTAAAAAGGATTAAAAATTGTACATTTCCTAGAAATGATCAGTTGCATGGCTTTTAGCACAAATATCTGACTAGCTTACATCCAGTTATAGCTAAGTAGCTTAATGAAGTATGGCATAAAAGAGACATCAGCGACTGGATAATGACTGACAAAATGCATCTGATTCAAAAAGACCTAGCATAAGGGACAAAATCAGTATAAGCAATAGACTTATAACGTGCTTGCTTACTATGTTTAAATTACTCACAAGGCATAATAGGGACAGAATAACAGTATTGGAAAGGACTTTGGAGGTCTTCTAGTCCAACCCCGATTGAGCAGGAAATCCTATAACATTTCAAACAAATGGTTGTCCATTCTCTTCTGAAAAACTTCCAGTGTTGGACATCCAGAACTTCTGGAGACAAGACATTCTACTGATTAATTGGTCTATTAGGAAATTTTCCCTTAGTTCTAGGTTGGTTCTCTCCTTGATTTAGTTTCCATCCATTGCTTCTTGTCCTGGCCTTAGGTGCTTTGGAGAATAGGTTGACCCCCTTCTTTGTGGCAGCCCCTTAGATATTGGAACACTGCTATCATGTCACCCCTAGTCATCCCCCCCCCAATAATCTAGACATACGCAATTCCTGCAACCATCCTTCATATGTTTTAGCCTCCAGTCCTCTAATCATCTTTGTTGCTCTTCTCTGCACTTTTTTCTAGTCTCTCAACATCTTTTTTATATTGTGGTGACCAAAACTAAATACAATATTCCAAGTGTGGTCTTACCAAAGTATTATAAAGTGGTACTGACACTTCACATGATCTTGATTCTATCCCTCTGTTAATGTAGCCTAGGACTGCATTGGCTTTTTTGGCAGCTGCAGCACACTGCTGGCTCATATTTAACTGATTGTACACAACGACTCCAAGATCCTTCTCGCAGTTACTACTATTGAGCCAGGTATCACCTATTCCAGTGATTGATAACCTTTATGTCATCGTGTGCTGAAAGTGTGAGCGCGCGCACACAACAGCACATGCTCATGCCAGCACCCATAATGCAACCTCCCACAGTTCCCCCCGTGCATGGGCACATGACCCCCCCTGCAACCCCTGCACCCTGCGCATGCGCGTGAGACCTCCCCGTGCCCCATTTTGGGCCTAGTAGGCCTCCCTGCAACCTCCTGGGACCAAAAATGGGCGCCACCCCGACACCCCCCCTGCCCATGCATGCACGCGTGACCCCTGCCCCCTGCGCATGCACGCGCAACCCCCGTGCATGCGTGTGCATCTCCCGCATGCGCCCGTCCCCCCACGCATTCCAAAAATCAGCTGGCTGGCAGGAGGCACACGCATGCGCGGTGGAGCTGAGCTGGGCGATGGCTCGTGTGCCCGCAGAGAGGGCTCTGCGTGCCAGCTGTGGCATGTGTGCCATAGGTTTGCTATCATGGACCTATTCTATACCTGTGCATTTGGTTTTTCTTCCTAAATGTAGAATTTTACTTTTCTCATCATTGAATTTCATTTTGTTAGATGGAGCCCAGTCTTTAAGTTTGTCAAGATCATTCTATATCTTAAGCCTATCTTCTGGAGTGTTGGCTATTCTTGCCAGCTTGGTGTCGTCTGCAAACTTGATGAGTTACCTTTCTATCCCCTTGTCTGAATCATTGATGAGGATATTGAAGAGTACTAAGACCTTGTGGTACCTCACTGCATACTTCCCTCCATGTAGATGCAATCCCATTAAGGACTACATATTGAGTGCTGTTGGTCAGCCAGTTACAAATCCATCTGGTGATAATGCTGTCTAACCCACATTTTTCTATCTTATCAAGTAAAAAAATACCCCCCTACTTGTAGAAAAGTAAGAAAATAAAAGAAAAAGCAGAAATACAAAAGATCAAATTCTGATTGATAAAGGAGTTCTGGAGAATTGCATAAACTGAAAAACCAATTTCCATAGGAACTGGATTGACTATAAAAAGTTGTTTGATTCAATATCACATAGTTGGATCATCAAATATTTGGAAATTAGCGGTCTCAGTAAAAACATTAGAATATTTATAGAAAAAATAATATACCAGTAGAAGACAGAATGGTGGTTGGAAATGAAAAATATGAGCTTGTCAACATTAGGAGAGGCATCTTTTGCTGTGACACATTATCACCCTTATTATTTGTCATTTCCATGATCCCACTTTCAGTGATTTTGAAGAAAACATATTTTGGCTAATACAACCTCACATTTGTTTTTTATGGACACTTTATGGAAAATCAGAACTTGAAATCCAGTCATTAAAAACACTTAATTTTTTTTTGCACAAATATAACAATAGAATTTGGCATATACAAATATGTTATAGTAGCAATAAAGTGGGATAAAATCATGAACAGTAATGAAATTGAAATACCAAATGACTAAACGATAGGGTGCCATCAGGATAAGGTCTACAAGTATCTGGACATTTTACAGTTGGATAACCTCAAGCATGGACTAATTAAAAATGTGAATAATAAAGAATATATCCAAAGAGTAAGCAAATTATTAGAGACAAAATTGAACAGTGGAAATACCATCAAAGCCATCAATATCTGGGCCATACCTGTGATAAGACATACTGCTAGAATTATTAACTGGACACAAGCTGAATTGAACATTTTGAACCAAAAAACAAGAAAAATAATGACTATTCACTATTCATTATAACATCACCATAGGGATACTGATAGATTACACCTGCCCTGGAGAAATGAAGGTTTACTTCAGGTCAAACAAATTGTTGAAAAAGAAAAACATGCATTGGCTGATTATGTACAGGACAACCAAAACAAGCATTAATGCAATTTAAAAATTGGAACTTACTGAATGTACAGGAAACAAAAAGTGAATATTGAAATAATGTAATAAAAATATGAACAGAATGATGGCAAGGAAAAACATTATATGGTCAATTTCTACAAAAGATCAAGGGAAAATTAGTTAAAGATAAAACCTGTCAATGGCTTACAACTGGAACATTAAAACATTAAAAAGAAAGAAACTGGAGGCTTGATTTTGCCTGCTCAAGAACAAGCTATTCAAACTAATGCAATCAAGGCAGAAATAAAAAATTATTAAATGATTCAAAGTGCAGATTGTGCAAAGAAGCAGAAGAAAGCTTGTATGAGAAGACAGCACAAACTGATGATAAAGAACAACATAACACAGTTGCCAAAATGATTCACTGGAACATCTGTAAAAATTATCTGTACTAGTAATGAAAAATTGGTGGAAACATATAGTTGAAAAAATATTAAAAATGAATAGGTTAAAATACTGTGGGATTTTTCAATACAGACTGATAAAGTCTTGGTTCATAATGCATCAAATATAACTGTGGTTGAAAAAAATAAAGTGTGGAGAATTAATGTGGAAATAATTTGGAGATAATAGAAAAGAAGACAAAGCATTGGAGAACATCACAAAGTATCAAGATCTGAAAATCAAAATTGATTTTTGGAAGATTATGGTATAAACCAGTTGTGGTAGTCCCAGTGCTTATCAGTTCCCTGGTGCCATACCAAAAAAATCTTGGATAGCACTTAGAAAACATGCATATTGACAGTTTCCATCTGTCAATTGCAAAAGGCCACACTGCTTGGATCTGCACATATACTACATTGATACATTACAACACCCTAGATTCTTGGAAAGAATTTGATGCATCTGAAGGCCAGCTAAAGAACTGGATCAGCAGCAGAAGAGAGCATCCCATCTTCATTGGTTTATGCTGCCTAAATCTGTCTGGAGGGTTGAGACGCCTTTCAGAACAGATTTGAAAAGAATTTGAGGGAGGAAAGAAAAGTTCCATCACCTGAGCAGAAACATTCACTATATTCATTCAATCTTATATATACCTATTCATGAGTCTTAATCTGGCAAATGGGTAATACGATTGCAATCTAAATCTCAATTATCTGAAAATGATGCTAACATTTTAACTTTATTGGCAATTTAAAATGTGTGGGTAATAATATAAAACATAAAAGTTTACTCAAAAATATTTTTATATATTTGCATACTATATGAATATTTTGTGTAGTCAGCCAAAAACTAAAAAGAAAAACCTCCTGTTTTTTTAGCAACAGCTACAGCTGATTAACAGGGAATTTCATTTACACCCAATCACACTGTACAAATTTAGGATTGTTGTTTTTTTTCCTTTTTGGAAAAGAGACTATTGGCTACATACATTGCTGCTTGTTTGCCTTCATTATCCTTTCAAAATACATAAATAAATGTGTACACTTTACAAAATTAATTCTTCGATATTGTCATTATAATCATATATATTTTAATGAATCTACCCATTTAAAGGTTTTTAATAGATTCAGCCAGCACTCAGTCAAAAAGAAGAAAAGCTAGTGTATGACCAAAAAGCAGAAAAACCCAGACCTCTGTAACTGTACAGCTGAATAACCAACAGCCAGAAACTATTATAGTTCTCCAAATCAACAAAACATCCCCTCAAACTTCTCTCTTTGCATGTCTTTTTCACAGCATCCAAATCAGCTGCTTATCTTTGTGGGCGAATTAGTCCTTCCTCTGCCAGGCAGGAGAGTGACTAGTCTCTGAATCCCGCCGCCTGTGTGTTATCTGTATACGCATTCCATTTGAATCCAATTTCCTTGCATTACCTCTGCCCAGGTCAGGGATGAATGGCTGTCAAATTCCCCCAGGAATAAAAAGAAAACCTTTTCTTCCTGAGGCAGCAAGTTTCAATTCACAGAGCACATGGCTAATCTACATATGTGAAGGTCACGGCACTTCAGTCAAGGAGGTTAAGAATGGAACAGCTCACATAAGGGGCTGTCTTAAACATCTTGGCAAGGCGCCCAACAGCGAAGATTGTTGAAAAGCAATAGATAGCTTCTGGCAGCACTGAGGGTAAAAATATTTTGATCATGTGATGCCAAGCAAGCAAACCAACATGCTCCAAGTGAGAAACTTTTGCAGTCACTAATCGTGCCATATTTTGAATTCTTCACCAAACAGCCCTTCCCCCAGCCCTTTCTCACGCTGTGTAACCGAGTCCAGAGAAACGTGGAGACACTGAAATCTTAGGGGAAGCTTTTTATTATCTAAGTTAAATGAAAACAGCAATAAAACCAGGAATATAAATAACAGTATTATAAACAAATGTCACCTAACAAAACAAAGGGATCATAATTTCTGCCAGGAAGTCAAATACTTAACTTCATTTATTAGAGGAACTGCAAAATAAAATTAATTCTGTCCACTATAATAATTTTTCATTGGATGAACTCTGCTACAGTTCTCAGTTCTAATGCCAGTCACATTTTATATTCATATAAATTACAATTTCACATACAAATCAATTTGTATAACTTGCTGCATCAATAAATATGAATAGTCACACTAAAGGTTTCTGCTCTAGACCTGGGCTGAAAAATATCTCTATCCTTGGTTGTCCAGGTGCTTAAATTTGGTCCTAGTATGTAGGAATTTAAAACATTTTTTTACACTGCTCCATCTCCATTGCTCTGCTCCAAGTTGTTTTATGCTGTTGAATAAATCAGAATGAAAATGGCAACCCAGCTCCAAGTGAATGTAAATTATATTTCCAAATAAAACTTTAACGTAATTATAAATAAGGTGATCTAACTGTTTTGCTAAAGCCAATCTTTTTAACAAACAAAGGTAGCAAGTCACTTATAAATAAGACTGTTGGTACCATACCATTAACCAAACGTAATGGAGATTACCGCAAGTTTATCTTGATAAACAGTTCTAAAACTATTCGAGTTTCTTATAATCAATTACAACTTTCAATTCCTATGCATTGAATATTTTTTTATTTATATAACATTGTATATTTCATTGCTCTTAAACCAACACATTATCTTAATGTTAACAACAAGGAGGGACACAACCTTGAAATAACAAGTGTTCATCTGTTGTGATTCAGACAATCATTTTAAATAATTCATTTTAGTACTATCTTTTGAAGGTTGCAGAATCAAACCCACAATGCCAGATACAACCCATATTATATTCATTGTGGGCTGCTGACAAGCTTCTTGTTCTTTTCACTAGTGGGAGTGGAGAGCAAAACAGAACATTTATTCAGTCCCTGACTGTCTGCTATAAATGGTTAGTTGACTGAATTTGCCTTGTTGGTTCCCCAATTTTTACTTCAATAAATAGATATGAAAGTGACTGCAACTGTTTGCCCCGCCCCTTTTTACAAGGTAAGCTTATTATGAAATCTTTTAACTTCTGTATGAAAATATAAAACTAAATGTTTTAACATGCAAAAATGTAGCAGTTTTACTTGTGCAAGCAACCTATGGAAGAACTTTAAGAGGGAAAATGTGTTCAGAGCAATCAGGAAAATTATGATAGTACATACAATCTGCTTTGCATTTTTTTAATAAGACAAATATCTTTCTTAAGTTTGAAAAAGATGACCTCTGGCAGCACCTGGTTAAAATGTTTTTTTTTTGTTTTTTGTTAGTATGTATCAGGGGTGGGTTCCACTTACCTTCCCCACCGGTTCGCATTGCAATGTTTTGCGTGCGTACGCTCCCTCTGTTCGCGCGCGCGCGTTCCCTCGGGCAATTTGGCTTCCGCACATGCTCAGTAGCTTCAATCAGCCCGAAACACAGCTGAGGAGCTGATCAGCTGTGCTTCGGGCAAGGAATAAAGGTCAGTTTAAACGCAGGGGCGGGCGGGAGGGCCCTTTTTCAAGCGACAGAACAGGAAAAACCTTCCAAACAGTAAAAAAAATTCACTAAAAATTCCCAAAAAAAGATGGCAGCGCCCACGGACCGACACCAACCGAACTGGATCCATGACATCACCAGCGGGTCGCTAATGGTTCAGGCGATCCAGTCCGAACCGGGAGGAACCCACCCCTGGTATGTATGAACTGAGTTGTTTTGGAGAGACAAGCATCTTAAATTATTTGTCAATACTGAGATGCTGATACATTCATAGGTTTCTATGAACGTCAGAATGTAACAATATATTAATTTCTTTTATAAGTTATTACATGATACTATTATTATTATCATGTACAATTAAGACTATTATTTGAGCATCTCACCACAATTGTACTGAAATCAAACAAAATATATTGAATAAAAAAGCAGAAAAGAAAACATGGGAAAAGTAGGAAATGATGAGATAGTTATAAATCCTTGGTTGTTCTGTATTTACCTACTATAAATTGGAAAACATAAGCTAGGCTACCATAAATAAGTTCTACTAGTGGATTCAAGTATTTCCCCCACAATGTATTTATCTGATCTATAAAAGCCTGAATAGCCAGCTTCAATATTTCTATAATCAGCAGGTAAAGGATGTAATGGTAAACTGTTTTAATAACAATTGAGACAGAGAAATATATAAAATACACACAGACACACACAAACATCAATCTGTGTTTTAATGGGAAGAGATACAGAACTAATAAAGCAGAAGTGCTGGACTTTTAAAATAAAGAAATGGGAGACAGTAAAAGGACTATGTTCTTAAAATAAATAAAAGTAGAAGAATCATGAAGACACTAAAAGTTGCTTTTTATTTCTTTTTTATGGGTAAAATGCTAGTTAGTTTTTCAAAGCTTAGATATTTATCACCATTATAAAAAGTATTGGTTATAAACAATTCTCTATTTCCTTACTAATGACAATGCTGAATAGAATTGAAACTGATATACAAACTGTTAAAATATAAAGAGCATATCAGTTTATCAAAAAGTGTGATTACCTGTTGCTTATAAACTTTTCTGACTCTCTGTAAATGAAATTGACAAATTTGTATTCCAAACTGAAATTCAATTGAGTCCATTTCAAATACACTGAATTAAGTTGTTTAGAAAAATAAAAATCTTCAAACCCAATAAATGTGAAATCACTGGAAAACCCCAATCCTTTTATTCTTTTTGTTATTGACAATTAAGAAAAAAATTCAATGGTTTGGCAATTCACGCACAATTTTGGCCAAAATAGCATTCTATCGCAGTCTTTATTTATAAGAGTATCAGGGGTACATCTATCATAATCTTCTAAGGTCACCATCTTTACTAACATAATCCAAGACAGAATCTGGAATAATTCTGTGAAATGCATTCAGTATGTCGGCCAGATCTTGTTTTAACATTAGTTTGCAATTGCTTACATCCTCAACAGAGGTGACCCTTCAAGTGTAGTATGAAAAAGCATAACATACCTTTGTTATTTCATATTTGAAATTATTCAGATATACAAAAATAAAAAACCTAGCTACACTGTTTATTTAGTTGGCCTATCAAATGAGCAATCATAGGAAATCATAACAAGCCAGTAAAGACAAAAAAAGGGGAAAAAAAGATCTGCACTTAGAGGATGTCCCTGTCAATTACCTTAATAGGGACATTTGGGGAAAAAAAAAAGAAATGCAACTGATGATGCAGGCTCTGATCCATGAAAGCTTGTGGCTAACAGATTTTTTTAGTCTTTAAAATGCCAAAGTCTCTCTATTAGTTTTACATGTGAAGAGAATTTCACTGATTTTGAAGACTATTGAAACAGCCTGTGTTAAGCTCCAAATTATCTGACTTGAGATGTTAATGCAGTGTCATGCTTTATGATGCTCTGCATGATACAACTCATGGAATATGCCATCCTAAGCTCTTTTGTCCTGGCAAATGAATGCTTCAGGAAAGTAGAAACTTTAGCACGTTCATGCTTTTTTTTTTTTTTTTAACCAAGCATGTGTGTAATCCCAAAGGAACGGCTCGTGACAACACTTCTAACTTAAAATCTTAATAAGTGAAGCAGAGCTTTGGATCATGCTAGAATGTGCAAGCAGCCTTTAACTATTAAAACGAAAGGAGAAATCAATTCCATGATTACCTTTCATGAGTTCATAAAAACATTACCCTTTTCCCCTCACATCTCTGTTAATAAATGACACAGATCATCAAGACTGAAAGTAAGCATTTGTTCATGAGAAATATATTAAGAATCATAGGACAGGAGACGGCAAATTTCAAAGCTGTATTGAAATGTGATGCCCTACTGGAGCCTTAGCAAGCTTGAGGGCAATTATATGAATGAAAATACACATAACATTGCTTCATAACATGCAGTATGTGAACATTTCGGGTCAATCAGACTAGACTTAATATGCTGACTAAGCATAATTAACCTAAGAGTGAAAAAATATGATGATGCTCATCTTATATGCTGCCTTTTCCCCAAACACACAAATATATGCTTTTTCATTTTCAGCAATATGGAAGATACAGCGGTTTGAATAGTGATTTGGATTTATTTTCTTATAAGGTAATATATTTATTTATCAGCATTCACTGAATTGAAAGAAATGTCTTTGCTTGAACTTCCTTTCTAAATCTGATCTTATATTTGCCTGCTGGAATAATAAAAAGTTTGCATTTGGAACAAGGGGAAATAGATATGCATGCTGCTCCAACATCATGCTTATATGCACTAAATGTTAGGGCAAACATTCATTTTAAAGGTGCAAGTTAAGATTCTACTCATGTCAAATCATGGTGAGCAGCACACTGCAAACATCCCACTATTTTGTACAACAATGCCAGGGGAGAGGCCTACCCTTTTAATGAAGAATTTATACATATTATGGGCAGTTTGATCTACTGATTGATCTACTACAACTACATTTATATTTTATGTGTTAGGAAAGCATAAGCTTGCTTCTTAGAGAGTACATGGTGGAAAAGTCTATAAAACTGACTATTTAGCTCAATAGTTACCTCAAGCAAAGTTGAATGTAAATTTCAATTGAGAACTCAATATTCCAGCATCCTTAATATTTCAGAAATCAATAATATGCACCAATGTCCTCACTATTAATAGTGATAATTGTAACAAAGAAGCTATTTATATTGCTCCATTACCACAAAATTCATAATTGAGAATTTTAATCAGAAACTAGTACTGAACATATATTATAAAAGGCATTGTTTTCTCATATTAGTACTAATAATCTATAGCTATAGAGCTGATATTCATCAGTGTCCAGGTTGTGATCCTGCAGTTTCACATTACACTCAAAACAATGAATTACAGCTAATTCGAAAAAAGAGAGAGAGAAGGGGAACACATTTATGGATAACTTATTCCTATAACAAGGGCTGTGATTTTTTTTTAAAAAAAAAACAATCAACTACCTGATGTTTTTTTAATTAACTATTATCTATTGAAGTCAAGAGTTGAAAAAGAAAGAAAAAGATAAGTAACAACCATTATGCTTTATATAATCTATTAATCTATAACATATGTAATAACCTAACCTATGACATCTGAAATGTGAAGTATTTCTTGAAGTAACTTGTATCAATCTTTAGCCTGTATAATCACAAAACTAGTAAATAATCAAATTAAGTCTGAGACTCTTATGTAGATGTCCTAATTGTACTACTTTTGATCTTATTTGTAACTGTATGGATGCTGCAAAGATGGAGCTTGAATAGTTTCTCTAGGCTTCATGAGATTTTCATTTTATTGTTATATTTGGTAATCTTTTTAAATTTGGGAAGGGCTATGACTAAAATAACTTAAATTGTTTTCTTAAACAAATGAGATAGGAGTATTTTGCTCAGAACAGAATTCAACTCCTACATATTGAAAACAAAGATACCTATAAGCAATAATGCCATCAAGCATCCAGATAGTGCTCTGATTTCTATTTTCTTTATTGTACAGAGAATATTAAAATGGTTACTGTATATCTGGACTGAGCATTACATTGTGCACAGGTGTACAGGTATATCTGTACATTTATTTGTACATGCATGGGCATTTATAAATAGATACATCTCACATATATGTTCTGGTAACCATTTTATTCCAGACATTTCAAATGTACAGGTTTTTTGCCCACAGGAATACAGGAGAAGCATATAGCTATAATTTTAAGAATCTGATCCAGAGAAAAACATCTTTAAAAAATAAATATATATTTTGATAACTTTTTGCTTTTTAAAATAGAAATGCCATTTTGAAGTCTATTACTAAATGATTTCAATTGTAATAGAAAAGTAGCAAAAGCATTACTAATGAATGGTATTCATTATGAACATTAGTACCAAATGCTCATATGTTAAAGAAACTTGTCAGACTACATTTTATAAATTGCATCCACAATATGACGGTGGTGAACAAGTATTTGCCCCCACAAGCAGGATATGCACCAGTTAAGTGTAAAATCTATTTCCAAGGGTCATGATAAGGTCATTATGATTCTGATCTCTTTTTTAGCTAAAATTGAAAACTCACAATTTTCCCATGAAGGTATCATATAAAATCCAGTTTATCTTTTCAACATATTAAAACTACATGCTAGAATAATCTCGTTTACAGCACAGAAAATAAAACAAATATTTTAAATTGAACTGGGATTATATATACACACATTTTGCTAATGTTTTTATTAATCTTAGAAAATTAGAAGAAAAAAAGAGTTAACTCTTTGAATTTTTACTTCTTCATAAAGGAGGAAGGAAATAAGATAGTAAAATATTAAAGCAATAGCATGTAGACAATAAGACAAATATGTTTTCAGTCTACCCAAGATTCAAATTATTTTTCTGATTAGCCCATCACTCACTATTGCAGTCAGTTTCTATTCCAAAACACAATCATTTAAATTTTATTTTAAAACTGAGCCATTTGGTATCTCCAAATAGTATATATGAAAATCTATTTTTCGTATTCCTGTCCCTTAAAACAGATTCAAAGATTTAGCATTCATAATAACATGGTCTTAGTAAGGAAAAAAGTCCCTAGTAATACTAAAATATCACTCTTTTAAAAAATTGTTTATATTATTGCAAATTAAAACATAAAGAATGAAATGAAGCACAGTAATTTCTGTTTCTAGTCAATAAAGTACAAATACAAAAGGTTTTTTTAAAAAATATACAGTTTTCTGAATGTTAATATAATTTAGAAGCAAACAAAACCCACAGACATTAAGCAATATTAATAAAAGTTATCTAATAGCTACATATCTAAGGGCGAGAGCGATACAATAGTAACCAATGTACGAATAAAATTAACATCACCCAAATATATATATATATCTAATGCTAAGGTAATATGAAATTCTATAAAAGATCAATACTCAGCAAGAATTCAGTCACACAAATACAGATCTAATAAATGCGGCACAGCACAGAAAAAAAAATTCACAAGTAATTGGCTACAATTCTGTTTGTTATCAGTCACAATGATTTAAAACTTAAAATATTTATTCATGCTATCAGAACGAAGGAAATTTTCCAAAACCATTAACAAAAAAACAAGCTAAACAAAAATGCAAAACAAAATGAAGAAGAGAATTAATCCCCCTTTCTAAAAAGACCATTTATTATCATTGCTAATGTTTAATATAATAGCTAGTGGGGTGCTAAATCCCACTTAACCTCAGCTATCGATGACTGACAATTATTTCAGCTTCTTCTAAGAACATGTAACCTTGCATCTGTGAGCAAAAGTGCTCAGTTATTATTTGTGGCAAGAATTTTTGTGACTGTACTGCTCAGCAATTCTATTTACATCAGCAATGCTAAATGCCCAATGGAGAAAGGGGAGCCAATCAGATGGCAGATTAGATGTCAACTCAGAGGCAGCTGTCTGGAGACTATTACAGCCAGTTTACCTCCACAATTCAAATTCCAAACCTCGCAAAGGAGATCAAGTCACTCTTTAGGCTCAGACAGCAGAATAAGAAACATCAAGGGCGCGGAGTTATTTCCTACCGTTTTAAAGGTGCTAAATAGGAAACTTAAGCAAGCATTGTTCAATTACCATCTGATACCTATTAATTTGGCAACCTACAAGATACATGTAATCAAAAGAGATGTATTCATCGCCAGAAACCCTGACTGTTGATCTCTTACAGCACTCAGGCCTTTTCTAGTTAAGAAAAAGGACCCTTTTCACAACGGATTTTTAATTATTTTCCTCTAAATGCTTCAAACTGAGTGTATACAGACTGGAAAGGCAGGAGAAACATGCAAAAAGAAAAGGTCATCCAAAGAACAATGTGAGCCTTGAAAATTATCAGTGGTAGGGCACATATACAAGCTACTTAACCTGTTTCTGCTGGGTTTCGGAATACAACTGCATCCAAGCAAAGCAATGTGTTAATAACTTTAAAGGTGTTTTTCTGAAATAATCAGGACAGGATAAGAAAGACAAGCATGCTAACTGACACAGCCAATAAAATGACACTGGTCCCTCCCTTTCTCACTCCAAAGTGGTTCTCCTCCGGGCCTTGTGTGTTCAGATTTCTAATAAGTCTAGAGTAGGAGCACTGGGTGGGGTAGAGTGGGTCTCTTGTATTGTTCAGTCGTCTCATAAAAATGGTCTTATTTTTTCGAAGAAAAGTCATTCCCCCTGTGATGCCTCTCTAACCTAATCAGAGTCAGACATTGTGCATTATCCAATCCTGTTAGGGAGGCAGCAAGCAGTGGAGATGGAGTAGTAGGGGAAAAGTAAAGCAGAAAGTAAGGGTTGCATCGGACACATTAACACACGAAGTTAAACCACACAACAGTTTGCTCTTTGGGGTTCTTATGGTTACCTGGTTCCTGCTGAGGGTCTGTCCAGTGCTTCCAGGGCTCATAGCAGGGTGATTTCTTTGTTGTGCAGCTGCCCAGGCTGGGTTTGCAGCTCCATACTGGGAGCCCATGTCCTTGCCCATGACTGCCTGCTGACTTCCTGGGGCGGCTGCGGCGGCTGCTCCCTGAGCCGGCTGCTGCGATGGGGCACCGCTGGGGCTGCTATAATCAGGGTAGCCCGTGCCATAGCTCCTCATCATGGGGCTGGGGGAAGTCAGCAGCTGGTTCAAGGTTGGGGTGGCTCCAGACGGGTGTTGGTTTTGCCCGGAGAATCTTTGGAAACCCGCAGTCCCAGATGCCTTTCCCAAGCTCCCGGCGCCACCAGGGCCCAGCATCATGCCCTGCTGGTGCTGCCTGGGGGAACTCAGCACCCCGAAAGCAGAGGACGAGCCCCCATAGCCGCCTCCGCCGCCGCCTCCTCCTGCAGCCGCCGCCGCCGCCGCCGCCGCCACGGCTCCTGCTCCTGTGTTAGTGCCTCCGCCAGGCCGGCCGTAAGCGCTCGAGTAGTGGTTGTACTGGCTGTTGGCGTAGCCTTCGTGCGAGTTGGGCAGGGGGTCCATGATGTTGGGGGCCGCCGCGGGGTGCATTAGCCCCATCCCGGGGCTTTGTTGTCCGCCATGTTGATCAAAGCAAGGCCCGGCCCGGCTCGCTGAGGAGGCGCCGCCGCCGCCGCTGCCGCTGCCAGCGTTGCCGTAATAGCTATTAAACTCCGAGACACCCACCGCTGAGGGGCCGCCGCCGCCTCCTCCTCCTCCAGTGCCGCCGCCGCCACTGCTGCCGCCCGCTCCCTGAGGTGGTGGCGGTGGTGGTAGCGGTGGAGGCGGCGGCTGCTGCTGCTGCTGCTGCCCGCCCAAAGGTCCCAAACTAGGGTGGTCGTAGCGACTGTTGAGGTGCTGCTCGCCCATTTTGTCCGGCGGCGGCGTCGCCTCTTCCTCGTCCCCGCCTTGATTCAGCAGGGGCTGAGTCTGCGGCTGGCTTTGGGGTTCGGCCTGTCCCCCCAAGCCACGGTCTTTTCCTCCATGTTGCTGCTGCTGCTGCTGCTGCTGTTCCATGTCTGCGCTGCTGGGCTGAGCAGCGCCGCCGCCGTTGTTGTTGCTGCTGCTGCTGCCGCCGCCGCCGCCGTTGTTGTTATTCTGCATCGGATGGTGCTGAGGCGGCGGCTGTGGCTGGAATTGATTTAGCTGTTGGTGTTGAACTGCATGGTGGTGGTGGTGGTGGTGGTGGTGAATGTGGGGGTGCTGGGCACGGAGGTGAGCTGGGTGCTGGTGCTGGGCACGGGGGTGGTGTGAAGGTGAGGCGGCAGGGGGATCGCCTCCAACGCTTTGCAACTTATGATTGGGAAGCAGCCCTGTCTCCATAGGAAAAGAAGATGAAGATAAGCCCGACGCGCTTCCAGGGTCTTTCAGAACCAGTTCCGAGGAAGAGCTGCGGCCGCTGCTGGTAGCGTTGTTAGGAGCCGCGGCAGCGGCAGCAGAAGTTGCATTACTGGCCATGTTCACTTCGTTATCTTGGTGGAGAAGATGGTGATCTACATTATTCAATCTGCTGCTGCTCGTCCCATCTACGACCCCCAGGAGGGAGCCAGATCCAGCAGCTCCGACGGTGCCAGCCACGGGAACCCCAGAGTTAAGATCCTGGCTTAAGTTACCAGTCAAACTCTGGATTTTGACCTTGCTCTTGCTCGCACTCATCGGAGCCGCTGCTACTTGCGCGGCCATGATCGAGGAGACTCAATTATCTCCCTCCCCTTTCCTCCCCCCCACTAGAAAAACGGGAAAAATAAATAAGGGTGTGGAATTGACAGGAGCAAGAAAACTCAAAACTGTCCCTAAAGGACAGGAAAACAGATTTATTTGATGAAAAAGCCAGTATGATCATTGCAGGCGCGCGCGCACGCGCGCGCACTCACAAGCAGACAGCACGGGTTTTTTTTTTTTTTTTTAATGACGGAAAAGTCTCCTCCCAAAGTCCTTGATGGAGATTAGAAATTGAAGAATGCCTTACGGTCCGTGCCTGTTCCTGCTGTGTGATTTCATAGTGAAAGTAGTAGTTGTTGTTTTGTTTGTTTTTTAGTCTAAATGAAAGTTTTTTCTTTTCCTCTCTAGCCCGGATATGGGTAAATACACGTCTGGCTGAGCCTATCAGGCCCAGCATGGCTGGGGAGAGAGGGAGAGGGAGGGAGAGGCGAGGAGAACGAGTTCTAACAATTATTATCCACTTCTCTCTGATTATCCTGGTACGCGTGGAAAACGCGGACTGGATTTCTCTTCCGTTTCCTGCTGCAGCTCTTATGGCAAAGGGGATCCTCTGGAAAAGAGAGAGGGGCAATTCGCAGCTTCTTTTCGGCAGCCTCCATCCAGGACCAGGAGAGCTGACATAAAGCATTGTAAAACCAGGGACGGAGGCTGCATCTCCCTGTTTTCTCTTATTCAAAGACATGTGAAAAGAGAGGGGGAAATGCCTTCAAATAATAAAAAGAGCCCCTTGGAATAAGAGATTGGGTTTTCTAAAATATACCACCTTGCTATTCCCTTCTGGGTCAAGCAAAGTTATTTAGAGGAGTAAGAAAGAGGAAGAAGAAAGAAAAGAAAAAGGGGCAGGAAGGAAGGAAGGAAGGAAGGAAGGAAGGAAGGAAGGAAGGAAGGAAGGAAGGAAGGAAAAGAAGGGGACTCTATGGTGTGAATAAGAAAAAGAAGAACCAATTACAATAGTTTTGCCATTAAAACTATCTATGGGGGTATTTATTTACTTTAATTAATTTAATGCCACCCAACTTTCAAAAGTTTTTAATAACTACCACACAACAACCAAACAGTCATAAATTATTCCACATCTATCATCATTTATCACACAAGGTGCACAAAATTGAGTAAAAAATTAGGCACATAAATAAATTCTCAAACTCACAGAACACCAGGCTCTATAGACAGGTACAGTCCAAGCACCATATGTGATAAGACATGCATGTAAGTCTACTCAGCTCAAGATAAGCCCTTAATATATGCATAAAGGATCATTCAAAGAACTGATCCAACCTACTTTTGCATAATGGGTTTCTTTGCTGGATTAGAGAGAAATATCTGGGTCAGTAAGACAAATGTCTGCATTTGCTATTATACGGAAAGATAAAAACATGATATAAAGATGTCTTCTTTTTTACTTTCTACATTTAAAATCAGAATTTGTTCAAATGCTATCACATTTTTCAGGGCTGATGATATTATTATAAACTATTAGTGTATATCTTTTACAGAGTAAATTTATTTTATGGCTCCTGCATTTGTTTATTAAGTAAATTTTTCAGTATAGCACATATAACTTCCAATTAATAAATTCATAATTGTTTCTAAGGCTGCTACTCTATCTCCATTTACCTGGGAATGAGCTACAATAAATGGAGAGGGATTTATTTTTAAGTATGTAACTGTTCTGCTGACTACAATCCTCATACAATATTTTTTAGAATATATCATTCTAAAGCCATTAGACTTACTTTTGAGGAATGTATTGCACAATATTTCTCTAACAAGTACTAGATTAACCTGCCAAGTGGGGGTGGGGGTGTCCATTTGGGCAGCGGCCAGCCCATCGGTCAACCACATCTTTTTTGGGTGGCCTTATCCTTTGGCATGAATGGAAATGTATACTGTAAAAGCAGTAACTGGTGAGTTGCACAATGTATAAAGCAAAGCTATCAAGTATCATTGGTATTGACCTGCTTAAAATGAACTTTAATCCATTAATTAATTGATAGATTGATTTAAAAGCAGCTCAGGCAGCTGCTCAACTAAAATTGGCTGACATCCCTTGAAAATATGTTAATCTAGATCTTTCACCCTTTCAAGTACAAAAGGATGCTAGAATGGCCACTTAAATTATCAACATGGTCTAATTATTCTAAATTGGATGCAAAGATTGCTGCTTCTGCAGATGATGCTATGTTTCCAGATACAAATAGTTGCATATGAAGTGTGTATTTATAGTACTTTTACTTTGTTACATGCTACCCATAGCAGTTTGTTTAACACATTGGTAACATATAAATATTTCTTTTACCGCAAAACAATTTATTTTTTCAATTCCCAATATTAGTTTGTTCTGTCAATAACACTGTTGCCAAGTAATAATACATTGTATATCTTTTTGCTGATTATATCTTTTTCAGCAGCATGTGTGACCAGCAGTCTGTGGCAGCAACATTTCTGAAATTGCTACTGTGTCCAGCTGTCTCAAAATCCTAATAATCATTTGCATTAATGATGCTCTTAATACAATTATTATATACAGGGCTGTTTTCAACATGTTCTATTAATTTGTATGCACAGCAAGGATTTCCTGAAGAGAGTAAAATATTTCCAGCACTATCGTTACGTCCCTTAACAATGGAATTACATTTGGTGTATGTAAAACATCTTTGATGATCGAAAGAATGATTACTTCTCATTTTGTTAAATTATTAGGTATAGAAATGACTTGCATTTATATAATAGCATATTGCCACTATTAGCATTAACAAATTAAGGGCTATTTTAATGTAATTAATATGCACTGTACAGTGATATCTACTAAGACTCAATTTCTAATCCACCAATTAAACCAATGAGAGGTACAATGTTATCTCAAAAATAAACAGCAAATCTTGGTTTTATGTTTACAGTTTAAAATATATAGTTATCTATTAACTTAAAAACATGAAATCATTACATTGGAAGGGACCCTTTAGACAGCTAAATCCAACTTTTTCAGTGAGGAAATCCATATTAATTTCTGGGTTTTCCTTTCATCTAGTGAAGAAAAGTCCACCACCTCTCTGGAGGTGTTTCACTGTTGTATTGCTGTTATTAGGTAGATTTCTTTCCCCTGACATTCAGTTGGAATTGCCTCTCTATAACTTAATATTTCCCCCCATATTGTGCTCTCTGGAGTAAGTGAGAGCAGATCTTGACCTTTTTTCTACATGACATCCTTTCAAATATGTGAAGAGTGCTGTAATATTCTCCCTTAGTCATCTTATCTCAAGGTAAAACAAACCCATCTCCTTTAATCTCTCCTCATAGGACTTAGTTTCTATTAATTTTCACTGCTCTTCAAACCTGTTCCAATTGCTCTAGATCTTTTTTATGAAGAGTGGTGCTTAGAAACGGACACAGTACCTGAGCCAGGGTGTGACCAAAGCAAAACGAAGTGGAATTATTACTTCCTGTGATTTGAAAATTGTATTTCCATTGATGCAACCTAAAGCTGAATTTGCTTTCTTTGTAGCCAAATCCCACTACTAGCTGATTTTCAGGTTTCAGTTAACAACTATTCCAAGTTCTTTTGTCTGAGGATTATTATTAAGCCCGGTATCCCTATCCTGTGCATTTGATTCCCCCCCCCCCACAAGTGAAGAACTTTGTAATTGTTTCCATTAAATTTCATACTTTTACCTTCAGCCCATTTGTCCAAAACTTTTGACTTTTATTTCAGTAGTCTAGGCTATTAGCCATTCCATCTAATTTTGGGGTCATGTGGAGATTTGATATGCATTCTCACTGCCTCTTCACCCAAATCATTAATGAAAATATTGAAGAATGCAATAAGCCCCAGGTTTGATTTATGTGGCACACCATTGATAGTTTTCTCTAGCTAGATAAGGAATCATTATGAACATTCTTGGATTACAATTTGAGTCAATTTTAGGTCTACATAATTCCCATGTCATTCAGCCCATATTTACTAGATTGTTAATTTATATATAACAGGATATTTTGTGAGATGCTTTACTGAAGTCAAGATATGTTTATAGTATTTGCACAACCAGTAACCAAGTTCCCCCGATCAAAAAGAGATACTATAAAAAGTAATTGTATTGTACTATTAAAAAAATAGCCTACCACAATACCACAGGTGAGCTAATTGTGTTCATGACACCTCCCCACCATTCACTCCATAGAATATGAACTTTGATTACAACCTCTGCAATATTAATTACAACTATGAAAGCAATCATTTGTTATTATGTGCAAACTTGCCCCACTGAAATTGGAAAGACTTCAGAATGGACAGGGATAGAAATAAGATTGCACTATAAGAATAGCTTAAGTAGATTTAATTGGAAGTAAGACAGAATTCTGTTTGATTTTTTTAGTGAGACTTTACTGGTGGCTCAATTATGCTAAATTGTGCCTTTTGTTTTCAGATGTCTCTAAATTCTTCAGGTACAGTATAATCATTCTTATATTTCAGTCACATTTTTCTATACCACAAAAGTCAAAGTTGTTACATGGTTAGAAGCGGATAGAGTGGGGGAAATTGGTAAGTAATTCTAGTAGGAAAATCAGGTGTATACCCAAGGGTCATTATATTCTGTAACAACAACAAATTGGAATTCTATGCAAACTCCTAGAAAGGGTATATATTTCATCTTTGTAGAAGAGAGAATAACGTAACTCTAACCTAAATTCATGCCAAGCAATCCATCAGCTCTTGCCAAGAGAATACTACATCTTAGTTATTGAGCCTTTTTGACATTTTCTTCTAGATTTGCTTCTTTTCTGTATTCAAACTCTAATTATACATGTTAAACTTCATGTGGTTATTATTTAATGTTTTCATATATAAATAGATATGTATATGTGTATTCTAAAATACAGGGCAAACTCGCTTATTCATTTATTCCTTCATATATCCACACTTAAACTGATGTGCATGTGTAATTTAAGACTCCTGATAAGAAATACTGGCTCAAACTCACTGGGGCATTACAATGTTTCCTCACTTATTTTGCAGATAGTTGCAGACAGGATTATAAAATGCAGGACACCAAGGACACATAATTTTAAAAGGCTGGTTTTCCAGACATTGGAATGAAAAGTGTTAGTGTGTTTTACTCCAAATATCTTTGTGCCCAAGCTAAAGATGGAACATTGTACATCAGTTTCCAGCACAATTAAATTAACCTACCAGAAAAGATACCACATGCCAATTTCCCCCCTCCCCCAGTGGCAGGTACCACACCCTAAAACCATTAAATAGCATTGTAGTTTCTGAGTAACATACCAAACAAAACGAATACCCTAGTATTTTTTCACACTGCAAGACATTAAAAAAATCCCATAACATAAAATTATACCTGCATAAATTTAATTTTTTTTTTTAGGATTATGCCATAATTGGCAATTGCCACATGTACTCAGTTTCTATCTGCCAGTTAGTCCTTCAGTCCTTCATCCTTTTTGTTCTGGCTAGTTCTATTATATTATTCAGTAAATGTGTAAACATTCTTGCATTAATCTTATCTTTACTGTTTTCTCTGCAGCTACTTTTTTCAGAATAGTTTTTAACAGGTTTTACATTAAACAGGTTTTAATTAATTAGCCAGTGCAATTAATATATTTTTAATTGTGAGGCTTTATAGGGATAATAGTTTTGTAGGAAAGCAGCCATCTTCATGGATTCAAATATTTTGGTAGTCCAGAAAAATAAACCATATTTGTAAAAAAACAACAACCCTAAATGCATCTTCCCTCTCCCCCCCCCCCGACTATTTTTGCAAGGGTGACTTTTCATCATACTCCAGGCAAATAATGCCTGAATGGCAAGGGTTCTCTCATTCATGCATATTTTTAAAGAAATCTGACACACATTTTGGACAAAGAAACATCCATACTTTCAAACTATCCTTAAAAAAAAAAATCTTAGGCAATCTTTTCAGTCAGCAATATGGAAAAGCTCATATATTTAAGCATGGCTGAAGAACAACAGTTGATTAAGCAAATAAACTAGTTCTACCAGTTTCTGTTGCAATACAGTCATAAGCTGAATAGTGTTTCTATCTTGCCTGATTCAAAAAAAGTGATAATAGTTTAGAGGGATGTCTTTTCCCTCAAACACTGAATGACAGTTTTTTAAATAAAAAATGTCAGAAGTTTCTATATATAATGAACAATCATCTTCATTCATGATTTTTTCAAATACCAGAAACAGTATGTGTAAATATGTATATCTTTAATTGGTTAAATGATGAATTTAACTGGCTGTAAAGAAGAGGCAATAATTGCTTCATTTTAGAAATGACTTACTCCTTAGTTTGATTTCAGGCCAAATCAGCTTTATAAAAGCAGTTCAGCTGCTCAGTTTTGGTACAGTACACATTCTCTGTTCATGACTGTTTGGAAATTCATAAAAAGAACATACTTTGAGCCCAAACAGAACACAACGGGGTTGGCCGGGCAGAGTAATGTTTTAATTTTGTTACTGTTTTCTTATTAAATTGAGTGAGAATTTGTTTTTGGTGTTTCACCAGGTGGCAGCATCTGGTTAACCTTGTCTAGGCTGAAAGAAGCTAAACAAGATTGGGCCTTGTTAATAGTTGGATGGGAGACCACAAAAGAATTCCAGGACCATAGGTTATTTGAAAAATATAATGGAAAGTGGCGTTGGTGAATCATTGCCAATAAAATTCCATGGATGTGTCCTTGAATTGCGATTGCAATGCAATTAGATTTGCATGGAAGATGCCTTTCCTTACTTTTTTTCAGCGCCATGAGTACTTCGTGAAATAATTTGATTCTGAGCATGACAAAGTAATGTTTTTTTCAGTAGGAACATGCACCACTTTCACCATTCAGCTGAAAATTTATTCAGTGACGTGCAAAACAGCCTGATTTATTTCAGACCACTTCAAAGTGCTCATGTTATTCAATATGGGCTTCCCATTGACGTCCACTGGAAATAAAAATAATACTTTTCTAATTACAGACAACTGAATAAAATTCAAAGGAAATAGTAGATTGCTCAAAGAAGGCTGAATCTACCAAAGTTCAAAATGGTAAGTGTGCATGTATGCACAGACACAAATTCTTATTAACTTTCTAATTTATTGATTGAATTGGATGGATATTTTTTTTTTTGAGATTCCCCTTCTGACAATCAAGAAATCTGCTTATGATTGTAAAATATGACATTGTGAGTGGCATATACCTTTTGGGTAATAAAAATAATAAATACCCTCTCTTTTTGAGGATATTTCAAGTTTATGATAGTCACAGACCAGCATCTTCTGAAAACATTCCTGAGAAGTGAACCTAACTAGGAATTTGGCAGAATTTCAGAAAGATAGCTGCTGTCAGCTGTACTAGGTAGATCAGACAGCAAACATGACCAGATTCTATTTTATTGAAATGTTACATTAACAGAACCTTGCAAATCTGAAAGTACTTCTCTCCCCATGTGTCCTTAACAGCCCAAGAAACCAGGGTGGGTCTATTCTAAGCTTCTTGCCCTGCCCACATTCCTGCTGTGGGCTACACTGCCTTTTATCTGACGGTTCCCTTGGTTGTATCTTGTTGCCCAGACTTCAGGGTCATTCCCACATACCATTACAGTTGCACTGCTGGTTTGTTTTTTTTTAAATGAGTCCCCAAACAAAGGACGTTATTTGCTTTTTCTAGACCGCCTTCATTTTTAAGTTTTGGGGAACAATTTGTATGTAAATATTGAACAAAACAGAGGTATGTTTGGCAAGAAACCTTACCAAAATTCAAAGCCCAAGTACACAACCTACTTAGTTATGTTTAACGACAAACAGTTGAAAACACAGTAGAATTGAGAGATGTCTAATGAGACACACTAGAAGAAACATATGAACATCCAAGATTTTCCGGAAAATCACCCAGTGCCCCAGTTCCTAATTTTTCATTGGCAACCAAATTTAATTTAATTTATTTATTTGTCAAGCATATATGATTACAAGCAAAGTATAGACAAAGTATAAACATGATTGTATATATATATATATAATAGTACAAGCATGATTATGAGTACAAGAAGTATGAATATGGTACATTAGGACAGGGACGGTAGGCACGATTGTACGCTTATGCACGCCCCTTACAGACCTCTTAGGAATGGGGTGAGGTCGATGGTAGATAATCTAAGGTTAAAGTTTTTGGGGTTTGGGGAAGAAACAACCAGAGAAGAAGCTACAAATGCATGATATTTCTGCTCCTAAAGAGAGAGTTAGAGAGTTAAAGAGTTAGAGAGAGTTAAAAACAAACTCCAGCAGTCAATACTGCAAAACTTGCAATATATTACTTTAGCACCTCTCCTCAAAGCTTTGTGGTGGGGAGTCCTGCTAAAACTATTTGCAATGAGCTGTCAGTTACAATCCTCTATTTTTCCTTTCTCCACTCTAATACCTTCCTTGCATCAGTTCCTGGAGGAGTAATACATCACAATTAGGAGACACATTGTCTTTGTCTCTGAATAATTTCAAATGCTAATGAAGCTTTGGGAGAGTTCAGATTTGAATTTGGATTGCATGGGAGAAGCTCTGCTTTGATTGACCATATCCCAAATCTTTAAAATCAGCTTAATTCTCCTCTGGATTTGGAATCCTACGCACATCTCTCTACATTGCATCCAAAAGTCAGTTAAGCATCCATGTTTATAATTTGTAAAACATTATATTTAAATATATGCATTTTATGAATGTTAAATTATATTTAAAATTATATATATTTGCAAGCCTACCAAGACCAAGTGGCTCTGGGTATTTCGGCTACCCAGATCTAGACATATTCCATCTTTGACCTTGGATGCTGCAGGAATTCCCCCTTGTTGGTATACAATCTGAGGGGCTTCCTGGACTCATAGCTCCTGCTTTGAAGAGCAGAAGGCCTTTGCATAACTCCATCTGGTGCACCAGTTGCATTATTTCCTAGATGGGGGGGGGGGGGTTACACAGTCACTTATGCCTTAGTTGCCTTGTGGTTTGACTACTGCAATGGATTCTACATGCGACTTCCCTTGAGCTTCAACTGGTCCAGAATATGGCAGCACAAGCTGCACTGAAGGTCAGTTTGATTTTAGTGCAATTCAAAATACTGCCCATTATTTATACGTTTCCCCCTCCCAATTAATGTGAGGTAGTATATTAAAGACTGAAAATCGTATGCAATTTTGTTCATTAGCTATGAAGTTTCCCCAAATTGTATCCTGAGAACAAGGATGGATCTTGAGGATGGTGTGGGAGCAGAGCAGAACTCTAAAATCCTACCTTATTCTTCTGTGCCACCGTCCCCCTTCTCATGGTCTTCTCTCTGCAGATGTCCTGTTGCCCTTCCAGTCCAACATCAATTTCCAGTCCAACACATTACTTATCAACAAGCTGAGGACAGGAAAGTTCCAAGTATTCTCAAACCACTGGATAGCAATAATCTCATATGTCTTATTAGGGAGGAGAGCTGATTATTTCTCTGAAATTTTTATATTCCATTTTAGGAACTACTAATAGAAGAAACTCTATTTAAAGAAGGAGTAAAGGAGTACAATAATTTTGAAACAATAGACTGGTAGTTCTTAGAAACTATGTAATTGCTTTGGGTAATTCACCTATTCATGTTCATCACTTGACTATAAATAAGACCTTATGAATGCTTGCCATAGGTGAAACAGCCGTCAAAGATCAAGCATCACAGAAAAGCACTTCTTAATAAGTTAACTTTATTTCAAAACCATTTGAAATAGTTTGTCATGATTGTCTGTTCAGTTTGGGGTGCTGTTTTATACACAGCGCTATTATCTTTAAAGGATTGATGTAGTAGTAGTAAGAATAAGCTTGACTAATCTCATCAGAGGTTTTTGAGAAAATTTGTAGTCACAGGATAAAATATTCTGGTGGGCCTCATGCACTCCCCAATACCTCATCTATGGTCTTCAAAATCCTTAGAAAGAGCAACGTTTTCGGGCCTTTTTATTTAGCCTTGGCCTAAGAGGGTTTCATGGGCAAAATGGACTATTTTTTCAGCAGCAAAATATGCCAAGAAAATTTACTTACACATTGTGGCATATTTGTCCTGGGTAGAACTTGACATAACATTTTTCATAGTGTTAAACATTACAAAAGAATTAAACATTACACAACCCGATTCATGTTTATTTATTTATTTTTATTTTATTTATTTTATTTGTCAAGTACGTATTTGGTAATATACATAGATATAACATTATTTATATACGTAAGATGGGTACAAATAAAAGGGAACGTTTGGACAGGGACGGTAGGCACGCTGGTGTGCTTACTGACCTCTTAGGAATGGGGTGAGGTCAACAGTAGACAGTCTAAGGGTAAAGTTTTGGGGATTTGGGGAGGAAACCACAGAGTCAGGTAGTGAGTTCCAGGCATTAACCACTCTGTTGCTGAGGTCGTTTTTTCTGCACTCGAGTTTGGAGCGGTTCACTTTGAGTTTGTATCTGTTGTGTGC
>QLTV01002425.1:2886410-2896442 GCA_003457575.1 Thermophis baileyi
GGACAAGTTTTTTCTGAAACCAAATTGTTTGTTAGAGAGTAGGTTGTTTGTCTCTAAGTGGACGGTAATGGATTGGTTTATGATTGATTCGATGCCTTTGCAGGTGATGCAGCATAAAGAGATTGGTCTGTAATTTTCAACTAGGCTGGAATCTCCCTTTTTGAAGATGGGAATGACTGTGGCTAGTGACCATAGGTTTGGTAGGGAGCTGGTCCTGAAGGATTTTTCAAAGATTATGTTTAGTGGTTCAGCCATAGCTGTGGAGAGCTTTTTTAGGAAGTATGCACATAGTCCATCAGGTCCGATTGACAGAGATGGTTTTAGGCTGCGTAGTGCTTTTTCAATGTTATCTTCTGTGAAATCTATTTGTGTTAAATCGTTGTGATTATTTGTGGTACGACTAGGGAATTTTGGGCATGAGCTGTTGCTGTTTACAAAGACTGAGCTGAAGAATGTGTTGAAGAGATTATCTTTGACTGTTTCATCATTGCATTCTTTGTTGTTCGGTCTTTTTAGTGGTGGGAGGGGTCTCCTTGAGTTTGTTGTTTATGAAATTGTAGAAGGTGCGGTTGGATTTTGTGCGCAGAAGGTTTTCCTCTTGTTTGCTGTGGTAGTTGGAGCATTCAGTCTTTATTTGGTGGCATATATTTTTGTAGCGGTTTTTGAAGTTTGCTACGTAGCCAGCTTTGTTTTTTCGCCAGAGTGATTTTTTTTTTTGATTGAAGCTTCCTTATTGATATGGGCAGTTTGTTTTTCTTGGTTATGGTGGTGATTAGTGGTACATGTAGTCTGATAGTTCTTTTGACTTCGAGCAAGAAGATGCTATAATGGTCATCGGCAGTGTTACAGCCAGAGAATAGAGTTTGCCAGTCTAGAGATGAGAGGTCGGCGTCTATGAGTTCATAGTTGGCTTTTTTGAAGTTGTAATTGGGTATCCCATTATTAAGGTGATTTTCGCAATGGTGTAGATTGAGGCTAAAGTCAATCATGCTGTGGTCACTGTTGGAAAAGGGTTCTTTTATTTGTAGTCCATAAATTGAGCTTAGGCTGTTGCAGAAGATGAGATCAAGGCAGTTGTTGAGTCTAGTGTTGTTAGTTACTAGTTGATCAAGTCCCAGATTGGTAACAGCATTGTATAGGGTTGCATTCAGTTGTGTTCAGTTGTGCATTCGTTCAGTTGTGCATTCGTTTAGGGTCCAGTTAAGAAGGGGTAGATTGAGGTCACCAAGAAAGATAAGAGGGTATGGGCAGGAGGCTGCCCACGTTAGTAGTGAAGTTAACTTGTTTGCATGTTCAATGTCGTAATCAGGGGCTCTGTAACATAGTAAGAATGGAAATGTGGTATTTAAGGACAGCTCACAGACGATGGTCTCAGGAAGAGCATGCTCCTGTATAACTTGAATATTTTTTTAGATGTAGGGACTTTTTGTAGAAGATAGCAACACTACCTCCTCTACGGATTTCATGATTGGACCGGTACACATGATAGTCTCTTACTGTGATAATGGAGTCAGGGAGAGCTGTATTCAGCCATGTTTCACAGACAAATATAATGTCAAATATAGCCGTATTTAGTAAGAGGAGGAAATCAGGCATTTTATTTACAAGGCCTCTTGCGTTAAGTAACTTGCATTTAAGGTCAGTAGTGGATGGTATTGAGGTAGTTAGGAGCGTGCATGCCTAGTTTTGGATGATGGGGGTTTGGATGTTAGGATGTGGGTTGCAAGATTTACTTTTGATACAGTCTGCAGAGTAGTCAATGTATAAGTCAGTCTCACCATTGTCTTGACGTCTTTTAAGTTCTGAATGGAGTTCACGGGAATGGATTTGTTGCAGTATGGATAGGTCAGGCCTTGAGCAAAGTTTGTTATGGTTGGTGTTGGTTTTGGCATGGATTGCGGGTCTTGCTTTTGATGCAGTCGGTGCGGTAATCTATGTATAAGTCAGTGTCACCTAGTTCTAGGCGTCTTTTGAGTTCTGCATGGAGTTCCTGGGAGCGGATACTTTGTAATATAGATAGATCTGGTCTGGATCTAAGTTTGCTGTGGATGGTATTGCTTCTGGCAATGGAGTTTATGGTGTAGATAAATTTCCGTTTGCTGGACTTGTTTTTACATACTACTCTGCAGAATCGGGGGGCCACCGAGCCATCGTTGTTCTTGTGCTCTGGGCCATCTCTGGAAACTTTGATGATTTCATTGGGGGTGATGATTTGTGTATGATGGCTGCTGCTGATGCTGCGTACCTTAGTGATATCGGGCTCATTGTCTTCTAATCCAAATAAAATTGCGTTATGATGTTTTTGCTCACCCTCAATGGTATCTTTGATGAGAATGGAGATGTTGGTGGTTGGATGGTAGGTCCTTGTGGTTGTGGTTGAGGTTGAGGTGATGGTTGTTGAGTTGGGATAGGTATTTGGTTTGTTGAGTTTTCATTTTTCTGTGCCGAGATTTTTTTTCTAAAGATGTAAAATGTGATTCTAGGCATGCTAGTAATCGTGCTTCTAAATTTGTTTCTATGGATTCTATGGTTGGTTGTTGAGTCTTTGTGATTGTTTCTAGGGTATGGATTCTGTCAGACATAGCGATAAAGTTATCCAGTTTTGGTAAGCAGGATGGACATAAATAGGGAAATGTAGGAGTTTCTTGGAGAAAGTTGGCTACATGTTTGTTTATTCCTAGGCAGGTGTGGTGGGCATATTTGGTACATATGCAACATTTCTTGAAAGCATCATATTCATTGATGGCATCATTGCATTTGTAGCATGTGCTGGGGTTGTTTGGTTGCTGCTGTTTTCAATGTCTTTTGTTTGTGAGTTTTTGGTGGTGTTGTTTTTGGATTTTTTGCCTGGCATGATCACTGGTTAGTTTGTATTTGATAAAGATATTCAATGTCAGTAATAAATTGTGAAAGGAATATTGTATTTGTTGTACTTCTGTATGTAGCTGCTAATATCCTATTTGTACTTTTTGATGCTGTTCTTTGTATTGAGTTGAGGTCTTCCGGTGGGAGGATTTTTGAAATGGTGGCAGTTTTGCATCCAGTCCGGTTTAAAATGGTGGAGTTTAAAATGGTGGGTTTTTAAAATGGTGGAGATTTGAATCCAGTCCGGTTTAAAATGGTTTAGAATGATCTGCACGGAGCTCTAGTTGCTAATTAATTAACAATCAATAAACCAATTAATTAATAATTAACTAGTAATCAATCAATCAATTAACAATCAATTAACAATCAATTAGTAATCAATTAATAATCAATAAACTATACTGTAATGTTTGGAGCTTCCTTTCTGAGATGCCAGTGGTTGGAACAATGCAGCCCTCCTTGGCTCTTTGCTCTTGTTGGTCCTTCCACGTGGTGTCTGGAGGCTCCTTTCCGAGCCGCTAGTGGCTGGATTTGTAAACAAATTGTGATGTAAAAAAAAAAAAAAGGGGGCCAAGCAAATCACAAAAAAAAAAAAAAAAAAGACAACATTGCAAACTTTGGTTGTGGAAATGCAGAAATAGCACCCATCATCTTAACAAAAGCAGTTCCACCTTGAAAGTAACACCTTGCCAAAATATCCATGCAGGTACGTATTGTGACAACAAGAGAGCAAATGCAGTACTCTTCTCCTCAATGCGTGAGGATCAGACAGAGAAGAAACAAGAGATACTTTATGTGCTTTGCTGATGTCTCTAACAAGGACAGTAGGGTTGCTGCAACACAAGAATTGCCCTAAGGCTTGGTGATGCAACAAACAGCACCTGCCCTTTGGACTGTGGTTGAAGGCTTGCATGACCAAATATTCCTCCCTGTCAGTAGTGGGTTGCTGCCGGTTCGGACCGGTTTGCCTGTACCGGTGGTGGAAATTTGAACCCGCTCGCCGAACCAGCAGCGATGGCCGGCTGTCCACGCCCCCGAACCGGTCCTCCGGTCGCCGTGGCTGGCAAAGAACCCTCTGCGCATACGCAGAGGCTTCTGCACATGCGCAGAGGGTCATTTCCCTGACATGACATTGCGATGTGAACCGGTAGGGAAGGTAAGTGGAACCCACCCCTGCTCCCTGCCTACCATGGATGACCAATCTTTCTGCAAGTAAGTGCAGCTGAGTTTTTGTGAAGGCATTTTTCTACTTTCACTGTTATCAAAGGAGAAGGGACTGGACTTTTCGAGGGGTGGATTTTTTTTTTTTTTTGCATTTAGTAGGATTCAACTGCCCAATAAAATAGGGATTCTACCGTTTTACTGCTTACTTGTAAAACCAAAAAGTGTAAAAAAAAAATTGCACTGCTTTAATTTGGCAATGTGCTGCTGAATATCAGTGGTGCAATCTTGAGTGACTCTGTAAGGTGTAAGAGTCTGTGGGAGGCATGAACAACTTACAGACCACAGGTTGTCCCACTTTGATATAAATGCTCAAGATAACATGGACTTCCTCTGATACATATTGTGCAGGTGTTATTTTGTATGTTAAAATATTGAATCACATGACTCTGTGTTATATGCATGCAAATCCCTGCAATTTGAATGTCGCTATCCCAAACCATCTCAGAGAGAATTGCAAAAGACTTTCCCTATTCCACACTGGTGTTTTACTCCAAAGAGGAAATCCATTTTATTTCTCATGAATAAACCATGATAGCATTTTCCTTATTTCTTTTCAGGTTCAGGATACTTTCTTACTAAATCTAATGTTAAGCTTACTTGTACCAAAAGAACCCAACAACCCCCTTTTATCCGAAAAAAAAAATTCTTATTTCTTAATGAATGTCAGAACATTGGAGGGACGAGTAAAGCCACTGCTTTTTCTTTATTGCCCACTAAAGAAACATTTGTGATTAACCTGAAAAGAGAACTAGATTGATTTCTTCAGCTGGAGGCAGTGGCCTCAATAATGTTCTCCCTTCGTATCTGGCCTGTTTCAACTAAACTGTTCGAATTGCCATGTAAAGATTCAATAATATGGCCCTAACTACCGGTACTTATGAAAATGAGCAAAATTACTAGTCTTAGCTTAGGTGGGTTTTAGAGAAACTCTTATCAGCAAATGTGTTTTTCACAGGTACTGCAGGGCAGGTTATAAAATTATCCTTCAAAAGGTCATTTATGTAGGAAATGGAGAAAATTATTAATTTCCTGGGATCAAGTGTGGGAATATTTTTCATCACAGTGACACCTAGCTTTAGAGATATCTGTGAATAGCAGGAAATAGGTTAGAATAATTCACCAAATAAAATATAGCAAAGAAAGAAAGAAAGAAAGAAAGAAAGAAAGAAGGAAGGAAGGAAGGAAGAAGGAAGAAAGAAAGAAAGAAGGAAAGAAGGAAGGAAGAAAGAAAGAAGGAAGGAAGGAAGGAAGGAAGGAAGGAAGGAAGGAAGGAAGGAAGGAAGGAAGGAAGGAAGAAGGAAAGAAAGAAAGAAAGAAAGAAGAAAGAAAGAAGAAAGGAAGGAAGGAAGGAAGGAAGGAAGGAAGAAAGAAAAGAAAGAAAGAAAGAAAGAAAGAAAGAAAGAAAGAAAGAAAGAAAGAAAGAGATGTATGTCAAAATCCACATTTTTACTAAGTTGCACATGGGGCTTGAGCTGCTAGGCCAGGGGTGTCAAACTGGCGGCCCATGGGCTGGATGCGTCATGCACAGGCCATGCTCATCCCAACTCCACGAATGGGAAAAACATCGCGAAACATCACATGACGGCAACGTGATGCCGTGAGTTTCACACCCATGTGCTAGGCCATCTAACTCAACATTGCCTGTATTGCCTGAATATCTTAGAGAAGTAATTCATAGCCCTTGCTCCAAATGACTAAGCTATGTGTCTGCTTCATCAATGGCTTGGCTATGAGATAGATACTTGATGGCAATGTTTAAAATACATCCCACAAATGTATGGTAGGGATTTTATAATAGTGCGACATACCTAGATAACTCAAAATAAAATGTGTGTGAAACAAATATATGAAAATCAAATACATACATTCTGCAAATGTATATGCTATAGAATCCTTGTAGGCCTGGAATATTTTACAATAGTATTAAAGAAATCACCAATAAAACTAGTATAAACACAAGTATCAGTCAGTACTGTGTAATAATGATGGATAAAGATAGTACCCTTGAGTTTGCAAAGCACCATCTAGTGGCTAATGTGTTCAATTGCACTTTAGTGCAGGTAATTAGTAATGGGCATGTTTGGAGACATAACCATGGCTGGAAGCAGGAAGCACAAGTGAGAAAAAGAAATGAGCAAATATAAATTGTTCTCTTGTACATTTCTGTCTTAGCACAATTAACACATTGGTTTTGTTTCCTCACTGTAATGGCCTCTTCTTTTCTGGACTTCCTTCTTTGTAGATTTATGTCTTTAATATGTTTTTTATAGTTAACAAGTTATGTTAAACCACCCCATATATAGTTCCTCTTAGCAGCAGAAAAATAAGGTGGCCAACTTTCTTATAGTAAAGATTCCTTCAAATATGAGTCATCACATTTACACCGGTGAGTTGCTAGACATTATATGTAACTCATTTATCTGATTGAAAATGAGATTGTTTAAAAGAATTCTCAGCAGAGGTACGGTTTACTTAAGGAGACTGATGAGTCGAAACAGAGCAGGTCACGGGGCTCCTTCCTCTGTTATTACCATAATAACATTGCTCAAGACAACAGGGCTGTACTGCACATTACTCTGCTAGCACAGAAATGAGTTTCCGTAAGAAAACCAAAAGAATCGACAACAGCATATAGACAGTCACGGGTAGTTTCCTTGGATAGAAAATTGCTCTTCCCCCGCAAAGTTTAAGCTTTCTTTGGGATCTAGTTCAGTCATGCATTTGGTACTTCATGATACAAAATGGTAATGTTTGAAACCTAAATCTTCCAGTCCCAGATTCCATTCATACTTGGAAAGATTCCCTATGTGAGATTAAATCCCACCATCG
This sequence comes from Thermophis baileyi, assembly GCA_003457575.1. Taxonomy (NCBI): domain Eukaryota; kingdom Metazoa; phylum Chordata; class Lepidosauria; order Squamata; family Dipsadidae; genus Thermophis; species Thermophis baileyi. Next base: position 2,893,329 of record QLTV01002425.1, read on the forward strand.
TTTAGGGTTGCTGATGAAATTTTCTCCACAGTTTCAAATCCAGACACCCATTTACTGTCCCAAATCAGTTTTGAATACCACGTACAGATATTTGAAAGAGGGATGTATCCAATTCTGCTTTGGGAAAGCAATGCATATAACTGTTGTAGAAAAGCACTTGTGTTGTCAACTACTTTTCGGACTATAAGACGCACTTCCCCCCCTCCAAAAAAGTGGGTGGAAATGTTGGTACGTCTCATAGACCGAATATGGCCGTTTTTGGCCTCCCAACCTTCCCCCACGTGTCCCGTTTTTGGCGAAAACGGGATGTGTGAAGGGGTTGGGAGGCTTGTAGCGTGCTCCTGGGGGCTGGGGAGTGCAAAAATGGGATGTATGGGGGGTTCAGGAGGCCAAAAATAGGCCCATTTTTCACAAAAACAGGACGCGCAGATGGTTTGGGCGTCCTGCACAGTGCTCCTGGGGGTCGGGGAGGGCAAAAACCGGATGCGCAGAGGCCAAAAAATATTTTTTTTCTTGTTTTCCTCTTCGAAATCTAGGTGCGTCTTATACTCTGGTGTGTCTTATAGTCCGAAAAATACGGTATATAGCAAAACTTACTTCCTCCTGTTCCTCCCTCCTATTAAAGAAATACTTCTAGGGCTTTTGATATTTTAATACAACAAATACTTAGGTAGAACGGAGACTCGGAAACAAGCAACAATTAGAGCTAAATAGCTGTACGATTCTTTGGATTAAAAGGCCCTGGTTGGTACTAGAAAGGGACACCTCCACAGACCCCCCCCTCTCCAGACTAGACTGGGAAATTGAAAAAAAACCCACAGAAGAAGACAGTGGCAATCCACTTGCATATTGCTGCCAAGAAAACTTCATGGACATAAATCTATTTCCTACTTTTCCAAAATCAGCTACGGATTTACTCCAAGATGTGAGAAAATAAAATCCACAGTTATGAAATACGAAGTAAATAATAATGTATTCAAAACAGGACAAATGGATTAAAAGTCAATTAAAGCCAGTTAAAATCACAATTACCATTTAATTGGCATCTATTTAAAACTGAACATTATGAACCAAGGGCTTGTGTAAATCTTCATTTTACCTGTAATGACATCATCTGTAACAGAAAGCAGGACATGCCTGGATCTGTGTTTCTCAAAGTAGGAGCATTAATACAGAAAGGATTCAGTCAAACCCCAATACAAGGAAAGCAGGGGTGAAATCCAGCAGGTTCTGACAGGTTCTGGAGAACTGGTAGCAGAAATTCTGAGTAGTTCAGAGAACCGGTAGCGGAAATTTTAAGTAGTTCGGAGAACCAGAAAATACCACCTCTGGCTGGCCTCAGAGTGGGGAGGGAATGGAGATTTTGCAGTATCCTTCCCCCAGGAGTGGAGAGGGAATGGGGATTTTGCAGTATCCTTCCCCTGCCACGCCCACCAAGCCACACCCACCAAGCCACACCATGCCCACCAAGCCACACCACGCCCACTAAGCCATGCCCACAGAACCGGTATTAAAAAATTTGGATTTCACCACTGAAGGAAAGTAGTTGTGATTTCAAGATCAGAATTGGTGTAGAATAAAGGCAATAAAGTGACACTGGATCAAACTAGTCCAGAGTTTTCTAGATTTGCTAGGGTTAAAAAAATCCCAGAATTCTTGACACTTTCTTTAGCTTGAATATTTGCATTATATTATTTAAGTGGAGAAACATGATTAACCTCCATTTTTCCCACTTCTGTTACCTGCTTAGAGGCTTGCTGAGTATTTTTTTTTCTCCATTTATCTTACCTAAAACATTAATTTGCCACCATTAATATCATTCATTATGTGTTTGGTTTAGTGATTATTATTTTTTCAAACTCCATTCATAGCTCCATTAAGCTTTAAGACAAGGTTTTCTGTTCCTTCCAAGAAAGGAAGACTTCACATTTTTAAAAGTTTTATTTTTCATTTTTAGAGAAAACAACAGAATGAATATGAAGGCTGAAATCCAGGCACACCGTGCAGCTATTCCATTGCATTTTGTAATATAGTGTGCTACAGTTTCTCAAAATTCCCTGGAGGCTCAAGGAAGCCCTTGAGCATGCCTAAAGTAGCTATCCCGAGTGTGGCCAAAGTTTGCAAAAAATTAAAATTTCTAAAAAAAGCAACTAACTAGTACATATTATGATGGATTCCCCCCCCCTGTTTATTTGCATTTAAAATGTGGTTCAATTTTCTTGTTTACAGCAAAAAGGAGTTAGGGCCAAATAAGCTGTTGCAATATAGACTCCTTCCTTCCTTCCTTCCTTCCTTCCTTCCTTCCTTCCTTCCTTCCTTCCTTCCTTCCTTCCTTCCTTCCTTCCTTCCTTCCTTCCTTCCTTCCTTCCTTCCTTCCTTCCTCTCTTCCTCTCTTCCTTCTTCCCTTCCTTCCTCTCTTCCTCTCTCTTGTGTGTTTATATACACAGTATATATTTAATGGCATATACAGAACTATAATATTAATTCTCTTTAATGCTGTTTAGCTGCTGAACAATTTTCTCACAATTTTAACTTCTTTAAGAATAAAACTTTAAAATTGTATATTACCTTGTCTTCTTACCGTAGTTCCCCTGACAATGAATGTAGCTAACTTGCTTGTCAGTTGTACTAACTGTATAAGTCCTGTAGCCCGGGGTAGGTTCTAATTTTTTTTACTACCGGTTCTGTGGGCGTGGCTTATTTTTTGGGCGTGGCTTGATGGTCATGTGACTGGGTGGGCGTGGCTTCATGGTCATGTGACTGGGTGGGCGATGCTTGGTGGTCATGTGACGGGATGGGCATGGCCAACTCAATGTCACTCAGGTCAAAGGGTGCCTCACCTGGCCCCTCCCCACCCAGCCATTCCTTGTCACACCCATCCTCAGCGTATCTATAGTTCTGTAAAAATGTTCACCTTTTTTCAACTTTATTATCTACATACTATAGATGTAATTTCATGGACCACTGAATGGAGGAAATGGCTCACATGCTTTGCCCAAGAGTGTGATAGGCAACAGGCTTTTAAGGGGCTGCCAAAAAGAAGGGGGGCAATGTATTTTCCAAAGCACCAGAAGGCAAAACAAGAAGTAATGGATGGAAACTGAACAAAGATAT
>QLTV01002425.1:2901801-2922568 GCA_003457575.1 Thermophis baileyi
CTCTGTGGAACCAACTTCCCCCCGAGATCCGTACTACCCCCACCTTACTGGCCTTCCGTAAAGCCCTTAAGACCTGGCTTTTCCGGCAGGCCTGGGGCCAATAGTTGTTCTGATTGGCCCATGCATGGTTGTGTGAATGTTTTATTTTAAATATAGTTGGGGTTTTTTTTTTCCCCTTTCTTTTTTAAATTGTTTTTATATGTTTTATTTTTTATGATGTAAGCCGCCCAGAGTCCTTCGGGAGTTGGGCGGCATATAAATTTTATAAAATAAAATAAATAAATAAATAAATGACAGGACATGGACATTGTTTCAGAGAGTGCTCCTAATCGTATATGCAGGAGATAATTTAGATCAACTTTGCTTATATGCCAGAACTCCTGCCACAAAGAAAAAGGGGTCAGATTATTCTCCAAAGCACCAGAGGGCAGGACAAGAAAAAATGGTTGAAAACTAATCAAAGAGAGAAGCAACCTGGAATTAAGGAGAAACTTCCTAACAGTGAGGACAATTAAGCAGTAGAACAGCTTGCCTCCAGAAATCGTGGGCGCTCCATCACTGGATGTTTTTAAGAAGAGACTAGACCAGTGATGGCTAACCTTTTTTTCCTCGGGTGCCAAAAGTGTGCGCAACAGCACACGCGTGCGTGCGAACACCCATAATGCAATTTCCCCCCACAGGCCCCACCCCCTGCGCATGCGCGCACGACCCTCGCGCATGTGTGCATGACCCCCCCGCTCCTGTGCATGCGCATGCAATCCCCGCCTCCCGTTTTGATGCTAGCAGGCCTCCCTGAAGCCTCCTGGGACCAAAAACGGGCCGCAGGGGAGTTGCGCTGCACCCTCTACGCCCCATTTTGGTGCTAGCAGGCCTCCCTGAAGCCTCCTGGGACCAAAAACGGGGATGGCTTTGGCTCTCTCCTAACGGGAGAAGATCAGCACCCAACCTTGACTTGAAGTGGGGAGCCACTCCGGATCCTCATTCCCCAAACGAGTTTGCCCCACTCAATGGGGGGGGGAGGTCAAAAAGAGGGAGCCAAAGCCATCCCCAAACTATTAAGCTAAAATATTCCAATGAATCACACACTCCCTTCGGCTACTTGGGAAAGGGATTGGGAGTTATCCCTCCCATTCCATTGGAGGAGAGGTGGCCAGATGGGCGGGCTCTCTCAGCTGCTGCCAGGTTAGAATAACTCCCTAAAAAGCCCACTTGCCTCTTCTTCCCACCCCCGAGTGGGAATCGCCGAGAGAAAGGGGCCAGGAAGGTGGCGGCGCTTGGTCGCGGCGCGTTTGCAAGCTGCCTGAAGTTGAGCCGTCCGTATGGCAACGTAGGTACAGAGAAGAGCAAGAAGCGGGGGGCTGTTTTCTGGAAAGAGGGGAGGGGGACAATGGCCATCGCTCCTTTGCCCCTTTCTCCATCCAACCTTTTCCATTCCTGGGTACGCATACACCTTCTAAGCGCCTTTGGCTTGAAAAATTGCAACAGGTGAGATCTCTCCGAGACGGTTAATTAATATTGCACTCCACCGGCTGCTTCTGAGTGCTTTTTGCCTGCACCGCTGCCTCTTTGCAGAGGCAGCGGCGGCTCTTCCTCCTCCTGCCAGCCTCGCTGTAAACCTCGGGGTTTGCCTTACGGGGGGGGGGGGAAAGAAAGTTCCTGGGGTGGGAATGTCCGTGGTGCCAGTGACTGCAACCCTGTTGGAGCGCCGATCAGCTGTGTGCATGGCAGCGGCCAGTGCAAGAGAAGCAGGATGCCAGACACTCAGCTCTGCAGCCTCGCGGAGCTGGTCAGGCAATTTCCGGAATGCAGGTGCGGCGCGGGGCTGTGCAAAGAGGCAGAACTGCTTTGCTGGCGCGAAAGGCCTCCAACGTGGATCCCGGGTAGTGGGCGTTGATGGCATGGCCGGTGCGCATGCGCGCTAAGAGGAGCTGCCCAGTGGCCATGCACACACCAGGAAATAAACTTCCAGTTTCCGGTGCATGCATGCGCGACGACCAGCTAGTCTTCTGGTTACTGGCCTGCATGCATGCGTGACGATCAGCTGGCTGGCTGATCTTCCGGTTTCTGACACAGCCGCATGGGTGAAGGCCTGCTGATCGTCGCACGTGCATGTGCGCCAGTAACCAGAAGACTAGCTGGCCGGTGCACATGCGTGCGCAGGAAACCCAGAAGAGGAATGGGCGCCACCGCATGTGCCAGGTGACATGGCTCCATGTGCCACCTGTGGCACGTGTGCCATAGGTTCACCATCACAGGACTAGACAGTCACTTGACTGAAATGGTATAGGATCTCCTGCTTGAGCATTTGACTAGAAGACCTCCAAGGTCCCTTCCAGATTCTATTCTATTCTATTCTATTCTATTCTATTCTATTCTATTCTATTCTATTCTATTCTGTTCTGTTCTGTTCTGTTCTGTTCTGTTCTGTTCTGTTCTGTTCTGTTCTATTCTATTCTATTCTATTCTATTCTATTCTATTCTAATCTAATCTGTTCTGTTCTGTTCTGTTCTGTTCTGTTCTGTTCTGATCTGTTCTGTTCTGTTCTGTTCTGTTCTGTTCTGTTCTGTTCTGTTCTATTCTATTCTATTCTATTCTATTCTATTCTATTCTATTCTATTCTATTCTATTCTATTCTATTCTATTCTATTCTATTCTATTCTATTCTATTCTATTCTATTCTATTCTATTCTATTCTATTCTATTCTATTCTATTCTATTCTTGTCCTGTCCTGTCCTATCCTATCCCAAGATGCTCAGTTTCTTCAATCATCCAAGTCTCTGAATGTTTGCCATGAATTCTAAGCTTCCTGTTTCTGAATGAAATGATCATGTGCTTGTTTACAAGTACTCTGTGATCACTAAGCTGAAGGATACATTGCAGAAATCACATGTAAGCTGCTTGAAATAACTTTTCTGTGTTGGTCATTCTATACAATGTCTATTTCATGTAGAGCAATTTACCCTAGCAATATCATTCCTATTTGTCAGGTGCGCTCTCTCTCTCTCTCTCTCTCTCTCTCTCTCTCTCTCTCTCCCTCCCTCCTCTCCTTAGAAAGAGGAGGGCACTGGGCTGGGAATAGTCAGGATAGTGTTTCATCCTACATGAAAACCATTATCACAGTTTCTTCCTTGATGGACACAAACATCATCAGATATTTTATGAGTTTCCACCAGGCCCCAAATGAAAACCCTGAATTGTCTTGAATTAGCCAGAATTGATTATCATATGGACAAACACAACATAGAAAGAACTTGGGTTTCTGAATGAACTATTAAAATTTATATGCATCTGGAATGACTGCGCCAGAGAGAGAGAGAGAGAGAGAGAGAGAGAGAGAGAGAGAGAGAGAGAGAGAGAGAGAGAGAGAGAGAGAGAGAAACAGAAGGGTTTCTAGAAGAGCAAAACCTAATAACTGCTAATCAATTTTCCTTAATGTTAACAAATACTGCCTGGCATGAGCAATCTTGCCTCTAACACTAATTTCATTGTTTGCTAATAAATCCCTTTGGGTGCCAATATATTCATCTCAATAATACTAAGCCAAGTCACTGTAGGAATAAACTGTCCTTAGCAGAACATTTCCAGTGTAAACCGCATAGCAATTAAGAACAAATCCCTTTCTGGTAACACAGCAAACACAGAAAAGGCAATAAATGGATGGTTAATTGAGGACGAAGCCCATATTACACCGTCCCCTTGTTTTGAAGACATTTCGTGTGTGTGTGTTTGTGTGTGTGTGTGTGTGTGTGTGTGTGTGTTGGTGCAGTATAACCAATTTTATACACTTGTTTTTGATACACTACAATTGTCAAAAGAGATAAAATTCATGAAAACTCTTAGTTTGAACATATTGTACTATTTTAGTGATACCTCGGTGGCTAATATATTTTGAAAATTGTGAGGAGGGGGGGTCAGATAGTTGCTCCATGCCCAGTTGCCCTAGTCAACAGATCTACCTCCAAGTTTAGTTTGAAAAATGTTTAAAAAAAAAAAGAAAGAAAGAAAGAAAGAAAGACAATTCCAATAATATGGGAGGAATTGCTATTGTCTTCTTCTGGGAAATTCCGCCCCCCCCCCCAGTTATCTGGTCTAGCTTAAAAGTTGGGATTTGGAGTGGTCTCCCCTGAAGCACTCACCAGGGTTTTTTTTTATTGCTTAGCTTTCCAAAATCAGCCAGGGTCAGACTCTACCATGTTTCCCTGAAAATAAGACCCTGTCTTATATTTTTTTGAACCCTGAAATAAGCGCTTGGCCTTATTGCCATGCACTCAAAAGCCCAATTGGGCTTATTATCAGGGGATGTCTTATTTTGGGGGAAACAGGGAACATATTTTGATTTCTTCCCTTTGCCTCGTCTAGGCCCTCTGAATGCCTCTCAGCACACATACAAAGACTTAGTGTATTTCTATTTTAAGAAAAAGTGGAGGTCCCTGTATGCTAATTTGCATCTCCCGTTAATGAATTAGGGTGGTGCTCAAGACCTAAGAGACAGATATGCTTGTTTGGACAGGAGATCCTATATTTATAATGCATCATTGGAATTCTTGTGTTTCTTTGTTATTTTCTATGTAAATCAGGTGCACCTTCCATTGGATGGTACCTGCCTTTGTGCCGCACTCCAATGGTGATGGAGCCAGGAATTGATTTTAGAGGGGGACGGGGGAAGAGACTTTAATATGGCCAGCACCCATTTCAAACTGGAAGAACAGCTTAATTTTTTAAGAACTTGGTTTACAAATAGAGTTCCAATTCATATATTTATGAAAAGTGACCATAACGTTTTTATTTTCAAGTTTATTTTTTTTAAAAAAAATAACGTATATTTGCTGAAAAGAGAAGGAGGATAACTGTATTTTTTTCAACAGATGAAGTGATTTTGTCAACTACTTGTTCTTTTGTTAACTAAAACCAAGATTCAATTAGAGGCTTTGAGATGTTTGAATAAATTCACTTTATTAATACCAATAGATATCAATAGTAGACATTTATAATGTATACATTCTACATATTACAAAAGGAAGGAAGGAGGGAGGGAGGGATGAAGGAAGGAGGGAGGCAGGGAGGGAGGGAGCTCCAAAGAAAACTGAGTAAATTGGGAATATGGAGCATATTCTATTGCTGCCAAAAACAGGATGGGGCAGAAAATTCAGTGTAGGCAGGCACTGAAGAGACTCTTTGTCAGGACTAAAAATCCTTCTCCACATTTTTCTGGTTGCTAAAATTCAGTCAGGAATTACCTAGAAACTTTAATGTGACTCTTGATACTCACATGGGTTACAATTTTTAATGTAAAACAACAATAAAGAAGATAGAATTCATATTCGCATTAAAACTTTCTGCATTCTTTTTGCAATGTGTCAAGAACATTACATGCCGCTCTATATCTAGAAAATATCCCTCTGTGTAACTTAGAATTATTGTAACTATCTAGACAAAAGTAGCAATTACCTATTAGTGCAGCAAGCAAGGGGTAAGGTGTAACTACCAATTGTCCCCCAAGGACCAAAGACTTTATATCAGCAATGAAGGACAACAGTAAGCCATGAAGTGACATTTGCTGAGCCTATTCGTTCGGTTTTCTTTGAGTTTCTGAAACTAAATTTTCAGTTATCAATATGTGGTACTTGATTGTTTACGAGCTGAGTATAACTAGCTGGGAAAAAAAGCTAAGCTAGCTTATTTTACTGCAAAAGCAGTAAACAAGTTTTCTACAGGTCCTTTGTGCACTCTTTAAGCAATTATTTTCTTCAAAAAAAAAATTCCTTTTAAAAAAAAACCCAAACCAACATTTTATATATTGTGTCCCGATCTATGCAATCCTTATTGTTTCAGACATTTTTGGCAGATAAAAAAATATACTAAACCTTTTTGCCAACTCATTATACAAATGCGATACACGAACAGTACAAATTGATGGGGAAATAGAAAATGCTTATAATATAGCTGCTAGATCTGGGCGGCAAAAATCCAATTAATTAATCCAATTGCTTCTAGAAGGCAACAAAAAGATATTGCTCTGTTGGATTTTTGCAATTCATGATCTGGTAGTTTATACTGTATCATACTTGTTGGTGAACATCAGCTTTTGGGATTTCTGTTTATATGTCAAAATGTGCAGAAGAGGAAAAATTGACTATGAAGTTATGTTCTGGAGAGATGGAGATAACTGAAGTTACTTACATTAAGTCAGGTTACTTAGTTTGTATTCTTACTGTAATTGACAGATACTATTCAATACACAATGACAGCATCTTTCTATGAGAGAGAGAATCATTTATATGCTACTAACAACACATTCTGGAATATTTTATTTACAACTTTTGAGAAGGAGACGCGTTTCCATACTATCATGGTTTCCAGTGCCAGGCCTTCAAAAGCAGCTTTATTAATACTGATCTTAAGACACTATCAGCCAAACATTTCTTACAAGTTGTCCAACAAAAGAATGTGCACAAAAGTGCACAAAGAATGACATTCAGTCCACTTCCTGCCTGCTTCACCTATGTCTTCAATTCACCTTGGGTGCATTTTATCCATGTGTGCTTGTTATTTATAAAGTGAGAAATAGAAGCTGGCCAAGAATCTGAACCACTGTGAAGAGAGGAAAGAGATTGACCTGACACCAGCAGCTGACCACAAGGCTCCAGTAAGATTCTGCAAGATTCAGGATGCAGGAGAGATATTAAGACTTTGATTATATCACAGCTCAATCAAAAATAAACAAGTTCAATCAACAAATGTGGGAGATGGTGTGGGATCACACAGTGTTGAACTGGTTTTGGAGTGATGGGAAGAAGTGCACAGAGAGCATATGCACATATACACAAGAAGGAAAGTGGAACCAACAGGGAATAATCAAATAATTCTAAGAGTCGCAAGCAGAACCAACATAAGTCTGAAAAGATTGATCAGTCTTCCCCAATATTATCATTCTCAGTCACTTGGGTTTATTGACCACACTTATAGTCCTAAACACAACTGAAGGTTACGAGATTGAAGAAAATGTATTGAGGCTAAAATGTTGTTTGAAGCCTGAAAACTTTCTCCGCTAAATTACAGTAAGTGGCATGCTGTTTAATTTTACAATACGCCTGGACAAATTGTTGAGCATTCTAATAGATGTACACACATTATTTTTATATCAAGATAGCTCCTCAGTTACAGAATTATTGTTATTATTCTGGGTTGATAAAGTACTAAATGGTGACGCTTTCTTTAGAAGAAGAGCAAGAAGGGAGATACTGATGTGATTGTCACTTGTTATTGCAAAGTTGGGAGCTGTTTGATGGAATAAACCTTTTTGATAAACAATAGTTCAAGGAGAAAAAATAACTGCAGTGAAGATTTGCTCTCTGATGAATAGTATTTTCAGGAAAATTGGGGGCAGGTGGACTTTTCATGGTATTCAAATAAATTCCTATACGATCTGCTTATTTTACTAGGATGTGGTATCCACATATAGAGATGCTACTGTTGAGTTTGAGTGGGTTCAACAATTGTTTATTATTATTATGGTTAAATGCACAGTCAGTCAGATGTTTAGACTGAATTTGGCAATTTTATTATAGGTTTATTATAGGTCTGTGATGGCGAACCTATGGCATGCGTGCCACAGGTGGCACGCGGAGCCATATCTGCTGGCACGCGAGCCGTTGCCCTAACTCAGCTCCAGCGCGGATTTTCGGCTCGCGCGGAGGCTCTGGGAGGGTGTTTTCGGCCTCCGGAGGGCCTCGGGGGGGCCTCCAGGGGGCGGGGAGGCCGTTTTCGCCCTCCCCAGCCTCCAGGGAAGCCTCTGGAGCCTGGGGAGGGTGAAAAATGGGCCTACCAGGCCCACCGGAAGTCGGGAAACGGGGGAGCGGGGGGGGGTCATGCGCGCATGCGCAGGGGGCAGGGCAGCACGTGGGGGATTTGTGCACGCATGCGCAGGGGGTGGGGCGCATGGGGGCATTGAATTATGGGTACGGGCATGCAGGCACGCACAATAGCACGCACACGCGCGCTTTCGGCACCCGAGGAAAAAAAGGTTCGCCATCACTGTTATAGATGATTGGTCACATAATCAACCAGACATTTAGACTGGATTTGATCCTTCTATCCATCTATCAAGTCCTGGGGGGCTGTTAGGAGCAACACAACCACACCAGCACTTAATCACCATGATCAAGTCACAGCAACTTCTAGACCACTTCTTGCAGGCCCAAATGGATTATATCCAGGGGGTCCCACCTGCTACCATAACCCCGTTTTTGGCATAGGGAGGCACACTGAAGCACATTGAAGCACAACGGTAGAATTGTGATTCCTTCACCTTTGAGAGGAAAGGTTTTGCAGCTTTGCCTCGATAACCAGACAGTGGGGCACAACACACTGCATAGAACCTTAAGAGACTTTTGGTGGCCTAAAATGGCAGCGGACATCAATGGCTACATAGCATCTTGCCACACTGCGGAAGGGCTAAATACACCATCAGAAGCCAGCGGGGCTGCCACACCCATTGCCCACTCCCCCATCTGCCAGTCCTTGGCATATAGTCTCTCTAGATTTTATTACTGATTTACCTCCAGTCAATGTCTACATGTCCATACCAGTTGTGGTGGATCTGTTTGCCAAGATGGCTCATGTCACCCTTTGTATGAGGTGACCCAATGCCAGGGAAACAGCTTAGCAATTTTTGGATCATGCCTTTGTCACAGAGGCATAGTGCCAAGGCTTCCAACAGGGTAAGTCAATTTGCTTCTAGATTTTGGAGGGCACTATTCCAACTTTTAAATATCCAGGTTAATCTGAATAACACTGAGTGCCACATAGAAGCAATCCTGAGGCCCTCATCACACGTCCATTCTAGACAGGGACCAAGGTTACAGTTGGACCACTAACAAATCCTCAAAAAAAAAAAAAAAAAAAAAAAAAAATTTTTATGAAAAAAAAAAGGACATTAGTCACCTGCTAGCCCTACAATGTAGACAGATCAGAAAACTGACTCTATAAGAAGACTAGGAAATATTAAATATTTAAATATTAAATATTTAAATATTAAGTATTAGATATTTATTGAGATACGTTATACTGTAGGTTTGCCTTGGTTTTCCCTTCCTTCTCACTTATGCCCAAGGGAGTCTGAAGGGAACCAGTCTGAGTCTTTTTCTAATACTTTTCCAGCTTCCTGCAATTGCTGTCTTAACAGATTCTGGATTGCTTTTCTAAGGTCATCTCCATGGTTCCCTACATCATCTGAGCAGACCTATCTAATAGGTCCTGTTCTCTTCTCTGCACACAGACACTTGGCAACTTGGGGTTCAAGAATCACTAGCAGTCAACTAAACTCACTCATTATCATCAGTTCCCAACACCTCCCTTCATTTCCTCCATTCCGATTGCCAGGCAAGCACACTGGCTGAGCATATCACAATGGAGCCAATCTACCCTAGATACTGTCAATCTGTTGACAGCAAGAGACAAAGATGAAATCAAAAGTTGGAAGTTGGAAGAGATCAGGCAAGGCAGATATAATATGGTAGCAGTAGCCTGACTCAAGCATAGAGGTAAAAAAACAACAACTGTGACTGTAGGGCTCAGGTTAATAACAACCAGTCCCTGAACTAGGGAACCAGATCCCTCCACACAAATCTTGTAGAGGTCCAAGCAGATTCCGAAAGTAAATACTTTCAAAGGCCACAGCTCTTACCAGAGGTGGTATTCAGCTGGTTCGGACCAGTTCTGGCGAACCAGTAGAGGAAATTTTGAGTAGTTCAGAGAACCGGCAAATACCACTTCTGGCTGGCCCCGCCCTCCTGCCCCTGCCGTTCCCTGTCCTATATTCCCTTGTTTTTTAGTTCAGCTGATTCGTGCAGCAGAGCGGATTGCCGTGCCTCAGCTGAGCTAATCAACAGCTCAGCTCACCAGCGCTGACACCGAGAGCGGTCTTTGAGCACTCTCATAGAACCGGTAGGAAAAAATTTGGAATCCCACCACTGCTTACCACTGATTTGGTTGGTTTGTGGTAGTCAGTGAATCAGTTGAACTCCTTCTCCTATTAGCATTATCTGTGCAAGAATTGAGATACTACGTCTATTCAGCAACATGGAACAGAAGAGATTACTAGCTCAGCAAGCTTGGTTTACTGCATTTCAAAATAAGTGAAGCAATATCCAATGCCATCTAAAAAGGGTAGTCCATGATCATTTAACTGCAACAGGACTTGGAGTGTTTCACACCCTTTCTTCTTCTCTTTCTCCTTCTCTGTTTTGACATCTTTTCTGTGTGATGAGGGGGGGCACTCCCTATATTTGTCACTAACCACTCCCCTCAGGCAGCCATTTTATGACTATGTCCAAAGTACTCAATTTCCAAATGTATCCTCAGGCCTGAAAGTTTGAGGCCTTCTGATATTTTTTTCCACTGGTACGTAAAACATGAAATATTAACTGTATGAATAATGGCATTCTATTACTTAGCACAAACCTTTCTTTCATTCTTCAACCGATTGGCACAATTTTAATTTCTTGGGCAGCCCTCTTGGGCTGCTGCTAAACATACTGTAAGTTATCCTGCAGAGTTGGTCTCATTTCACTAGTGGCTAAAGCAATTCTTGTAAATAGCTTGCAAAATGATTCAGGATCCTCTGGGATGAGAGGCGTGATAAAAATGTGTAAAATTATTATTACCATAAAAAAATGGTGTGGTAGGAAGCAGGGAAGGAGTTAGGTGACTGTCTTATGCTAATGAAACGCCTGTTTTATCCTTATTGCACTGGAAACTGTGGAAGAAGAGTTTACCATGTGAAAATACAACACTAGTGTTTTTACAGAAATAAGAACCAGAGGTCAAGGAAATATGCAATGATCAGAGGATTAAGTGTTGATGTTCAGCCGAAATACTTCAAGGGATAGGGTGGTGATGATGTTTCTAAACCCACTTTTTACCAGGGGAACTTGGTTTTTCCAAGTTTTCTAAAGCACTAGAGCAAAACAATGTTATTGTGATGTACCTTATTGTAAAAAGAGAAAAACTTGATCAGGAGGGCACAGTATGTTTTTTGTGAATAGCTACATTTAGCTTTTCAGTGACATGTCAAAGACCACATTCCAGGTCTCTGGAAGTTATACCCAAAGATGTTGGAGATATATATGACTTATGGTTTTGTGAAGTTGAAGTAGAAAATTCAGAACTGTCTATTTATTTATTTTATTTAAGAAAATGTATATGGCTACCTTACTCTCAATGACTCTGGGCGGCTTACAAAGATAATTATCCACTAACTAATGCAGTAACAAAGAATCATGTCCCCTAACACTGACTGAAGTGGGTAGCAACACTTTAAACCCTAGGCATGCTCTATTTATATTAAATGCTCTTGATCAGGAGAACCCCCATATGTAATGGGAAATGGTACAGTCCAGGGGAAGAACTAAAGCAGGAATCTAAAAATATTCTGCAAAGTAAAATAGAAAAGAAAACCAATTCTTACCTTTGTTCTCTTGCATTAAGTTTGGCTGTTGAGATCAGAGCTAAGACCTGGCATCACAAAGCTCCCATTATTCTTCGCACTATAGAAATGAAAAGATTTGCACTTATGCAAATACTTAGAATAATACTTTGAAAGAGCATTTTGCTAGATAAATGTGTTTTTTCAATGTACTGTTTAATTATGGGTATGCTTGATTTAACACTTAATACCAAAATGAAAAAAAAAAAACCTGCAAAAGTACTAAAATCTACAGGAGGTACAATATTGCTATATTGTATGCAAAAGCTTTTTAAGATTTTGACTCTGGAGAAACTTTATTGAAAACCGTTCTTATTTATCTAAAGGGCTTAGTGTTACCTGTGGAGGTTACAGGTGCATTAATAAAAAGAGAGCGAGCACTTCCAGTGTACTTCCAAAAGACACTTCATGGCAATCACATATAAGGCCAACCTCGTGTGTATACAATAACCCGTTAAACACGGATTAATGATCAGGAAGGCCTTAGTTTCCTCTTAGCTGCGCCCTCATAGATTCTTGGTGTTGCAATAAAAGAGTGAATGGTTAGGAGGGAGATACAGGTAGTCTTCTAGTTACAACTATAATTGAGCCCAAAATTTACGTTGCTAAGTGAAACATTTGTTATGTGAGTTTTGCCCCATTTTATGACTTTTCTTGACACAGTTATTAAGTGAACCATTGAGTTTGTTAAGTTAGTAATATGGTTGTTAAGTGAATCTGGATTCCCTATTGACTTTGCTTGTCAGAAGGTCACAAAAGGGGATCACATGACCCAGAGACATTGCAACCATCATAAATATGATTACCAAGCATCTGAATTTTGATCATGCGACCATGGAGATGCTACAATGGTTGTAAGTATGGAAAATGGTCATAAATCACTTTTTTCAGTGCCGTTGTAACTTTGGTCACTAAATGAACTGTTGTAAGTCGAAGACTGCCTGTAATAACTTTATTGTACAAAAATGGGTTTCCCCTCTCTGGCTTCTTAGACATTCACATGCCAATGTGTCACCTTTTACTTGGTACCTAGAATAGAATAGTAACTCAAAAGGTGTACCACCTACCTACTGCCCAATAAGGTCCTACTGAACAGATGGAGATGGTCTTGTTTTATGCAAAGGAATCTCAAAATGATGGCTTGGAAGAGTGAAATATTCATGCCAGCACTGCCATGTTTGGAGTAACATCACGTTATCTATGAGAACCATGATCATCTCCTAGATCAGTGATGGCGAACCTGTCACGCGAAAAGGTCACGCATGTGTGCTCGTCGGGGCCGCGCTCCAGAAAAACCGAACGTCCAGGTTCTAGCGCGCATGCACGCCCGACGATCAGCTTGCCAGTGCGCATGCGCAGGCCGGTTTTCGGCACTGCCACGCGTGCGAAGGGATCGCACTCCGGAAAAGCCGAACTTCCGGGTTCTGGTGCGCATGCGCACCTGACAATCAGCTGGCCGGCGTGCATGCGCACACCAGTTTTTGGCACTGCCGTGCGTGCGAAGACAGCTGATTGTCGCACACACATGCGCACCAGAAACCCGGAAGACAAACAGGCAAGGCCGTGCGTGCCGGGCAACATGGCTTCATGTGTCACTTTGGGCACTCGTGCCATAGGTTCGCCATCACGGTCCTAGATAGTTACTTCCAACATATATGATAAGTATGGATTTTATTTTGGTCCATTCATGATCACGGTGGTCTTAAGGAGGAGGATTTTGACAAATGGTGCCCATGGAGGAGGAGCTTGTGGGATAGACTACAATGAACTGACAGTTTCCTAGGAAGGAGGGAGCACATTCCAAAAAGGGGAGGGGCAGACAAGAGGTAGCACATTTGGGACCCGGATAGTACACAGAGGAAGAGTGTAAGGACAGGCACTCCCTAGAATCTTCATCCTTTGGGACAGGGGTCAGCAACCCGAGCCTCTGGAGCCACATGCGGCTCTTTGGGCCCTCTGCTGCGGCTCCCTGTCCCATCACTGGTTGGCCCCGCCCTTTGCCCCTCTTATTTCTTTTTTGGACTCCAGCCCGAAGCAGCAGGAAGCGAAGGCTGCCTTACGCGCAAATGTGGCACAAAGGCAGGTACAGGGCCGCTTCGCTCCTGCACTCTCCTCCTCCCCTCCTCCTCTCGTGACCCTCTGGCCGGCTGTGGCTGAGCCGGGAGCGTGCGCATGCACGGGGAGACCCTCTCAAGCGAGCACCAAAGCTCAGGAAAGGCGTGTGTGGGGTGGGCGGCCGCTCGCTTAAGGAGGGTCTTAACAGGACGCAACAGGACGCGGCTTCTCTCCTGCACTAATGCTCCGGCTATCGTCTTGCCATGTAATCCCCCATCCCCAGCAGCTCTTTGGCTGAGCGTGGAGGACGCGAACTCCAGCCCGAAGTGACAGGAAGCAAAGGCTGGAAGGCAGGAAGCGAAGCCGCTGCCCGCCCCGTGCGCGCCTTTCCTAAGCTTTGGCACTCACTTGAGGAGGGTCTCCCCACGCATGCGCATGCTCCCAGCTCAGCCACAGCTGGCCAGGAGGTCATGAGAGGGGGAGGAGGAGGAGGTGGGTCACCGGAGAGTGCAGGAGCGAAGCGGCCCTGTACCTGCCTTCGTGCCACATTTGCACGTAAGGCAGCCTTCGCTTCCTGCCGCTTCGGGCTGGAGTTCGTGCCCTCTGCACTCGGCTGAAGAGCTGCTGGGGGTGAGGGATGACACGGCAAGGCGATGGCCGGAGCATTAGTGCAGGAGAGAAGCCACGTCCTGTTGCATCCTGTTAAGACCCTCCTTAAGCGAGCGGCCGCCCACCCCGTGCGCGCCTTTGCTGCACTTTGGCGCTTGCTTGAGGAGGGTCCCACACATGCGCACCCTCCTTGCCGCTTGTGAGGAGGGTCTCCCTGCGTGTGCACACGCTCCTGGCTCAGCCACAGCCGGCCAGGGGGTCACGAGAGGAGGGGGGAGGAGGAGGAGGACAGTCGCCTGAAGGGAGTGGGGAGACACACACACACACACACACACATACACAGAGAGGGGGGGGAGAGAGAGAGACATAGAGAGACACATACAGAGTGATACATAGAGAGGGGGTGAGAGAGAGACATAGAGAGACACATACAGAGTGATACATAGAGAGGGGGTGAGAGAGGGAGAGAGAGAGAGATTCAGAGGGAGAGAGACACAGAAGGGGGGAGAGAGATTAAGATAGGGAGAGGGACAGAGATACAGAGATACAGAAAGAGGGGGGAGAGGGGGAGAGAGACATAGAGAATGGTTTTGTGGCTGGGTAGGCATGGCTAGGGGGGTCATGTGACTGGGTGGGAGTGAGTGACATCGAGTTGGCCACGCCCACCCAGGTTTTGTGGCTCCTGGTGTGTTTTTTTTTTTTTGTGGGAAATGGGTCCAAGTGGCTCTTTGAGTGTTTAAGGTTGCCAACCCCTGCTTTGGGATGAGAGTAGTAAGGGTTTAGTCTGGCAAGATTCTGTCTATTGTGTGTAAACAAATAAAGAACTGAAGTTTGGTGAATTGCTGTTCATTGTCCTTGGGCTTATCCCGGCAAAGATTTTATATATGTTCCTAGGTAATGGTCTGATTAATTTCTATTGAGACTTAGACTTAGAGCAAACTATTCTTCTCTGTAAGAATGGGGGCTCTATTAGAATGGCTGCTCCCTGGAGGCTAATTATATTCAATGGATACCAGAAGACTCTGGTGAATGTTTTAACTTGTATGGAAGGAATCCACTGAAGTCACGGTCACTCTGTAGAATAAGAAAATTACCTGGACAGTTACTATAATAATTTTCAAATATTCTCTGCCACTTTGGAATGAAACAGATTTTTTAGCTCCGTTTGAATCAGAATTTAGGCCTCCATTTGCTACTGAACTGCCTTGGTTGTCTGTGAAATAATCTTTGCTGGGAAAGAAACATGAGGAGAGTAAAGCTACTGATTTTCCTGGATTACTTTATATTAGCTTTCAGCTAAATATCAACAATATTTAGCCTGTTCTGGAAGGGATTGTACTTTGCACAAATAATTCAATCTACAGATTGGTAGTGCTTCTATAATTCCTCTCTGGCACTATGGACAAATGTTATTTGTGGCACGAACCTTCTTCTATTTGTCTAAGGTGGTATGACAGCTACAATCCCACCTGGATAAATGTAACCAGTACATGTGCAAATGATACAGGAGTACTGGTAGGCAACCAGTTGAACATGAACAAAAAGTGATGCAGCACCTACAATGGCCAATGCAATCTTCGGCTGCATTAGCAGAGCATTGCCCCAGATCAAAGGATGTAATCATTTCATTATGCTTTGCTTTAATTAGACTGCACACTTCTGGCAAAGGATAATGGAGAAGGTACCTTGGTTCAGACGTAAGCTACCCAGACCACATTGTCATCGGAAATCCAAGCCCTATGGCAAGCATTATAAAGCCAGCCAACTTGCAAAACTAAACATAAGGTGAGATATGATAACCATCTGCAGATACTGAAAAGGCTGTCACACACAAGAGGGCAGCCCTGTACTCTGCTGAAAATAACAGCAAGACAAGGACCATTGTGCTGAAATTAAAAGAAAGTCATACTAAATATAAAAACAAATTTCTGATGAAAAGAAGCATTCCGCAGTGGAATATTCTCCCTAGAAGAGTGGCGGACTTCTCCCCACAAGAGATTTTCAATCCAGTTGGATGGCTTAGTAGATTCTTACCCTTAGCAAAGAGCTGGCCTAGATGACTTGGAAACCCTCCAATTCTTTCCCGACTCCAAGTTCTGAACCTACTTCAAGATGTTAGTATTAATCATGAACTTCATGACCTAGGACTGCCATATATGACCAGAATGCCTCTTGCCTTATGCATCCATTTGTATACTAAAGTCCCTTTTAGAGCCTTAGATTGTCTTCCCATGCTGAAGTGCAAAGAGTAGGAACCAGAGGTGGGCATCCTTAGTTAAAGTCGCCCCCCCCCTCGTTATTTATACCAGGGGTCTCCAACCTTGGCAACTTTAAGACTTGTGGACTTCAGTTCCCAGAATTCCTCAGCCAGCTTTGCTGGCTGAGGAATTCTGGGAGTTGAAGTCCACAGGTCTTAAAGTTGCCAAGGTTGGAGACCCCTGATTTATACCATCTAGTACAAATAATGTCATCTATTGATTATATGAGTTTGTGCAACAGAAATCTGGTAACCCTAACCAGAATTAATATTTGACATTTGCTATTAGTTTTGGTGTCATACTAATGGTGTACACTGTATATTTACACATATGTCCCAAGCTATTTGTTTTGGTTTTGTATGTTGTACAAAGACAGCTATTTATAAACTATGGTTTATGGCTTAGCGCCCTATGAAAACCCAGCTAATTGTGATTTATTCATTAAGCTTCAATTAAATAAAGCACGGCTTAGAATAATATATGGGACAAGTGGAAAAGGTTCATTCTCAGTTTGAAAAAGTAGTTTCATTTTGTTCTGAATGCTGCGTATCTTTCATTCTCAGCTGCTAGGGTGACAAAACCAAAGCAATGTGGATAGAAATGAAAGGATTTCAACAACCGTGAAATACTGTCTGACATAAGAGCCAAGAGAAAGCCATCATTCTCAGGGTTTACATGGCTACTGACTCTCAACACTATGAGGCTGACTCAGTATAAACCCATGCATTAAAAAAAAAAAAACACCTTTAACAACCAGTCATGTTTTGGGAGTACAAAGAATTACATTACCAATCTAAAAGAACACATACATTAAAACTTTTGATGTACATTTTCATCCAAAGCTAGGCACTTTGTCAGAATTACAACCTGCAACAGCCACAGGTACAGAAATCTTACTAGCGAATCAATAGATGTCCCAGAGATCTGAAAATATCCAATTTTCAGTTTTGCTGTTAACGTAATATGACATCTGAAAAAACAAATTTAAATAAGGAAATTCACATCCCTATAAATCAGTAGGATAAAAAGACAGGCATTTGAAGACCCTCTGCAATTCGCCTGCTAGTACAACGGTTTGTTTCTCTGAAGTTAACAGTTAAGTAAAGGTTGAGATGGACACTTGTACCACGACTGACAAGCTGCCAACTTATTAAGAAAACAGCTATATGATGGCTGGATTGTCATGGAACTGAGTATGACCTCTAGTGATACTTTCCTCTGATTGTATTGTATCATATCCACTCATGTTTGGGAACTATATAAAATTCCACAGTGACTTCATTCAAAACCCAGCATTTCTACCAAATAAACAACAAATGCAATGCCTTACAATAAGATATTTTCTGTTAATAAGAATTTGATTTTTCCGTTAAAAAAATCAAGCTTTTTATAGTGTGTGCCACACCACAGGCATTAATCAAACAGGTGGTAAGGAAGAAGTGGAACTCAGACATAAAACAAGTTGTGTAGAAAACAACCCACAGGGTCAGTCACAAAGGACGCAAATGTCTACACACCAACAAAGTATGAGGAATAAACAGGATGAACTAGAAATCCAAGTACATGAGGGAAGATATGATATTATTGCCATTACAGAAACTTGGTCGGATGAAACCCATGAATGGAATATACAGTTAGTGGGATTTAAATTATCTGAAAGAAACAGACCTAATAAAAGAGGAGGTGCAGTTGTGCTATATATATCACAAATAACTACATCTTTACAGAAATAAGCAGAATAATGATGAAAACAGTGTTGAATGCATTTGGGTCAATATAAAAGGAAAAAAGAATGACATTGCCATAGGTGTATACTACAGGCCACCCAACCAGAGGAAATAGATGAACTTTTTGCTAGTCAGTTAACTAAAGTATTGTAGGAAGACACCACAATAGTAATGGGAGACTTTAATTACTCTGACATCAACCGGGAGAAAAACTGTGCATTTAGAGGAAGATCAAACAGATTCCTAACAAACCTAGCAGACAACTTCGTCTCTCAAAAAAGTAAATAAAGGAACTAGAGGGTCAGCCATTCTGGACTTAATTCTTACTAACAGAGATGAAGTGATAGAAGGCATTGAAGTTACAGGAACCCTGAAGGGGAGTGACCATGCAGTATATTGCAATTCAACAGTATGCAAGCACAAGCAATAGAACAAAGTCAAAGAGTATAGAGTTTCTTAAACTAGACTTTAAGAGAACTAATTTCAATAAACTTAGCAAGAGCTTGGGAAGGATTCCACGGATAAGAATCCTCAAGGGGAAAACAATCAAAGAAGCTTGGGAAACTTTAAAAAGTGAGATTATAAAAAAAGCCCAGTCTAGCACAAATCCAGCGAAGAAGAAAAATAAGAGATCTCAAAAGAAACCAGCATGGATGCACAAAGAACTCTCTGATAAACTGAAAGACAAAAAGGACAAGTATAAAAAGTAGAAACGGGGGCACATAACTAAGGCAGAATATCAGCAACTAGCCCAAACCTGCAAAAAGTCAGGAAAGCTAAGGCTCAAAATGAACTAAGGGTTGCCACAAAGTCAAAAATAACAAAGAAAGCTTCTTTCAACATAAAAAACAAGAAAAAAGTCAAGGAAATGATTGATACATAAATGGGAGAATATGGCAAGAAGGTGATGAACAGCAGGGACAAAGGAGAACTGCTTAACTCATTTTTTGCATCTGTCTTTACACAAAAGGAAAAAACAGTCTGACCTATCCAAAAAACCCCTATAAAATGCAGAATAGGATTGCAAGTCAAAATAAACAAGAAAATGGTGAGATAACACCTATTCATGATTAGTTCAAATCACCAGGACCAGATGGATTGTACCCCAAGGTTCTGAAAGAACTGGCAGAACCACTGAACTATATCTTTCAAAGATCCCGGAGCACTGGGGAACTAACAGATGACTGGAAAAGGACTGATATAGTTCCCATCTTCAAAAAAAGAAAAAAATGGATCCAGGAAACTACATACTTATCAGCCTGATATCAATACTGGGAAGATTGTGGAAAAGATAATCAAGCAACAAATCTGCAAATATCTAGAGCAGTGGTTCTCAACCTTCCTAATGTCGCGACCCCCGCCCCACTGCCATGACCCCCTCCCTGCCCCTCCCCACGCACGATGAGGTGACAAAGGGGGCGTGGCACCAAGATGGCAGGCTATCGCGCGCTTAGGCGACCCCTGTGAAAGGGTTGTTCGACACCCAAAGGGGTTGCGACCCACAGGTTGAGAACCGCTGATCTAGAGGCAAACAAAGTCATAACCAGAAGCCAACATGGGTTTGTCAAAAACAGATCATGCCAGACAAATCTTATTGCATTATTTGACAATGTAACAAAATTAGTGGACCAAAGAAATGCTGTGGATACAATTTACTTGGACTTCAATAAGACATTTGATAAAATAGACCACAACCTACTGCTTAATAAGATAGAAAATGTGGGTTAGACAGCATCACCAGCAAATGGATTCATAACTGGCTGAACAATTGCACTCAATGCATAGTCCTTAATGGAGCTGCATTTACATAGAGGGATGTATGCAATGGTGTACCTCAAGGTTCTGTCTTAAACACAGTTCTCTTCAATATCTTCATCAATGATTTAGGCAAGGGGACAGAAGGGGAACTCATCAAATTTGCAGACGATACCAAGCTGGCAGGAATAGCCAAGACTCCAGAAGACAGGCTCAAGATACCAAAGGATCTCAACAGATTTGAACATTGGCCCCATCTAACAAAATGAAGTTCAGTAGTGAGAAAAGTAAAGTTCTACGTTTAAGCAAGAAAAACCAAATGTTTAGTTACAGAATAGCTGGTACCTGGCTCAATAGTAGTAACTGCAAGAGGATCTTAGAGTCTTAGTGGACAATCACTGCAGTGTGCTGCAGCTGCCAAAAAAGCCAACACAGTCCTAGGCTGCATTAATAGAGAGATAGAATTAAGATCATATGAAGTGTTAGTACCACTTTATAATGCCCTGGTAAGACTATACTTGGAATATTGCATCCAGTTTTGGTTGCCAGCTCCACCAAGCATAGCAGGGCTGCGGCCCACGGGGAAGGGAGTAGGTGAGGCAGGCTTACCCAATACACCGGGCGGGGGATCTAGAAGGTAAAGCCGACGCTGGCAATGGGGAGGAAGACCCGCTGTGCTTGTCGTGTGCTCGGCTTCTGCAGGGCCTTTGGCCGCCTGCTTGCCTTCCCCTCTGCCTTGGGTCCCGCTCCCCACATCCAGCCCATGACAGGGGACGCGCCGCTGCCAGGCCGGGCTGCCCTCCCTCCCAGAGCACGTTCTTCCTTCTCCTGCCACCGAGAGAAAGAGAGAAAGAAAGAGAAAGAAAGAAAGAAGGG
>QLTV01002425.1:2944506-2980377 GCA_003457575.1 Thermophis baileyi
ATATTTGACTTAACCATTAAGTACAATCCCTATGTTTTACACGCCTCCCTGCTCTTGTCTAGAATGTACACTTTGACCAAAGGGGTTGTATTGAAATGGTGCATTAAGAGGCTCTTGTAAGATGGCTTCAGGATATACTTTGCAGCACTGCCACGTCCACCCCCTTCATATATTTCAGATAAATTATTAGCTTTGAGATGTTTCAGAAGGGCTGTCTTTTCTTTGTTGTTTGTTACTTGAGTTAATTTTGCTTTGCTTTGTTTCTATTTCTTTTTCTTTCTAACATCCATGGAGTTAAATAATGACATACAGTATTTACCTATTACCTACCTATTTTCCTATTATGGACAATCCCATAATAATAATGGACATTTCCTAGCAATTGTATAGATGACCACCCAGGGGACAGCCACTGAAGTTCCAAGAGGCCTTGTGCATTCTGAGATACAGGTCTTGAACAAGGGCAGGCAGCTTGTCAAAAGCTTAGAGTCAAAATCCCTCACCCAATGTTACTCTAATGGCTGCATGCAATCTTTGCCGAGGGATGCTGCAAGCAAACAAATGGAGCCTCTTAGGAAGCTCCCAATTGCTATTAGTTACAAATGGTTATGGGACAGGAACAGCAAGAATAGAAATCACACAAAGGACAGAAACATCTGAAATAAAGATGTCTTATCTTCATTGCTAAAGCAGATGGGTTTAAGACTGCCAGAATTATCCTCACCATAGGCGTTCATTTCTTCTGCTCTCACGTATACAAATTCTGACCAGCTTTATCCAAAGAGAAACAGTGGGCCCCTGCTTAATTCTTCTTTTATACTGCTTCGTATGTCCAAACCTATCCCAAGCTCTGATACTAAAATAAATTGGTTGAGGTAAAAGTCTTCGTCTATGTATAGTCTGGGTTGGGATGCAAAATGAACCATAACATTAGATATTCAAAGAATGTTACATTTTGAGAAGTTTTCATTTTACTTTATTTCTTCGGAGAAGGGAAGGGGGAGAAAGATATGCTTTTATGGAGAGAGAAGATGAAAAATCCTACATCACTTTGCTTAAAAGCTGAATGAGAAGAACAGGATCTATAGAATTCCACTTTAGTTATCTTTCGCAGCTTGATATTGCAACAGTCATTTTAAAAACCTTCAACTGGTCCAGAATACAGCAGCCCACATGCTGGTGGGTAAGAGCCATTGGTGATGTGGGGTCTGCCTAAATTTATAGACTTCTGAGTACAAATGCAAAAGCCACAGTACAAATGTACCAAATGTACCTATAAAGACTCTATGTGGCTTGGTCCCCATCACCTTGAAGTAGTCCTATTTGTGCAGTGCACCCATCCTGAGTAGGGATATTGAGGGTTCTTTCCTCTCAAGCAATGTAGGAGAGAGAATGTTATATTTTAGTGGGGAAATCTAGAGCACATATCCATTTTGCCTTTTAGAAATGTATTAAAACAGCTGTTCAGAAGGTCCTTTAATTAAGGTGTAATTATCCGGAAGCCTAACATCTTAATAAGATGGAGTGAATTACCAATAGCTTTCATAGTTTAATATATTCATTATGTTCTGTTGCACTGTTTTGATGTTATAATTTTTAATAACTTGTGTCTACGGGTCCTTTTGAGTGACGTGGTATTAAAGTGCAGTAAATAAATAAATATTGAATCCATCCAGCTGGCAATGCAGCCAGTGGTTTAGACTCTATAGAACATTTGTATACTTCTTGCTCGTGCAAATGGTAATGTCTGATTTTTGCCAATCCTATTGAATACCATTGGTAGAATTCTGGTACTATTGTGTTTGAGATAGTTTAAGAAAGTCTCCTGGTTTTTCAGGAGTGGAGGAGATTACACTGGCAGGGAAGAAATGAGAAGATCTAGTTTGTGAGCAGATCACCATTTATGGTTCTTCTTACCATCCAAATTGAGAGCGAACTCACTGGTACCCAAGAAATTTAAGGTTCCTGGGTCTCCCTGCTTTCAAAACTGACTTACTGTTTTCCATCTTCTATAGATGTCATAAGTATTCCAGAAAGAACAGAAGCACTCTATGGTAAGTGGTAGAACAGACTTTAAACTACTTGACTCTTGAATTAATTTAAGAAATGGGTTTAAGATAATACAAGCAATGATCTCTGGAAGCTTTTCAGAAGAACCTGGTAGCATGTTGCATTTTCCAAGTGAAGAGAAGCAGACGTAGCCACATTCTTTCCAGCTGAGAATTCTGAATTCCAAACAGACAAAGAAAAATGGAGGCGGGTATAAATAGTTCTCCATTCACCCTCTCTTTGACCTCCTTACCAGTTCCTCCAACACAACTGTCCTCAAAGCCTCCTGGAGAAGGAAAGAGTAGGAATATTTGTCACTGCACGAGAAAGCAAAAAAAAAAATGGAGTCCCCATAATGTCACAGCTGTCCAGAAGTGGGGAGGTCAGTATGAATCAGATTATCCAACCCTTGCAGGAACTCAATGTTTAAGCCTCATCTTTCTTTTAAGTCTCTCAGCCTACCAGAGTACTTGAAAGGAGGAGCATATACTGTATATATATTGCCACTTGCTGCTCCTGGACCAGTGGTGGGATTCAAATTTTTTTACTACTGGTTCTGTGGGCGTGGCTTGGTGGGCATGGCGTGGCTTGGTGGGCGTGGCATGGCTTGGTGGGCGTGGCAGGGGAAGGATACTGTAAAATCTCCGTTCCCACCCCACTCCAGGGGAAGGATACTGCAAAATCCCCATTTCCTCCCGATCAGCTGGGACTCGGGAGGCAGAGAATAGATGGGGGCGGGGCCAGTCAGAGGTGGTATTTACCGGTTCTCCAAACTACTCAAAATTTCCACTACCGGTTCTCTGAACTACTCAAAATTTCCGCTACCGGTTCTCCAGAACTGGTCAGAACCTGCTGAAACCCACCTCTGTCCTGGACCGTTTCTCCCTGATTGTCTTTCTCTTGCTGTTTTTCCTTTCCTTAATATTCTCAGCCAGAATAGAAGACTCTGCTTGTCTCCACAAGTCCCCTACAAAGCATTCACATTGATTTGGCAGCTCAGAGAAGGGAAGAAAAAAGCCGGCTGTCTTCCCCTGCTGTTTCTTTTCCATACACTGCAAAACAAAGGGCGTCTTTGGAGGCTGCCTGGAGCCCTTGTTGCCAAGGGGGCAGGGACACGTGCATGTGGTGGCAAGTTGGCAACTGGAATTGTTGATGCCTGGGTCTTGGAAAAAGGAACTAGGATCTCCTGGCTGCTTTCCCAGTTCATCATTTAAGCTGATTCTGCAGGGGAGGGGATGTCCCTTCCGCTCTGGGAGGAAGGGTAGCAAAACAACCTTTTTTATGTTTTCAGAAACTATAGCCCTGGGCATTGGAGATAGATTCAGATTAAGCCTAGTGGGCTTTGGCTCCATGTATATACAGTATGTGACACAAACAGTTGCGCTTCCATCCTCCTACTTGGCTCTGTTGCTACAGCAAAATTCTTAAGGAAAAAAAGGAGTTGTGGGTTTTTTTTTCCTATTGTAATTTTTATCCTGCCTTTGCTCCCAAGAGCTCATTTACCAGCAACATGATGCTAAAAGCACCTGTTTAATAAGCAGAATCTTAATCCAACACAAGTAACCTGCTAGATTTTTGAATTCAGAGTGCATTTGTCAGGAATTCAAGCTGTTGTTATTTTCTTAAACATTAATATGAAGTTACAGCCACAGGGACCTAACCTATGTCATAATTTTTAGGAGTGGATTTCAGACAGGTAAAATCCATCACAAACACCTGTAAAGATCACAGTAAGCACCATTTTTCATTTTTTTAAAAAGACAATTCTTTATAATCCTTTATAGAACAATGTTTTATCTTTATTTATCTACATTCCCAATATCAAAGGTTTAACCGCATGCTAATTAACTTGCACTCTAGTATATGTGTCATACTCATCGGTCAATTGAAGTTCTTGCTGAAGTTCAGGGTTTATAAACAAAACTCCATTTCCCCCCTTTTTGTTTCTGCTGAGATAAAATCTTCATCCAAAGTTTTGTAAGCTAAATATTTTATATCTTTTTGCTTATATGTCTTTTTGTAAGCAAATTATATCGTTTTATTTTTTTTTCCAAATAATGATTTACTCCATTTATATTCCACAGTATGCATTTGTAATCCATAATTAGGCCAAAAATTTAGAAAAGTCAATACCTGTAATACCTAATTAGTATCATCCCTTTCACTTTCCTGTTGTACTCGTAAAGGCTTTTGTGTAGACTCATCTGCATCTCCATTTGTATTGCCTACAAATTTTCTTGTTTTTTGCACATAATTTAGTCAAAACCTCTTCTGTTTGAAAGTAACAATAATTCCTTCTGGTTTGTCCTGCTGAAATGAAACCCTTTTCTGTTTAAGTCTATCAGTCAGAAAGAAGTTTTCTGTTCTCTTGCACAGTATTCTAATAAGAATTTCTTTAAGCACAATTTCGTCTGTATAATCAATCTTCAGTCTTGTTTTAAAATGGTGCTGCAGAACTTCTATAAACTTTGTCAGTTTCTGCCTTTGTATCCTCTTCATCAGTAGTGGTATTCACTTACCTTCGCTACCGGTTCGGACATGAGAGCGTGCATGTGTGCACGCTCGCTTCATGCACGGCACTTCTGTGCATGCGCAGAGCGTCCGTGATGACATGGGTGGGCAGAGCCTCCTGCTGCCGCTACCGGTTCACCCGAACCGGTGCAAACCGGTAGAATACCACCACTGCTCTTCATCCCAATTTAAAAAAAATGATAGTTTTAATTATCTTTTCTGTAATGTCTTTGCCAAAATGGAACCCCTCTGAATCTCGAGCAAAATTCCTTTTCTCGCAACTCTAATAATGCCAGATTATCTAAATCTTTTTTCATCTCTTTATTTAAAACTTCTCTCCTTCTTATGAAAATTTCTACTTTGTTATTAATTTGTTTTACATCTCCAGTCACTTGTTCTACAGAAATTTCAATTTTCTTAATTTTTTCTTTTATCTCCTATTTCAACTTTACAAGTCTTTCTTTAATTCTCTCTCCAAAATTTGTCAATTTAGTATTAAGTGATTCAGACAACTTTTTACCTAATTTCTCAAATGTTTTCTGGTGCAATTCCTCTTTCTGCAGGTTGCTCTGGCAATCCCCTTCTCCCTCCTCTGGTTTTTGCCCCTTTTCTGGTAGTTGCCATTCTAATATTATAATCCAAAAGTGAAAGTGTCTCAATTACAAGAGGGAAAGTAAAAGGCAGATTTTCTATGTTTTCTGTTTTGTCCATATCAATTTCTCTGTATCCATATACTTTCATCTCAAATGACACTCAAATGGTAGTTATAATCATCATTACAAACTGGCACCTACCGGTATTACATTTGTCTTGTAAAATCTGCCAATTATCTACATTCTTTAATGCTAAACACATAGAATTTCCACGAAGGTCAAGTGTGCTTGTCTGTTTAATACCAATATTTTCCTCTCAATCTTTAACTCCATACAGATGGGCAAACCTAATTCAGTTTGGAGGGTGTAGTGGATATGGCACCAAACTAGAAACCAGGAGACCATGGGTTCTAGTCCTGCCTTCTGTACAAAGCCAGCTGGCCAATCACTCTCTCTCAGCTCTAGGGAGCAGGCAATGGCAAACCACTTCCAAAAGACCTTGCCAAGAAAACTGTGGGGCTTCTCTAGGCAAGTCACACCAGAAGTCAACACTAACTTGAAAGCATCCACATCCCCAACAAAAATCACTCAGTTTTGTATTGTGTAACTAAATGGTGACCTAAAACAGTCATTCCTTAAATGCCAGTTTAATATTAGGCACCTGTGGCAAAGGAAAAAATTGAAGCCCAGTGGCAAGAAAGAATCCCCATTTGCAAGGATGAAAAGAGCTGTCTATGTATCCTTAGGGATCCTGATGTTTAAAACCAATTTTACTCCACTGTAATGTATAATTCTGTTATGTAGTGCTAATCAACATATATTTCAGCAGTCCCTACCAAGGTCAATTGGACTTATTCCATAGTAAATTTAGAGTAACAGCACAAATAAAGCTTGCTTTGCTTTAATTTTAATCTTGCTCTTCTGCTCTGTCACAATCATGGTTATATAATTTATTTTGCGTAGCAAGTCCTGAAACTACACTTCATTTAACTGGATGTGGTTGTGGTTAAAGAATGCAAGGAGCAGGATTTATCAAGTTAAACCAAGGAAAGGAAGTAAAACTCAAGAGACACATATGCAGGTCCTTTCATACTCCAGTAGAGGTCAGATACCTACATGAAAGCTAATTTATCGCAGCATGATAGATTATAACAGTTCATTTGGAGTTCCATTATATAAATCACTTAAATATGTATTTACATAACATTCCTATTAATTACCACAAAATCTGTAATGATTCTGTCTGAGCTGTTCCAGTTTATCTTGCAAATTTTTATTTAAGCAATCCAGTAGTAGGTAATATTTAATCAATGCATTATAACTACCCATTTATCATGCCAAAGTTATGAGTAAACAGCAACATTTGGACTGGATAGAACTTAATGGATTTGCCAAATATACTACATCAATAATACAGGTGTACCTGTCTCTCTCTGTGTGTGCATGTGTGCACTGTTTATAAATAGATACTATTTCGCATCTTTAAAGTGATGTGATGAAAAAGATTAGATCTTTGTAGTTTTGAGGAAGCCCTCAGTTTCTTGGTCAGGTTTTTATCACCAGTTTAAAAAACCAATTTAAAGGAACTATATATATTCTATGCATGGTGAATCCTCCACCTTTTTCTGTGTAAAGGTTCCACTGGGCTATTTTATTGTGCATCTGTTCAGACAGCTATGGCTAACTAAACTCTGGAGCAAAAAGAAGAAAATACACAACCAGAAAGTCAGATCATAAGAAAGTGCATACTGTAGAGAGGGTGGAGAAAAACATGTCACCTTGTTCTACACTTTAATGCTTTTTGGTGGGTTCAGTTCTATCACAAACATTTGGGAGATTAATAAACATTCCATTGTCAAGATGCTACTTTCTTTGAAAGCACAGAAAAATACAGGAAACATCCAGGAAAGTGAGAAATAAGTTGTCTACTCAGTTTCAGGGATCATATTATTATGATCCTGCTGTTGGATCATTCATAAGAAGAGAAAATGACTGCAGGTTAAATGATATAACATATTGGGAACAGGACATTTTATGATCGTCCTCAATTTTGCTTGAACCCAAAGCATATAATTTGCTGGGTTAAGTGAATATTTCTAGTTTTGTCTTTTGTGAGTACTATATCAGTGCAAAAACAAAATATATATCAGTGACTCCATAAGATCTTGCTTTCTTTTTTAATAGAGGCTTTAAATATTCAACTAGGCACTTCTAACTCCTAAATATAATTAGTAGTCACTTAAGCAAAAATTTATGGCTTAATAACAATTTATTTAGGATTAAGGAACACCAAAGGGAAAAAAGAACACCAGAGGGGAAAAAACCCTCCCTTAAAAAAGGAGAGAGACAGACAGACAGAGAACACACCATATCTTATAGTGATTAAGGCACTAGGTTAGAAACTGGGAGACCATGAGTTCTAGTCCCACCGTAGGCTCAAAGCCAACTGGGTGACTTTGGATCAGTCAGTCTCTCTCATCCCTAAGAAGGAGGCAAGAACAAACCACCTATGAAATCTTGCCCCCCAAAATTGCAGGAACTAATACAAGCAGTTGCCTAGAGTCAATACAACTTGAAGCCCCCTCCCTTGCACAAAAATAGCAGTGTAAAAGTCCTAATTATTGCAAGCAACTATTTATATATAGCGACTGTTTGATTGGCTACTGCAGTTATTTATTTGAAGTGAATACTATTAATCATTGCTATGGCTTTTTTAAATAATTGCTTTAATCAGGGGAGAAATGCAAAAATTTTCCCTACTGGCTCTGTGGGCGTGGCTTGGTGGTCATGTGACTGGGTGGGTGGGCATGGCCAAGTCGACATCACTTCTTTGCAGTGATGCAAACATATATATATATATATATATATATATATATATATATGTTCCCCCCCCGTTAAATCACCTGGTATACCCAAATATGGGAGGGAGCATACTGCTTCCTTTTGCCTTTCGGCCCCTCCAGGGGCCATCCAGGCAGTTGCTTACAATGACAGGCCGTTTCTATGTGTGTCATATTTTTACTGATAAATAAATAAATAAAGGGAGACTAGTATAGATCTATTTCAAGCTATTTAGCTCTCATCCACTAGCCACACCCTTTTGGGATTAGAATATATATATATTAGATATATATATATGGGAGTCACCGTCCACTGGGGGGAGGAAGGGGGTCTCTGGGGAGGAGGCAAGCCAGGGGTGCAAAGAAGGAACCCCTCCAGATAAAAAACCAAGCAAGCAGGAGCTCTGGGAGTGGCCAGGTGAAGGAGAGAGAGAGGATCCCGTCCAGGCGAAGGTTTTTCTCCCAGGGAGCGGGGCCTCGAGACCCCCTTCCCCCACTTTCTTCGGTGGGACGGCAGGAGAGAGAGGCGGGAGGAGCGGAGGAGCATCGGGGGAGGAGAGGAGGACGGGCGGGCGGGAGGCCCAAAGCCACTCACGAGGCAGGGGACAGCGGAGCAGCAGCCAATGCGTGTGGCGACCAAGGCCTGCTGCCGCCTCAGGCAGGTATGGAGTCAGCAGCCTGGTTTTTTGAAATGTACAACAAACACTCCCATACCGCCTTTTTGTGGCCATGGCAAGCGTCGGCTCTTAAGGACCCATGTGCAAGAGATGGGGTGGGGAAGTCATCCTCCCCTCTTCCCCCAAGAAGTGGCCTTGCATCCTCCTGCAAATCCTTCAAATTGCTCAAGAAACTCCTGTCGCATATGTTTAATTTAAACGGCATTTCTATCCATCCGCTGGCCTCCATTTCTGTTTTGTGAAGCTTCCTCCTTCTGCTTCCCCCTCCCACATCCAGTCATAGATTTGGCAGTCCTCCTCTGGCCAGAGAGGACCTAGTTTAAGTGATTGGCCTAAGGAAGAACTTATAGTGTTTCCGGGCAAAGAGTGAGTGTCCAGAAGTGGTAAGCGCAGCCGCAGCGGCGACTGAGCGGGTGTGGGCGGAGCCAACCAGGGAGGGAGATTTGAATCGGTTCGGTTTGGCAAACCGATTCAATCGTCCCTACCGCCTCGGCCGAGGTAGGCCGAGGTGGTCGAATTTCACCCCTGGCTTTAATCCAATTCGCTCCCATTTTTCTTCATAAAGTATTTTTTTACTCATTCTGGTTTTATTCATTGTTGTGATTGTCATTTTTCCTTGTTTGCATAACTACAAGAACCTGGTTCAAGCAGGAAGTCTAAATACATTTAAATACATAAACCAAGGGCTGCAGTAGCAGCAGAAAGGACAAAACCAGCTAATATTTGAGTTTACAACCCAACACAAATCGGCCTGTTTTGGGGGTGTTTTTGGGCTGTTTTGGGGCTGATTTCAGGCTGATTTCTGGGCCAATTTTGGCCAGAAAAACGGCCTGAAAACGGCCCCCAAAACAGCCTGAAAATGGCCCGAAAAATGACCAAAAATGACCCCAAAAATGGGTGGGGGCGGGGCCAGCCAGTGGTCCAATTTGCCAGTTCTCTGAACCTTGCAGAATCGGAACAACCGGTTTAGGCTAACCGGTCTGAACTGGCAGCAGCTCACCTCTGGTTCTCTTACCAATTTCTTGCCTATTTTAATCTGTATTCTTGCTCTGTCTCCCCTGGTGCTGCATTTGGTAGGTTGGACTATTTTTTCCCTTTTTCATGAAGGCAGATGCAAAAAAGGAATTACCGTACTTTTCGGAGTATAAGACACACTTTTTTCCTCCCTAAAAGAGGGTAGAAATGTCGGTGCGTCTTATACACCGAATACAGCCATTTTTGGCCTCCCGAAACCCCGCCCCGCACGTCCCACTTTTGTGAAAAATGGGCCCTTTTTTACAAAAACGGGATGCGCAGGGAGGCCTGCAGAGTGCTCCTGGGGGCTGGGGAGGGCAAAAACAGGATGCGTGGGGGGTTCGGGAGGCCAAAAATGGGCCCGTTTTTCGCAAAAACGGGCCCGTTTTTTGCAAAAATGGGATGCACAGAGGGGTTGGGAGGCCTGCAGAGTGCTCTTGGGGGCCAGGAGGGCAAAACCTATTTTTTTTCTTGTTTTCCTCTTCAAAATATTGGTGTGTCTTATACTCTGGTGCGTCTTATGGTCCGAAAAATACGGTAAGCAATTCTATTTTCTTCCTGCTGCCTGTTACCCTCTTGCCATTAACTCCCATTAATGGACCAACCGTTTTCCTTGACTTTCTTCTTTTTCCTTACATATTGAAAGACATTTTTGGGGGGCATTTGTTACAAGTCTTAGTTCATTCTGATCCTTAGCCTTCCTGACTCTGTTTTTGCAGATTTGAGCAATTTATTGGTTTTATGTTCTAATTATATGCCACTCTTTCCATTTTTGTCCATCAGTTTTTCAGAGAGTTCTTTGTGCAACCATTTATTTAGCATGAGAGATGGTTGCAAGGGAAGATTGATTTTTGACAATATTAACAAATGTGGGAAAATCTGAAAAGTCTTCTGTTCACCATGGTGGCATATTAGAAAGCCTGATCAAGTTTATTATCCCAGCATGAGTTGCACACTAGGAAAATTCTATGGTACCCCCATTATCTTTGAGTGCTTTTCCTGAGCTAAATAGAAACGTGAACTAGGAGGCTGAGCGAAATGTGATCTATGAGTCAGAATACACGACAGCAAGCTCTCCAATGAAAAAATGTATGTCCACAAGCAGGATAAATATGACTTTTGACGTTGTTAACATGGAAGAAAAACACTAAGCTGTCTTTTTCAGAAAAGATAAGAAACCAGTTTTGTAGGTTACCATCCTGTCAGTAGCAATTTGCAACCAGTGTTGTGTGATGGAATTATTATTTTTTAATTGTATTTTTATTTAGAAAATAAATATTTAGAAAATATTTGCTGTCTAACTCGTATCCAACAATTCTGGAATGCTATGGAAATAAATATTTAGAAATATTTAGAAAATAAATATTTACAAAATATTTGCTCTGGAATGCTATGGAACAGAGTAGGTCTTTGTGATTAAGAGTTGAAGCCTTATTCAGAAGTAAGCTCTGAATAAGTATGTGTTAACTTCTCCTTATTCCCTAGTTTGTTTTGCATTGGCTTCCAACAAACCATCCTATTTGTGTCTATTGAGAAAAAAATCCATTGCATTCTCAAGGAGAGATATAAACCTGCATTTTTAATGTTTAATTGACAGATTTGCATCTGTTAAAAAAGGTGTTGGAACGTCTTTTTTTGCAAATGAGTCAAATATTATTAGACAATGGCAAATTTATATGCAAATTGTAAGTCCATCAAGAGCCTAAGACAGTTATTCACTTTCTATGTCTGCTGCTACACTGGGGTGGGTTAGATGCTTTATGGTAAAAGTTTTCTTTCATGTATGATTCTTTTCCTGGAGAGCTTGAGGGAAATTAATCACATCTAAATCATCCCAGAAAATATATAAAACCAGTGATCATAATGCTGCCTTCTTTAAAAAAAAAAAAATCTAACACCTACTGCTGTCACTTGATAATCTTGTGTTACCTATGCACCTTAAGGCTTATAAGAGAAAAATGAAGGAAGAAATTGCCCCTTTGAGAGCTGTTCATAAACGATCTTTGGCTGTCTTTCAGAACATTAGTCTCACTCTTTGTGAACTGCACTTGACACATTGTAAGGTCTAGAGAATTTCTCCATCTCAGACTATTCTACATGGTTATTTGCCAGTAATTTGTATTTAGGAGATAGACTTTGAAAAAAGAATAGTCAATTTTACTCTGGGAGAACTGTATAGAGGGATCTAATCTTCCTACCTTTTCACATCAGCTGGAGTTCTTATTCAGAAAAAAAATGATTCTACTGATAACAGCAGAACTACTTAACTTTGAGTAAAGATCTCAGGATGTTCTCATCAAGTAAAATGTTCATCAGTTCCATTTGCCAAACAGCAAATTTGTCCATGAGATTTGGGAACATAACAGTGTCGTTTTAGCCTGGTGGAATGGAGATTAGTAAGTAGTGGGTCACAGATATCAGAAGTGATAAATCATCAAAAGGTGAGATGAACCTGCACCAGAGGTGGGTTCCTACCGGTTCGGACCGGTTCTATAGAACCGTTAGTAGTGTGGCGGCGTGGGTCGCTAAAACCGGTAGCGACCCACGCCTGCCACGCCCCTGAGCTGGTTCTCTCGGCGGCACTGTAGGCGCTGCCATTTTGTTGTTTGCTTCTGCGCATGCACAGAAACTTTTTTTTTGTACTGAGCACCTGCAACGCCCGCGTGCCCGCGCGGCGCATCCCTGAGTGAACCGGCAGTAAGTAAATCTGGAACCCACCCTTGACCTGCACTTTCACAAAACACAAACTCATAAGGATGGTAGAAGCAAGAACAGGATGTTCATTGGCTGAGAAATGGGGATGGGTTTAGTCCTTACCTGCTCTCCTAAAGCTCTTCTGTGAGTGATCCCATCCTTAGGCTACTGCCCCCCCTTCCATATGCACAGAGACTATCTCAACGTTAGAATCTTATTTGGATATGTCTCTTTTTAGGCCACAAATTTTTAACATTAATTGTATTTGCTTTCATAACATGTCTATGTTATTATAACAATTTCAAAATTAGAGTATTTCCATTATAAACAGAGAGGTTTATAACTATGAGATGTTATGTTTTGAACTCAAATTCCTAAGTATGTATTTTCTCTGATCTTTGCCTACATGGGAGTGAATGATTTGCTACTATATATTGACAAGTTAGAATTGTTTGCAAGTGTCAATGAAATGCTAATAAGGACATG
The DNA here is from genome assembly GCA_003457575.1 of Thermophis baileyi. Classification (NCBI taxonomy): domain Eukaryota; kingdom Metazoa; phylum Chordata; class Lepidosauria; order Squamata; family Dipsadidae; genus Thermophis; species Thermophis baileyi. The sequence goes on from QLTV01002425.1 coordinate 2,957,371, forward strand.
CGCTCAATTACAGTAAATAAGAGATGGTGATTCATCAAGTAATTACCATAAAGAAAACTTGAATTTAAGTTCAGGAGTGCATGAACAATGTTTACATTTTTTTTTTACACAATGTTATTTACTGTGATAAATTGAAAAACTATGGTGTAGGTTTCCTCATCTTTCATTTTATCTGTTCATTCCAAGCTTAGAAGCATACTGGTATATTTCAGAAAAGAAGCATGCATGTTTGTGAGTGTGTGTACACACACACACACACACACACTCCATTGCTTAGAATAATGACTCATGAGACCAGAGCTTTTTCTTCAAATTCTCATTTGAAAAACTCATTGCCTCTAGATATACCCATTATTTACATCATATCTGATTTAAAAGACATTTTGCTTTGGGTTGAATGTGTAAGCATATAAGAAAGCATTATTCTTGCAATAAATAACTTAAAGCATGTAAAGCAGTTTATATCATTTTCTCCCCAAAGAAATATATTTTCCTTTCGATGGAAGGTTTCCAAAATTTTCATTTCTAGGATTTAATCTTTACAGTAAAGGCAAAATTCACTGAGCTCTCTCTTTTGGATAGGGCAGCATATGTGCTAGAATCATGAGATTTAGTTTACATATTTTAGAAGAATGGAGAGTTTATTCTCCTGTGATTCATTGACATTCCTGCTTTTTTTCCTGTAATAAAAGTGAAGTTGTACTTCTTACCAGTTGCTGAATTCATGAGAATTAATGTACTCTGTTTCTCTTTTACATCTCTTTCTTGTAATAATATATGGATTGATTTTTGATTGATTATGTAGCATCAAGTAATTTTTTTATTCCTAGTGACCACATAGATAAATTTTCTCCATGACAATTTATCCATAACCTGGTTTTTCAGGTCTTCTCCAGAACCAGAGTTCCAAGGTGTCAATATTCTTTCTATCCTGCTTCTTCAAAGTTAACATTAACCTACTGTAATCATTTAACACCTGAAGCTGTTCTATTGTATTACAGAATCATGTAGTAGTATCTTTCTGGACTAAACCTTTTTGCTGCAAGTATGTATTATACATGCACTTTTCAATTTTTTAGAGTGTGAATATTTCACTATACTGTATATTACAAAATCCGAGCCTTGCCTTATCTATTCTGTGTTAGTTTTCTACATACAGAGATTAGAGGTAGAGGAAATGTGCAGACAGAAGCAATTCAAAACTGGTTTATGGTGGAGATAGCAAAAAATGTGGTAAGACTGTAGCTTCTAACTTATTGTTTCAAATCAATTTAATTATCTACTTTCAACCCTGGAAATAAGTGATTTATATCCGATTTTGCATTGTACAGATATGATTTGCTTTTTTAGATAGATCAGATTTCAAGAAAGTACTTACTATGACTTTTTGCCTCTGTTGAATTTATTTATTGATTTATTTAATTTGTATCCCACTTTTTTATTTTTACAAATAACTCAAGGCAGCAAACATATCCAACACACCTTCCTCCTCCTATTTTCCCCATGACAACAACCCTGTGAGGTGGGCTGAGAGAGAATGACTGGCCCAAAGTCACCCAGCCAGATTTCAAGCCTACAACTACAACTCACATCTTCTGCTTTCTAGCCTGGTACCTAGCACTTTAACCATTAGAACAAACTGACCTATAGCTGGTATAAATGGCATATTTGCCCATAATGAGAGAGCATAGTGCTTATGGCACAGTGGTTAGAATGCATTATTGCAGGCTAAGTCTGCATTCCACTGCCAGGAGTTTGATCCTGACAGGGCTCAAGGCTGACTCAGCCTTCCATCCTTCCGTGGTTGGTAAAATGAGGACCCAGATTGTTGGGGGCAATATGCTGACATTTGTAAATGACTTAGAGAGTGCTGTAAGGCACTATGAACTGCTACGTAGATCTAATTGCTATTGCTATTCCTAAATTAAAAAAAAACTTAGTTTATCAATTATAATGAAATCAATCCCAAGATAGCAATAGCACTTAGCCTTATATACCGCTTCACAATGCTTTACGGTCCTCTCTAAGCGGTTTACAGAGTCAGCATACTGCCCCCAACAATCTGGATCCTCATTTTACCCACCTCGGAAGGATGGAAAGCTGAGTCAACCTTGAGCCGGCGAGAATCGAATTGTCGAACTGCAGCTAGCAGTCAGCAGAAGTAGCCTGCAGTACTGCATTTTCATCACTGCACCACCACGGCTAAAAATGCAAGCTAAGTGTCCCTATAAGTGTTAAGAAAAACTTGGATTATGAAGTGGCTCAGATTTGCTAAAAGTGTTATGTAGACAATTGCTGGAATTCATGGAAAATTCATCTGTGCGCCAGGGTGGCATGCATTCTAGATGATGCTTAGAACACATCTGTGGAACAATTATATTACAGATAATTTAAATTCTGCTGATTCAAGTGCATCTGCCATTGAAGCATAACTAAACCTAGAAGTAAACTAAATTTTACCTGAAGATATTCCTTGAGAAAGTTCTCAGTTACAGGCTTCTGTTTATATCCCTGCTAAGTGAATACACAAATTTGGGGAAGGGGTGAAGCTGGCATTATGACAATAAGGCATAAGGTAAGCCTGGCAGAGTCTTGCTTATCATATGAATGTTCATCATACAAAGCACTCAAGTTTTAGAGTATAGCTTCAAATGATTTGCCAGACAATAATGGTCTTGGATATATCGCTTAATAAATAGAAAGGATGATGTTCGTTAAATCTGCTAAGCTATTATTTGAGTGCTCTACTGTTAGCGATAGTATGTTTACTGAATATAGATTAAAAACAATTTCTGGGGGAAAAAAATATCGCTTGATAAATTAAGAATGTTCAGGTTGCTTCAGCCTGGAATCAGTCCTGTTCTATATCTAGAAATGTATGTATGCCCTTCCCTATTAATAGGAGTGAATTCTGCATTTTCTATGCAGATGTTCCAAACCAATTAAAGAATCACTGTTGGTGAAAGACTACAAAGCGCTTGCCCTTTAAAACAGTGTTGGGAAGTTGCTAATTGCTCTAAAGCAGCTTCCACTGGAGTGTGGAGCCAAAGAACAGATAACAATGAAACATATTAGTTGCTTTTGTCACAACATAAAAGGCTGGGTGAGGGATTGGATTCTTTTTCACAGAAAAAGAACTCAGTAGCTTTTCCACTCCCCTTCCAACTTGCTTTCTATAGTTCAAGAATCTCAAGATACAGCAAAACAATTTGGCAGCCTGAGTGGTCGCACAGTTTGACAACATGTCACATGGCATGGTGTTACCCTGACGAATAGTGTGCTAGTGGCCTTTTAAAAGATTGCCATTTAGGAGTTGCACCGTTCTGTATGCTGAGAACATTTTAATGGGAACATGGAGAAAACAAACACAGATGGTGGCACTTGCATTATTTTTTCCTCTTAGAGAATAATCAGCACTTGTAAATAACATAGTGAGGTAACAATAGGACTACTTTGTCTCAAGTTTTGTTTTTGAGGATTTACTTAAAAAACAACAACAACAATAAATCCAAATAAAATGAGGAATAAATAAAAAGCCAGTGCAATTGTACAATTACTTAGTAATTGTAATTTGAATAAACATCTTTTCAATTGTTCTGAAGAATAAAGAAAAATCTTCATCTGTCATCAGAGGAGGAATCACTTACGAGCCTTCTGTTCAGTTTGTATTAGTTTCTTATCTTTGTATTTGTAAACTTTCCTAAAATTATTTTTTAAAAAAGATACTAAGTTGATATTCATGGTAATATATTACTTTAAGTATTGTGTGGGAGTGAAGGGGAAAAAGGATTTTTTCTCTGTGTTAGGCAAAACTATTTAGCAAAATAGTTAGGCAAAAATCCTATTACTATTACTATTACTATTAATCTTCTCATCGTTCCTATCACCCATCTCCTCCCACTTATGACTGTATGACTGTAACTTGTTGCTTGTATCCTTACGATTTTTATTGTTTCCTAGTATGATTTGATTGCTTATTTTTACCCTATGACTATCATTAAGTGTTGTACCTTATGATTCTTGATGAATGTATCTTTTCTTTTTATGTACACTGAGAGCATATGCACCAAAGACAAATTCCTTGTATGTCCAATCACACTTGGCCAATAAAGAATTCTAATCTATTCTAATCTAAAACATCTACCATGCTGCGTGGAGAAATATGTCAGGCCTTTGGTAAGGGCAACATATAAGAAAGAGGAATTGAGTTGTGAGCAGAGAACACAAATGCTAATTTTTAAGGTAAAACATGATCAAGAAAGAACAGCACCTCTTGCAAACTGAAAGAAGCATTCATTGAAAGCTCTTGAGTTGAACTGGGCCTTTCGACCACAGTGCAGACTACTGCAAACAGCCTACCAACTGATGCAGAATCTTTTCAACCACACATTTGAAAGAATGGTGTGAATTTGAAGGTTTAAATACGAACATCTCAACACAAATACCACTTGTTGGAGTTTTCTGATGCCGCCTGACAAGGTGTTGAAGCCCTTTCCCACATTCAAATTGTATCTCTCTTCATAAGACTTATTGTGTTTTTTTGATTGCCCTTCCAGCAAAAGCTACTTCTGGTTTCCTCATTGTCAGTTCTCTTTGTTCGTAATACAATAAAAATGGTAGAGAAACAAAATACCCACAAGATCAATGTTGTCATGAAACAGAGAAACCAGAAAGAAAAGTTGGTTGGAAGAAGACATGCATTTGTTCAAGGGCATGGTGTTGTTCAATCACAGGCAATTCAGCTCTAGAAAGATGTCCAGTCTTCCTGTATTGTTTTCTTAAGGGAATGATGGGCAAGAAGTGATATTTTAATGGATGTCATCATTCTCATGAACCCTGCTAGATAAGATTCCTGTTTGGGCAGAGTCAAAAGTACTCTCTTCAGTTTGTAATATATGTAAAAGGTTCAAATTACCAAATCAGAAAGCAAACAAGAATCATTTGATGAGATGAGATGTATCAAGAAATATTGTACAGACAAAAAAAATATAATGAGCAAAAAACCCGGATGGCCCATTTTGGAAATATGGACATTACACAAACGTGTGTTGACTTTCCAGTAAAAATTTCTATGTTTCTGCTTGGCACAATGACATTGATGGAATGGATTTTGTCCATTAAGAATAATACCTGGACAGATGAAAGAATAAAATGGAATTGGCAACTTTAAAATCCTGGCTAATTTTGGTGGATAATTATAATCACAAATATAGAAAAACCTATATGTCCTTAAAAAACAAAAGAATTCGTTAACAATTTTGTTCTAAATGAAAGTACTTGCCAGGGATATCATTTAGACCAGTCCCTTCTACAATCTTAAAGACCTGTGAACTCTGATTATGTCATTGTTGAGTTGATTTTTTTCAGGGTGGGGGGAAGATATAATTTTTGCCTGCTATACTTGGGAATGTAATGTATAGAACAACATGAATAAATACACGAATTAATAGTTTTTACTCTTAAAAATATGGAGAGGTGAGATCTGCTTCAAGCTGCTTTGGAAGGACTAAGAAGTAGAACTGGTGCTGTGTGGATCTGCTCTTCAGAAACTTTAAACATTAATGCAACATTAACAATTTGATATAGATATGTCTGGAAAGCAGAAAGAGAGTTGGACGGTTTAATCTAGCAATTAAACTATACACAAACCATATAATGCAAACTAGTTTTGCGGGTTGTTATAAGAGACTCTGTTGCTGAACTTATTTCTGTATTGAATTTATCATTATTATAGTAGTTTTAATTACTATACTGTGGATGAATCAAGTATATTGCTTTGTTGTGCAGCACCAAGAGACTGATAAATCGCAGCAGGATAAAAATTAGATGAATAAATAAATGAGTTTATGCTTTTCAAAGGCCATGTAAATACATTGCCATGTTAAATGGCCTAGTTATCATAGCTTTCCATCAAAGAATTTTGAAGGGACACTTTAGTTCTCAGAATATTTTAGGTGAAATTCCTAATTTTAGCTTAATCGGTGGTAAGAAATGCCATGCTTATAAGCACCAATGCATCTGTGAATTCTTCCTTGGCTGTCCAGCAGAATCTTTGCCCCAATTTTCATTATATTAATTAAAAACACTGGGAAGGTACTTTGCTGCAAAACAAAATACCAAACCCTAGCATTTTCTTTATTTACAAAAAAATACAATTGGTTTTCTTAGATAGTAAAATGTTAGATTACTTCTGCTAGCACTTTATTTAGATGTGTGACTAAAGAAATGAGAAAGGTGAGCAGGGGTTGCTGGGAACTTGCCTTACCACCATTTGTCTTTAGATAATTAGATGGTTTTGACTCAACATATGTACCACTAAAGAAATCATTTTGTGAGAAAATGCATCCTTCAATTTCACTAATAATAATTAAAGTTACAGTACTTTGGATATTATTACACCCAGTTTCTGAACATTAAGGCTGTGCTTCTCTTAATAAAAAAAATTATCTTGGTTCTATTTCTTTAGTTACACTCCAGCTTCTTCTGCAGGTGATCTAGTTCAGAATAAGACACTCTAAAATTTGTGTGCACTTAATATATATCATTTATCCTGTTTTTTAAAAAAATTTATAGAGCACTCAGATCAAACTCATATGAATGTAGTTGAAAAGGAATGGAATTAAGTAGGCCAGACCAGTGCGAGGTACACAAAAAGCCAGAAGCCGAGTTGCCATGCTAACATCAAGCTTTAATCCTACTACAAATCCGGTCCTCAGTACGCGATGAGTACTATCAGCATAAAGCCAGCGCTGGAAGCTTCCGCCTTCCTTATATCTATTCCATCCCTCCCCTAGCCACCATCTGGTGATCCTTACTCCCTCTCCCCTCAGCTGTGCAGCATTCTTTTCAAATGGCCCGCCTGGTGCGGCATCGCAACTGTTCATTGCTGGTGTGGCGTCATCTGCCGGCGCCTCGCCGTGAGCCACGGGCCCCGTGGAGATTGCCTGCTGCTGTTCATTGCGCCAGCTGCTTGCACCGGCCTCCCTGTTGTTGTCGGGGCCATGTAAGTTGCTGCCAGCTGCATCTCCCATTGCCTCTCCCCCCGGGAATGTCGAACCTCTGACTGGGGCTTGACAGGTGGCTCCCCTCTACCAGGGGTCCACCTAGAAGACATAATGCAGAGGGGTTAGCTTCGTGCAGGCAAGTGACCGCCCCCCGGCCTATTTGGATACTTCTGATGGAACCATTGTAATAGTCTTGCGGCCCTGACATCCTGGGCCGCCACCCAGGACGCCTCTGTGAAGGGATATCCTTTCCACATCACCAAATATTGGATTTTTCCTCTATATAGTCTGGAATCCAATATTTCATCTATTTCATAGTGGTCCGTGTCCACAGGCCCTGGGGGTTTGGGGAGAGGTCTGCTTTTGGTGGTCTCTACTGGTTTCAGTAAGCTACTGTGGAACACAGGATGGATTTTACCCAGTAGTGGTGATAGTTTTAAGGCAACTGACAGGGTTGATCACCTGGCTTACGGTAAAGGGGCCTAGATACTTGGGACCCGGTTTTTTACTTAGTATCCATAACTTTAAATATTTGGTGGACAGGTACACCCGGTCCTCCACCTGGAAAGGTTTGTGATAGGCTCTTTTCTTATCGGCCTGCGTTTTATACTCATCTGCTGCTTTCTGTAAGGATAGCTTTATTTGGGGCCATGTTTTTCGTATCTTCTCAGCCCACTCTTGGGTCTTCTGGGGTTTGGGGATTAGGCTCTAGTTCTGGGATAGCAGGGAACGTCATACCGTACACCACCTGAAAGGGGGGGAAACCGGTGCTGCGATGTACCGCGTTATTGTACACCACCTCTGTGAATGGTAGGAGGCCTGACCAGTCCGATTGTTGGTACCAGACGTAACATCTCAGGTTCCACCATAGCGTTGGCTCTTTCAGACGCCCTGTTAGTACTACGGTGGAATGCCGAGCTTAACCCCTGTGAAGACCTGATTAACCGTATAAAATCCCGCCAGAACCTGGAAGTAAACTGCACCCCCCTCTCCGAGATGATATGGCGTGGTACCCTGTGTAGCCGGTAAATATGCTGGAGAAACAATTTCGCCAGCTGCCGTACCGACGGTATGCCCTTGCATGGTACGAAATGTGTTTGTTTCGAAAATAAATCTATAAACGTCCATATGACAGTATAGCCACAGCTATCCGGGAGATCAATGATGAAATCCATGGCGGTTTCATGCCATGGTCGGACGGGGTCAGCCACTGGTTGTAACAGGCCCAGTGGTTTTCCAGGTCATGGTTTGGTTGCTGCGCACACTGGACAACTCTTTACATAATCTCCGATTTCTGTTCTCATCTGGGGCCACCAGAATTGTCGCCTCGTTAGATGCAACATCTTAAGAAAGCCGATGTGGCCAGCCAGCTTGATGTCATGACATCTTTTTAACACTGTATGCCTAAGGAGTGTAGGAATATATATCTTGTCCCCCTTCCAAGCCAGTCCGTCTCTGTGGGTTAACAGGGCCCGATTCTCCTCTAACCAAGGATACTCCAGCAATGCACTACGTAATTTATCGTGCAGTGGGTGACGAGGTTCACTCGTCACCCATTTCACTGGCCGTCCAGGGGGTATGATGGCCTGCACGACCTCTTCTCGTTTGCTATTATACTGGGGCATGCGGGATAGAGCATCAGCTAAGAAGTTTTTGCCAGCTGGAACGTACTTCAACTTAAAGTTAAACTGTTGGAAGTATTGCGCCCACCTAACCTGTTTTGGGGATAACTTCCGTGGAGTCTGAAGGGCTTCGAGGTTTTTGTGGTCAGTCCACACATTGAATGGTTGCCTAGCCCCCTCCAGCAGATGTCGCCACGTCAGGAGTGCCCACCACACAGCGAAGGCCTCCTTCTCCCAGATAGCCCAGCCTCATTCTGTCGGTGTGAGCTTCCGGGAGGTATAGGCACATGGTTGCAGCCTACCCTGGCCATTAGCTTGTAACAGGACGGCTCCCACAGCAACGTTGCTGGCGTCCACCTGTACAATAAAGGGTTGTGTCTGATCAGGGTGTTTCAGAACTGGTTCACGGGCAAATAGAGCTTTTAGCTCTTCAAATGCCTTCTGACATTTGGTCGTCCACCTTAGCGACTGCCCTGGTCACGGTTTCATCATTGTGGGTTTGGTACACAGTAAGTCCGTCAGGGGCAAGGCCACCCGAGCAAAAGATGGAATAAACAGTCGGTAGAAGTTGGCAAAGCCGATGAAACTTTGCAATTGCCTCCACGTCCTCGGCGCTTGCCAGTCTAAAACCACCCGGACTGTACGAGGATCCATCACTACCCCTTCACTAGAGATACTATAGCCCAAATAATCCAAACTTGTTCGGTGTAACTCACATTTTGATAGTTTCACGAACAGTTTGGCGGCCAATAACTTCTGCAATACCTGCCGTACCAACCGGGTGTGCTCCATAGTTTTGGTGTAGATTAATATGTCACCATGTATACAAGTACCCCCCGGTAGAGGTGCTCATGCAAGACCTCGTTGATTAATTGCATGAACACGGACGGGGATCCTTGCAACCCGAATGGCATTACTTGGAACTGATAACTCCCCAGGGGACAATTGAAAGTTGTCTTCCACTCGTCCCCTGGTCAGATGCGCACCCGGTAGTAAGCTTCACGCAGGTCAAGTTTCGTGAAAATGAGGCCTGTTGCTAAGGTGGCGAGCATATCTTTTATCAGTGGTAGAGGGTAGAGATGCTCCACACACACACCGTTCAGGCCACAGAAATCTACACATAGGCGTAGACCCCCATCCTTCTCCCAAAACAGAACTGGCGCAGCCATCCTTGACCTACTGGGTCAGATGAATCCACGGGCTAGATTCTTGTCTATATAGCATCTCAACTCCTCGAGTTCTTTTGGTGTCATTGAATACATACGGGGTTTTGGCAGTGTAGTCCCAGGTATTAGCTCAATGGCACAATCGGTCGGACGGTGAGATGGTAGAACCTCACCCTCCTCTTCACTGAACACCGCTGCCAAATCCCCGTAAATATCTGGATAGCCCAGGTCTGTAGATGCATTCCCTCGATGTGCCTCAACCCCATCTTCCATTCCCCCCTTTGCCTTCCTGAAACCCCCTTCCAACCATATGGTGGGCTCCCACTTGTCTAGCCGGGCTAAACCTAAAATGATGGGCTCAATCATTTTTTCAACTACAATAAATCTGTTCCCCTATCTCTAACTTCACTGCCTCTGTACAATGGGTAGCTGGCACCTCCCCAAGTATAGATCCATCCATCTGCTCAAACTTGATGGGCTGGCGCATCCTCACCACTCGGATTCCCAGCTCATCAAATATAGCACGGCGTATCAAGCACCGAGTGCACTCCGAATCGATTAGGGCATCATATCTGGCCCCATGTGAGGTGTGTGGGTTTCGAATGATCACAGGGATCACAAAGGGACGAATGGGATCGCTCACCATTGGGTCTTCAGGGTCCTCTTCTTCGCTATCACAGGACACCACCAGAAACCGTGCAGGCCCTGGCGACACCCTGATCTCCTTGGCTGTCTGTTCGTCCAATGGTGGCGACTGGGCTGCCACTCGTGACCGTTCAGGCGTCGGTCGGGGCCGCTCTTTTGCCTTTTCCCCAGTGGACGGTGATTTTGGGCCTGGCATTCAGGTTATCAGAGTTGGACACTCTGCCGCTTGGTGGCCCACCTGATTACATCTAAAACATGGAAACAATGGTCTCCTGGCCTGGTCAACGGCCTCTGGGGCAGCTACAGAAGGTCTTACAACCTTAGGGGGTGCAATCCTATCCACAGGTCTTCTTGGCTGTCCAAGTCCCGCATCCCCTCGTGACCGGAATTCTCTCAATCCAACACCTAAGTCTACGACCGCCTGAAACCAGTCATGCAGACGAGGTGATAAACCCCTGTACACACACGCTTGTCATAGCTCTCGATCCATGCCCATGCGAAATTGATGGACCAAGAGTCTTTCTGGCCAAGCTTGTGGTTATTTTGTGGAATTCCCTCAAATAGTACTTAGCCGCTCGACCCTGCTGTTTAAGTGCCATGAGCTCCCCCTCTGCCAACTGTGCCCGGGATCCATCTTTGAATCATGCTTGTAGTGCTTCCAAGAAAAGTCCTATATTCGCCAGTTCCCTGGCATGGTCACTATGGAGGTCAGCTACCCAGTCCGCGGCCTCCCCCATCAGCACTGCAGTGACCGCCACCACCATCGACCACTGGGATGGGTACAATCGTCCATAAAGATCCATATGACTAATAATCTGACTGAGGAAGAGGGCCACGTGGTCAGGGCTGCCATCAAATGTGGCCTGTACCGGTGGGGGCCCCCAGGCCACCTGGTGGCCCCATAACCCAGGAGCCCAGGGCTGAGCCTGATCGGGCAACTGTGATGTCGCACCCCGGCCATCCTGCCTGTGGGACCCCAGCTGTCTCCTTTGGGCATGCTGTCCCAACCCCTGGAGCCCGCCCCCCTCACAGTGCCTGTTCCGCATCTCATATGATGTCCCCCAGAGATTTAATTTAATTTATAAAATTTATATGCCGCCCAACTGCCGAAGGACTCTGGGCGGCTTACATCATGTAAAAAATAAAACATATAAAAACAATTAAAAAAAAACCATCCATATTTAAAATAAAACATTCACACAACCATGCATGGGCCAATCAGAACCACTATTGGCTCCAGGCCTGCCGGAAAAGCCAGGTCTTAACGGCTTTACGGAAGGCCAGTAAGGTGGGGGAAGTACGGATCTCGGGGGGAAGTTGGTTCCACAGAGTCGGAGCGGCTACAGAGAAGGCCCTCCCCCGCGGTCCCGCCAGCCGGCACTGTCTGACCGACGGGACCTGAAGAAGGCCAACCCTGTGCGACCTCACTGGTCGATGGGAGGAATGTGGCATAAGGCGGTCATGCAGATAAACTGGTCCTGAGCCATGTAGGGCTTTAAAAGTAACAACCAACACCTTGAATTGTGACCGGAGCGCAATCGGCAACCAGTGCAGCTCGCGAAGGATGGCACTTGTGTGGGTGTACCTTGGCACACCCACGACTGCTCGCGCAGCTGCATTCTGGACCAGTTGTAGTCTCCGGACACTCTTCAAGGGTAGCCCCATGATGAGCCTTGTGCCCAGGATCCCGGCTGTTCGATGCCCCTAGACTGACCGGCTACCTGGTCCAAACGTAATTTGGGGCTGGCGAGATGGAAGCGGGTCTCCGAGGAAGGGCCCATGCTCCCTCCTTGCCAGGGGCCTGATGGGTCCAGCCCCATTGCCCAAGGCTGCCAGGACAGTGCATCCCGAAAACTAGCCTCCCCAAAGCGTTCCCTCAACACGTCCATAGTATTACTACCAGGGCCAGTGGAATAGCTCCATTCCCCCTCTTCATCCTCTGTCCAACATCTCTCCCTCCACTCTTGAAATGGAGCTCCAACTCGAGGCGTGGGCATCCTGGGGCTGGCATTCCCAGTCAGGGCAGAGCTATGCCACCATTCCCCGGATGCTGCCTGACCAGTCCCAGCCCCAGGGTCAAGCTGGCTCTCTGCTGGACGTCCCTCCTTCTTCCGTTCCTTTGGTCTCACGACAAGCTGCTCCGCCTCCTCTTGAACCTCCGTCTCTACCTCCTTCTCATCTGCCACAGCCTCCGTTTCCAAATCCTCTGTTAACGTCCCTTCCACCATCCCAAAGCTCTCCTCACATGAAGCATGTCAGGCAAGCAGGAAAGTAAAAGGCAGCACTGGCTTTCTCTCGGCCGGTCTAGGCCAGACCAGTGCGAGGTACACAAAAAGCCAGAAGCTGAGTTGCCATGCTAACATCAAGCTTTAATCCTGCTACAAATCCGGTCCTCAGTATGCGACGAGTACTATCAGCATAAAGCCTTCCAGCACCCTTATATCTATTCCGTCCCTCCCCTAGCCACCATCCGGTGATCCTTACTCCCTCTCCCCTCAGCTGTGCAGCATTCTTTTCAAACGGCCCGCCCGGCGCAGCGTTGCAACTGTTCATTGCTGGTGTGACATCATCCGCCGGTGCCTCGCCGTGAGCCACGGGCCCCGTGGAGATTGCCTGCTGTCGTTCATTGTGCCAGCTGCTTGCACCGGCCTCCCCGTTGTCGTCGGGGCCATGTAAGTTGCTGCCAGCCCGCACCTCCCATTGCCTCCCCCCCAGGAATGTCGAGCCTTGTACTGGGGCTCAACATTGGCCACATCAACAAATAAATCAAGGACTGGAGCAAAAAATAGGACTGACAAACCAGCTGATAAAGGGAGAAAGACCAAAGAAAATATAACAGACAAATCGACAACTGGAGAGACAGGAAGATACCTTTGATAAGGACATTGGGACATGGGCAGACATCTGGGAGAATTGGCAGTATAAGATTGTACTGGGAGAAAGGTTTAGAGAAAGGTTTCTTTTAACAAGAAAGATATAGATGAAGATAGAGACAAAGATGAGGAGTGTGGGAGGCGAATTAAAAAATGGATAAGAATTGAAGCACTAAAGAGGATAAGAGATGATGGATAGAAAGAATTGCCCTTTAAATATTAAAGTAGCCTGAATGTAAGCTGAAAGAAGCAGAAATAAAAGTAGATAGGGGAAATATTAGAATATAAATTCTTACAGAATGAATAAAAATAATAGATAGAAAGATTAGAAGTTTACAGATGTTAGGCATTTTTTTAAATGTATATTTAAATAATATAATGAGGATTACTTAAATTTGATAAATGTGATAGAGATTACTAACATTGTTAGTGTGAATTGGATTAATATGAATGATACCCACAACCAACTTTGCCTATACATAATAGAGAAATGTTTAGATTGAACAAGAAAGATATAGATGCAGATAGAGATAAAGATGAAGAGTTATGCATTTTTTGTTTACGTATGTTTAAACATTATAATGAGGATTACTTAAATTTGATAAATGTGATAGAGATTACTAATATTGTTACTGCAAATTGGATTATCATGAATGATACCCAGAACCAACTCGGTCCACACACAATATGGATGTATATTTTAAAAAAATATTATGTATTTTTATGGTGTTATTGCAGGAAGCTGCAATTTCTTGATGTGCCAAGAATTTCACAAAATACATCAAGAAATTGCAGCTTCCTGCAATAACACCAGCGGAACTGCAAAAAACTACGCTACTCGGAACATCATATATTTTAAGAAGATACTTGGTTGATACCTAGGACGCTGGCAGCAACCGTATCAACCATTAGCACCAGTCAATGGTATTTGTGACACATTTTTAAATGTTCAGTTGACTGAGTTTCATGTTTAATGAATAAAAGAGATAATAAAAGAAAATGAATGGAATTATTTTGTTCTTGCTTCTGGTACACTTATTCAGTTCATTAGGTGCTACAGGAAAGAGCAAAATAAATTGACCTGCTTCTGAAGGTAAATGTTGTCTTGTACCTGATTTTTTACCCTATCAGTGAGCTGACAAATATAAAATAACAAAGTCTCCTGGGTGTGTGTTAACAATGGTTCCAATGTACCGTCTGCTCTGCATTGCAGCATGTAATGCCCATTAGTATGAGCAACAGATGGGGGAAACGAAACATGAGAGGAGGCAGCTTGAATGATGTGGCACAAGTCCAATTGGAGACAGAATGGGTGCCACCCCAAAGACTTTGCTGTGGCAAGTGGAACCTTAGCTAGTGAGATCTTTAAGGCTACTGGCCAGATGACACGGCACTGGAGGTCCTGGGACCCTAATACTGACTGAACTTCATTGTAAACAATTTGCTAGTAAACAGGCATCTGTTCAGCCTGCTGGGAATTGCCTTGGGAATCCCACCAATATCTGTCTTGACTCCCATGTTACTTAATATCCACAGTGAAACCTCAGTTTAGTGGATCTTAATACAATAGACCTTGATACAAGGGCTTTCTGATGAAATTCATGCATAAAGATGTCCTTACTCAAAGGGGGTAAAATGTACCAATAGCCTAATAATGCCACCCTGCAAATAATGCAGTTTGAAGCAAACAATATCTTTTATGCCATTTGTGTAATGATTATGCATAATTTTTTTGTTATTTTAAAAAAAGTATGTGCTACTTTGGATCTCGCCTATTTTGCTCCATTGTCACAGGCATGGTTTTAAGTAATAATAACTCAGTAGAATATTACATTTTTATCTCCTTTCCTCTAATTTTCTGCTTTCCTTTTTTCGTTCCATGGTTGTTTTGTAGAATTCTCTTTTTTCTTCTTCTTTTTCTCTTAAGATTCTTTTTAATTTCTGCATAGCTACAAACCATGGAATTCCTCTGAGCATGTGAAAATCTTTACCTTATTTCTCAGTGGATCTATTATGTTGCTTTTATGTTGGCTTTCAGCACTTGATTTCATTATTAAAAGGACCTTTACCTATGTTCACACGCACACATTCTGTTGAGCCCCTTAATTTGATACTGGCCATGAATTTGTCTAGGAGGAAAGTTCTTTGCTTAAAAAGTTGTCTAAATTCATTGACTGCATTAGTTTGCTGTTTCAAATTGCCTTTCATTGTCCCAACCACAATAAGCAATCAAGAGAAAAATATTCTTTCATGTTCTCTCTCCTTATGTTGACAATTCCAACATCTGAGCGAATGCATTTAATTCCAGCTGTAAATGCAACACATGAAAATGAAAAGCTGTGGTCTGTGGATCACTGATTTGGAGCCATCTTCATATTTAGGCATGAATGAAGAGAAATTACTCCTAAGTGAATCCATTTAGGGGTTCCTCATGCAAGTATGTTGTACCAGCAGACATGTTAATATCGAATGCTTCCCTGAACTCAATCGGTGATACAAATTTCAGTTCTCTCCTTAAAATTTGACAAATATAAAACACTGAAAATACTGATGGATTCAATCATTTTCTGTGTTTGTAATAATTTTAATACAGGACGAATGAAGTAATACATTTTGCTTCTTCTCCATTTCCATTTTTATAAGTATGTCGCTTTTTAAAATTTGTACCAGTTCCATGTTTGAGTGTGTTTTGAATTAGAGAAGGACATGTTTTGTTGCCATGCTGGATGAAGAAAATAATAAGTGCTATGACTACCTTAATTTTCTGCTCCCCATTTTCATACTTTCATCCTAAATGACAACTATGAACTTCAATTTGAGTATATCGGCATATCATTTACCCCCCAAAATTAGTTCTGGTTGCTCTTTCTCATACCCGCTATGCATTTTTTTTCTATGTATAAGAGGATAATAAAAATGAATAGAACTGAGAATGTATTGTAGGTATTTTTTTAAAAATCAATTTCTATATATATATATATATAATGGAGTGATCTCTCCTAGGCTGAGCCAATGAGATCTTTATTGAAATTGAAACCTGACTGTTGATTTCTTCAAAGTTCCAGGAGTTTTTAATGTCGAAATCCATTGCCTGTCTGTCAGATTATAATGATGCCTATTGCAGCTCCTCTTTGTAAATACATATACAGTATCTGAGTTAGGGTCAATGGGAGAATTCATTCTACATTAGCTTAACACAGCCATTGTAAGAGCTTCCCGCCTTTGCCAGATCCCCAGGCAGAGTGGCAGAGCTGTAGATAATTGAGCTGAATTGCAGTGCACTTGGTAGATATCACATTGATTTTGTTTTTATGTAGGGTGGTGGTAGAGGTGGTAAGAATAAGACTCTTCTGCCAAACAAAACATGAAATGGCCAGCACGGAGCTTGTAATGTAATGAGCAATGATGGGAAACATCTCTCTCTCTCTCTCTCTCTCTCTCTCTCTCTCTCTCTCTCTCTCTCTCTCACTCTCTCTCTCCCTCTCCCTCTCCCTCTCCCTCTCCCTCCCTCCCTCCCTCCCCCTCTCTCACTTACAAATTCACTGTATAAGAGCCATTTTCCTATCCTGACAACTCAGAACAGAATTGCCACTGAAGTTTTGTTTCTTTTTGCCAAATTCTGCACTGTTGAGGAAATGGACCAAAATGAACCTACAACTGGGGAAATGATTATTTGAATAAAGCAATTTCTTCCCCATGCAGACTTGCACAGCCTCCAGGTTTTGGAAAGAACAACAACAACAACCCTTGACGATAGCTCGTAGATCGGCTTAGGCCAGAGATGCACCAACAGTATACTGATGATACATATCCTTGTGTTAAAGGATAACGTCACTTAGCAGTTTTATGTAAATGTTCAATAGGAGCAGGGAGAGAGTTGAGCTCCGTGGCACCACACAAAGCAGTGGCCTAACTTTGGACATCTCCTCACATACCAACTCAAACTGGAACTGGCCTCAGAAGAAGGAGAAGACCAGTGGTGGGATTCATTTTTTTTTACTACCAGTTCTGTGGGCGTGGCTTGGTGGGCGTAGCTTGGTGGGCGTGGCAGGGGAAGGATATTGTAAAATCTCCATTCCCACCCCACTCCAGGGGAAGGATACTGCAAAATCTTCATTCCCTCCCCACTCCAGGGGAAGGTTACTGCAAAATCCCCATTTCCTCCGGATCAGCTGGGATTCGGGAGGCAGAGAATAGATGAGGGCGGGGCCAGTCAGAGGTGGTATTTACCGGTTCTCCGAACTACTCAAAATTTCCGCTACCGGTTCTCCAGAACTGGTCAGAACCTGCTGAATCCCACCTCTGAGAAGAGCCATATTGCCTCCTACTCCCTTTGGCCTGTCTAGAAGAATATAATAATCAATAGTACTGAAAGCTGCTGAGAGATCAAGGAAGGCCAGGATAGATACACTACCACTATCCTAATTTCCCCCACCCCGGTCATCTACAAGTGCAGTGATGTCTCTATGCTATACCTCAACCTGAATCCCACCTGCACTGGGTCCAGATAATCATCCAGAGTTGGGTGATAGATAACCTACCTCATTTTATAGACCACGGATTTAGCTGCTTCAGTGCTGCTTTGCTGTTTTAGCAGAGCCCTGCTTGCTCTGTCTATCATATTCATAAACACTTCTCTGGCTTTACTTGGTTATGTTAGGATGTGTTGAACGAGGGGGAGCTTGGGAAATAAAAGGATAGTCTGATTTAATTTGCTTTGATTTATGAACTGATAGCAAAAGGGTCTTTCTATAACTACAGCTTGAAGTGAAATTATTGCAGCTTGTTCCTGCTGTTTGCAAATCTACTTCTATTCCCTCTTGGATCATGAGGGATTTCCTTGACGCGTTTATGCTCCTTAATGGTATTGTGAAGCTGAAGCCTTTTCTTGCACTCTGTGGTTTTGCTCTCAGTGGGTATGTCTATACTTACTGTGGAGCATAATCAAATGCTTCTTAAGTGTATATATTTACTCATGTTTTGTTCTTTATATCGTATTATGGACTGTAGTGCTGATGCCAAGATGCCTCACATTATAGAGTGAAGAGGAGGCCTCATGATGGAATATACAACAGAAATTTTTTAAAAAAAACCTTCACGTGGAAGCCATCAAATAGAAAGTAAAATGCTAGACTGTAAGTTTCCTTCCTATAAGCATCTACCTTTGTAAGTGAGGGTGGATTTTTTTTCTCTTTCTTTTCAGAAACAATGCTTTTATTTATGTTAAGTATTTTTAGAAGCTTTTAAGCCAGACACAGCCAGGAGCAAGAGAAGATTCAAGGATATAATTGCCACATTAGGATGAATATAGGCTGCTTTGTTAGAGAGATACTGCTCTGTAACATGCACACCGATTACATGGTTAAGGCAGCACTAAAGGGGAAAAGGTCCCCAGAGATTGTACAGCTATGCCTGTACAAACCTTTCTGCATGTCAGCCTGTTAGATGTTAGTGAGAGGCAAGGACATCTGAAATAGGTCGTCATTTACGTCAAGGGTTGATAACACCTTTTGAAGTACCGAGAGCAAGTTTGGTTCTGTCACAAAAGAAATGCCATTTTAATTTGTTTAAGAACACTTGCAGAGGTCTGTGTGGAGCTCAGAAGTATTCTTGTAATTCAAGATGAGCCTAAAGGCTGATGTTTTGCTTTCCAGGATACCTCCTTCTCGTTTAATTTTGTGAATAATACGTTAGGGGAAGGCAAATGGCTTGGTGAATATATATGAGCAGGGGTGAAGTAACCCCAGAGTGTCATGTTGCCTTATGAGCCGTGGTGGCGCAGTGGTTAGAGTGCAGTACTGCAGGCTACTTCTGCTGATCACCAGCTGCCAGCAGTTTGGCAGATCGAATCTCACCAGGCTCAAGGTTGACTCAGCCTTCCATCCTTCCGAGGTCGGTAAAAATGAGGACCCAGATTGTTGGGGGCAATAGGCTGACTCTGTAAACCGCTTAGAGAGGGCTGTAAAGCACTGTGAAGCGGTATATAAGTCTAAGTGCTATTGCTATTGCTACTTATAACGGTCAGCACTTTTATAGGGTTAATGCATCCAATATGAAAGAGAATTGACTTATATGAGTTCTATCTCAGTGAGCAATTAGTTCTGTAGACCACTGTTATCAAATAAAACTGAAATAAATTTAGGGTGTTTTGTTTTTTTTAAAAATGAAGAGATTACTGCCTCTCAGTGTTCCCGCCAAAACCAGGAAGAAGCTGAGAGGAACAGAAAGCCATGGCTGAGAAGTTTTTCTCTTGCCATATGCCTATGAGCCTTCTGCAGCTGACTAATGGCAGCCACTTTCCAGCTACCCTGAAATCTTAAAGTAGGGCTGTACAGCACTTCAGAATTGATTTCCGAAAAGTGCTTTGGCACCATGTAAGAATAGAACTGCAGAAGGCAGTTAGAAAAGATGTGGCTGCTTTAAGTTGTTATAGACAGGGGCTATGTTCATGATCTGGCATGATCAGAGGCACTTTTTGCGGATCAAACATGTAGCATTGCACAGCCGTAGTATAAAAAGCAGGCTGCAACCCTCATGGAAGCGCCTAAATTTTGGATAGAGGCAGGCCATTTTAAGATCCTGCAATCTGTCATGTAACTCTTAGCCTCAAGAAAAAGAAAGCGTTAACATCCTTCTTTAACTTTTTTCAGCCGCCATCCTATACATGCTCTTACCACTGAACTCCGTGGGACTTCTGGGGAGACTCCTATAGAACTGAACAGTGAGCCATTTTTGTCAAAGCAGGGAGAGACCCAGCAAAGCAGAGATGGAGAAAGCAGACATAGGTGCTTTCATATTGTCCCAAGGGAAAGACATATGCACTTTCTTTTTATCACAGTGGGAGGAGGAGGAGATAAAGGCAGGAGAAAATGAAGGTGACAAAAATATCCCCTTTACTTTGCATATTTTAAAAGATGTGCATTGCAGGAAAACCAGAGTGATCCAAAGAAGATTAAGGGCTCTCATGTTACCTCCTCAGGGTGCCCGCTTACCAGTGGTAAGCTCATGACGTGCTGATGTCATCCTCTCAAAGCAAAGTACTTCTGAAGGCTCAGGTTTCCTCAGATTTTTTTTTACTGAGGGAAAAGAGAAAGGCAGGTGGGAAGGTGAGGGAAACGTTTGAAATGAAAGAAGAAATGTTAAGGTGTCTATGTTTTACCAAAAGCCTTTGTAGAAGGTTATTAACTTCAAATGAAGCTACATTTATTGTAAGTTCTCCTCCCCTCTTTTTTTTTCTTTTTTTCTAAAGAGAACACTTGCTGGGATTGTCTCAGCCATCAAGGGCCTCTAGAAAAATGTCCAAATTTGGGGCTTTTCTTGCTGTATGCACACTGGTTTCTAAAACTTTCCAAAGAAGGTGAAATGTACCCTTTGGTTGCTGATGAGATTCAAAAGCCTAAGTATAATTATAGATCTATACACAGGAAGCCGAGAGTGAATTCCACTTTTAATAAGCACACTAAATAAACTTTTGGTAGTGAAGACTTTTCTGCCTCTCAAATAGGAATTCTCCCCAGGATAATGAAAGTCAAACTTTCCCAGTATTGGAGAAGACAAGCTGATGCAGGGTGTTAAGAGACCCGTGTCTGAGAATATGGAAGGTGCCAGTCCTCTACAATGAGTAGAGGACTGTAACTACTACAATGAGTAGTTTCCTCAAGCGTCAGATGCTTGGAGGTGGAACCAAGAGGTTAGAGAAGAAAACTGTAGGATGCAACATCCCTGGAAGAAATGTGCTGCCATCCACATAATCACTTTTGTCTACATGGAATGGGAGAGGACAACATCTTACTTTTTAATCAAGCCACAAGTTCCTGTGGGTGAAAAATATGAAAAACAAAATGGCACCATTGTGTATTAATGCATGGAAATCCATTTGCGCTTATGAAACAGGAAGTGAGAATGAATTTATTACCCATTTAGTAGCAGCAGTCAGAGACCAGGAGCATTGAGGATCCTATAACCTACCATTGGGGATGACCCCAGAGCTGGTAGGCAAGAGGAAATAATTTTGTATATCTAAGAGTGGTTTGTTACTTTCTATTTGTTTCTATTTGTGTGGGCGTATACCCGTGTCTCTATAACACGAACATGCATTATTCATTTTTTAAATAATTACATTTATAACTATCCTTATTTGTGGGAGTTTATTGCACAAATAAACATTTCCCCCCCCCCCCTGATTTTATAATTCTATGCAGTAAGTTGACTCAAAAAGAATCAAAAAGAAATTGGCATCTAGTCATTCAGGGAGCTCTGTGGCTGAGGAGAACTTGAGCCTGCTTCTCTGTCATTGTAATCTAACATTTTAATGACTACATCTCATTAGTTGATATAGGAACTTTGTTGTGGAAACTTTGGCTACCATTTTCAAAACACCTGAAATGAACTCTTATTAAACTTGAGGAGCTGATTTCTGAGTAGAGCTGTATATGATTCCCACAGCATGTTTGCCCGGAGAAGAAGGGTAAGCAAAACAAAAATAGCAATAGCAAAAGCACTTAGACTTATATATCACTCCATAGTGCTTTACAGCACTCTCTAAGCGGTTTACAGATTCAGCATATTGGGTCTTCGTTTTACCGACCTTGGAAGGATGGAAGTCAACCTTGATCCAGTCAGGATCAAACTCCTGGTTGTGGGTAGAGGCAGCCTGCAATACTGCATTCCAACCACTATGCCACCACGGCTCTTGCTAACATCAAGCCAGATTAGTTTACAGAACATACATTTAGCTTACATTAGCTTAATGGGAAGCACTTTTGGCCTCTTCTCTACAAGTCATGTGTTCTTCTAAGGCACATCTGCATACAATACTGATTTCTTTTTGTTCCAGGTGGGAAAAATAAGTCAAGTTAATTAGTATACAGTAGATATTTATTGTTAAAGCAAGAGTGCTTGTTCCCTCCTGCCGGGATTGGAGTTAAACAGGGTGATTGATAAATTGTTATATTCTCACAGAGTCATCCAGTGATATAATCATGTCTTTTGTAAATATTTAGTCAAGAGAGCCATCCAGCTGTTCCCAGCTAGGTTTAATCTTTTGTCAGCCAGTGCTGATTTATTTCTTATACTCCTTAAGCTTTGAATCAGATCTTGTTTTTTTATAAACCTCTAAATAGATATAATAATAGCAAGAGAGATAGTTTCAATAGCTGCAGTGCAAAAAATTGTTTTGGTGGGTATCCAAAATAAGAGGGAAAGGAAAGGAGAGGTGAGGTGAGGGATCGATTGGTATCTGTACCATTGAAGTGTTTAATAGCAACACCCCATGCAAATGTAGTTGGATATGTGATTTGGAAAAGATCTGTTTGTTTGCATTTATTTATTATCTTAGACCAGGGGTCTGCAACCTTAAACACTCAAAGAGCCACTTGGACCCGTTTCCCACAGAAAAGAAAACACTGGGAGCCACAAAACCTGGGTGGGTGTGGCCAACTCAACATCACTCCCACCCAGTCACATGACCCACCCCACCCATGCCTACCCAGGTTTTGTGGCTCTGGGTGTTTTCTGTGGGAAATGTCTCTCTCTCTCTCTCTCTCTCTCTCTCTCTCTCTCTCTCTCTCTCTCTCTCTCTCTCTCTCTCTCTCTCCCTCCCCCCCCCCCTCTCCTTCCTTTCCCTTTCTCTCTCTCTCTCTTCTCTCTTTCTCCCTCTTTCTCCCCTTCCCTCTCTGCTGAGGAACCATCCCCACCC
>QLTV01002425.1:2980460-3000766 GCA_003457575.1 Thermophis baileyi
CTCATTTCTCTCGCCCTCTCTCCCTCATTCTTCTCTCTCATATGTTTCTCTCATTCTCTCCCTCCATCATTTTCTCATTTCTCTCTCTTTTTCTCCCCTTTTCTCTCTCTCTCTTCCCCCCCTCTTTCCCTCCCTCTCTCTCTCGTGTGTGTGCTCCCTCTTGAACCATTTCCCAAAACAGGCAAGGGTTGGGTTTTTTTTCTGATGTTCTTTCTTCTTCTTTGGGTGCTTTTTACCATATGATTTAAAATCAAGAGTCATTTCAGGTTCCCAGATAACTGAAGCTAGAAGGCAAGGGCGACGGCGGGGATGGAGACTCTCTCCGAACGAGAGGGAAGCGCCCCTGTACTTGCCTCTCATCTCGCGGAGGCTTCTTCTGGCGCTTCTTAGTCTTGCCCACACCTCTCCGCCCCAAGACGCTGGCCCGGCCTGGCTGCGGCAGATGCTCCGTGTTGTAATGGGCTCCAGGAGGAGGAGAGGACTCCATCTCCCCCATTGTGAAAAGCGCGCTAAATCTAACTGCTGTGCACAGTGCCTTGGGCAGCAGTTAAATGGGCTCCAGGAGGAGGAGGAGATGCAGTCTCCCCCATTGTGAAGCACTGTTTCGCTGTGCTGCGCAAGGCGCTGCAAGAGCAGTGGGCAGGCCATGGAAGGGGTATTGGGTCTTTCCCCTGCCCCACGCCAAAGGAAAGCCAGCGGGGTTTCTCCTTCCCTCCTACCTTGCCCCTTCCCCCTTCCCCCTGCTCCCTTCCCCCCACTCAATCCTACATCGGGTCAGAGGAGCGTGCGCTGGAAATATGTGTTGGAGTGACATTGGAGCGCATCTTCTGACCCTCCGGCGCTCGCCCGCAACTCTCCATGCTCCTCGAGGCCCGACTTGCTGAAGGGAGGAGTAGCCCTGACACCTCTGCTGCCACCCCCGGCCCCAGCCATCGCTGCCCGGGGAAGGTACAGGCAACAGAAAGCGAGCAAAAACATAGCTCTCAGGAGCTGAGATCGGGGAAGGTACAGGCAACAGAAAGCGGCGCGTTTCAAAGGCGGCAGCTCGCATCTGGATGTGCCGAACAGCATCCCACTGTGAGAGTCGGGCCACGCCTCTCCGCTGTCCAAATGGCCAATGGGGGTGCTTCTGCTGGGCCATCTCTTCCTTCCACTGGGCTGTTGTGCTCGGTGGGGGAGGGAAACGCTTCCCCATGCTGCCCCCTTCTTTCTCTTGGCCCCACCAACAAGGGAGGAGGAAGGCCAGGCTTGGGGGATGGCCCCCACCCTGCAAGATCTGCCCCTGCCAACTTCTTTGGTCGACCATGGCGAGGCCTGTTCTGAGTGTAACCTGTCCTGTTAAACCGCTGTATGGTCTTGGCCACCATGCTGCAGCTCAGTTTCAGGGTCTTGGCAATCTTCTTACAGCCTAGGCCATCTTTATGTAGAGCAACAATTTGTTTTTTCAGATCCTCAGAGAGTTCATTGCCATGAGATGCCCTGTTGAACTTCCCATGACCAGTATGAGAGAGTGAGAGCAATAACACCAAATTTAACATACCTGTACCACTAACAAGTCACATGACACCAGGGAGGGAAAATGGCTACTTGGGCACCGTTTGGACATTATCACTTAGGGATATACTCACTTTTGTTGCCAGCAGTTTAGACCTTAATGACTGTGTGTTGCGTTGTTTTGAGGGGACAGCACATTTACACTGTTATACAAGCTGTATACTCACTACTTTACATTGTAGCCAAGTGTCATTTCTTCAGTGTTGTCACATTAAAAGATATACTTAAATATTTACAAAATGTGAGGGAGTGTACTCACTTCTGTGACATACTGTATATTCTTTTCTGGAACAGATTTCCAGCTAAGTTAATTGAGATAGTATAGATAACTGTTTTGTTCGGTTTATTTTGTGTAGACTTACAGACTAATCCAAAACAAACCATAAAGTATTGATTTGCACATCACCAGTCATCCCAAATTAATACAGCAATCTACTCCAGTGGAGTTTATATTCTTGATCCAGAAGATGTATTTGCCATAATTAAAACAAACTCAATCTGAGGAAAAAAGGTGCTCAACATGGACATAAATTTATATGAATTAGGAACTGTAGTTCAAGAAACTGAAATGAGAAATACGCCCTTAGAATGATCTGTCTTCCTGTTAGTTCTTCCAATGTTGGATTTCAACAAACTTTAGCTTTCAGTGAGCATATTGTTTGATTATGCTAGCTAAAGTTGTGGGAGATGAAGTTGAAGACAATTTTAGGATGCCTGGTTGGGGACGTTTGCTCTCTTCAATTTACCTCCACCAGGAAGTTTTGATTCTTAGGAATACCTTCTAACATTACCAGTGGAAGACCTCAAGAAAAAGTAAAATCTTGATTTACATTCTACAAATACATTTGTATTTCAGGGAGATAATGATGAGTCATTGTCAGAAAAATTCACCATGGTAGATTGAAGCCCAGAATTCGTACTTCATACAGTACAAAAACAAGTCTATCATTTTTGGTACAATTTAGTTTCCAGGCTTCCTTTGCTCTTTTAACAATTTCTCCCTTTTCTTGACTGAAGAATGAGCTGAAGCCTATAAATATTGCCAGATTTTATTTTTCCAGGAACATCCATATTTCACCACATAAATTGGACACATTGGAATAGTATTAGAAAAAATTGAGCAATATCTTAATCTAACTCACACTGCATGCTACATTAACCTGCATTTTGCCCTTATTTAAGTCAGCAGAAAAGTATAATTGAACTTGTGTTGCCTCCATGGCTGAGCTTCATTGGGCCTCAGTAGCAAGGCCAGCAAAGCTGTTGCTCTTATAGATTTAATGTTTCTGGATCATAATGGGTAAATTCCCTTCCATTCTACCAATAGTAAAAAACAATTCCTCTCCACAATCTAGGGTAGGGTACAGTATGGTAAAATAGGATGGGAGGGGGGCTCCAGATGTGTGCCTGGATGGAAGATTTGGCCACATTTCAAGTTGTCAGAATGAATATAAGTCACTTGGTCCACTGTCAATGAAAAGAATCTTAACTGATAGGTTGGTGAGATATAGCACTGTATGACAGAGAGTGGAGAGAGATTGTGATTGCAGGGACATTAATTAATCTGGTGTTAACCTGTCTCTAACTTAACCCTAAACTTGCAACACCGTGTGCTTCTATATTTTGGCATCCAATTAGTTGGGATATTTTTGTTTGTTTGGTTTTGACATAGGAACATAAATCTTCTAGACCTGTCCCTATGTAAAAAAGAAAAAGCATGACCCATTACTCAGAGTGGAGATCATAGATACATTGAGAGCAGGGGTGAAATTCAACATTTTTCCCTACTGGTTCTGTGGGCGTGGCTTGGTGGGCGTGGCAGGGGAAGGATACTGCAAAATCTCCATTCCCACCCCACTCCAGGGGAAGGATACTGCAAAATCCCCATTCCCTCCCCACTCCTGGGGGAAGGATATTGCAAAATCTCCATTCCCACCCCACTCCAGGGGAAGGATACTGCAAAATCCCCATTCCCTCCCCACTCCTGGGGAAGGATACTGCAAAATCCCCATTCCCTCCCCACTCCTGGGGAAGGATATTGCAAAATCCCCATTCCCTCTCCACTCCTGGGGGAAGGAGATTGCAAAATCCCCATTCCCACCGCACTCTGGGGCCAGCCAGAGGTGGTATTTGCCGATTCTCCGAACTACTCAAAATTTCTGCTACCGGTTCTCCAGAACCTGTCAGAACCTGCTGAATTTCACCCCTGATTGAGAGAACTGACCTCTGCATCACACCATGTTGTTCTTACACTGACTGGTCAGCCAGAAATAGATACACAAATATATAAACATAGATCAATATTTAACATGGAGTCTTCTGGATGATTGATAGTCCCATGTAATTTCACCCCTCCCAAATAAATGTGAACTTTATTTTTTCAAATGTTCAATGATCGCATTTAAAGATGGAGCCCGCAACTACTGTATCAGCATCTGGAAATTGCCATGTTATGTGACACTCCTTATCTGGACTGGCAAAAAACCCTATAATATATTCCTTTGGGATATAACCAGTGTTACATTTATTTTCCAGTTTGAATCAATTGGCAGTTTTTCCTTTCTTTTTTAAAAGACGTATCTTTTGGTAATTCAGGATTGTTGTACCTATATTTAAAAGCAAGTGCATTAGTCTTCCAGGACACTGGTAGACCTGTGTATCTAAGGAGCTCGCATAATGCATAGCTGTCAACCACATTGTCAATCCCAGACCAGGAAATCAACTCCACTGGAAGGCTAAAACTACTTTTTATTGAGATTGGCAAAGATAACAGAACCTTGGAGGTCTGATCGTTCTGTACCTACCCCCCACTTCTTACACTCCAGTGAATTGGAGAAACATCTGCTTCAGTAACTTACAAACATTATCTCGTTGCCTTAAGCAGCCAAAAGAACCTGTGCACATCCCAGCCTTTGACCATGTCATCTCCAGCATCATCATCGAGGTGTTGTACATTCCTTCAACCTTAAGATATGTGCCAAGAACAGAGGGAAAACTTATTAACAGCAAAACATCTAAAGATGACTTTAGCTTGTCTTTGCAGAGGGCTTTTGATAAAGGAACGGTGACTTCATGTCACCTCTTTAAAAAATTCTCTTTCTTTTCCAGCAGTTATCAAGGCACTTTTATACTGTAGTAAATGGGATATGAGGATGAATCCAATATGCTGAAATAAATCGGAATGGAGAGTACTCATGATGGATATCATCTGAAATAAGTTCCTATTCCTAAGTGTCTTTAGAACAATATTTTTATCAGAAGAGCCACCCTCTTTCTTTCCATATTATTTAATGTGGCAGGTAAACACAACTTTATACCATTGTGCTGGCAACAGTAGGAAGAACTATGATTAGGAAGAGGACTGAAGCAAGTTTCAAAATGCTTTTGTTATGAGTCTGTGGAATGCTTAATTTAGAGTACTAAATTCTACTTTGAGAAAGATACCATTAAACTGGAAAAACAAAAAGAAAAACAGACAACTAAGTGAAGAAAGATTTATGAACTGTAAACTAGAGTATGAAGAAACATATTTTGGGTGATATCTTTGGATCAAGCTTGTTCCTGAAGACCTGACTCTTTAACAATCTGAAATTGTTACATGCCTATTTGGGATAAAAAGGGCAATGGCTAATAACTTTCATCTTGTTGCCAAATAGTTTCCCATCAAAATAGACTTTGTCCTTAGTTTTTACATTTTTCTTTCTTCCTCTTCCTGTTTATTTTTTTCCTCCTTGTTCTTCTCTCCCTTTTCTTTCATTTCCCAATTCTTTGGTTTCTTCTTTTTACAAAAATAGAAGCTCCCGAGAAGAAATAATTTACCTTAGACCAATGCATTATCAATTGCAAATCAGTGATATGATGTGGATTCTGAGGAGATCCTCATTGTGTTCAAGTGGAACTGAGGGAAAAGTTGAGAAGGAGTTGCTCCCAGCCCTCTTGCACACTATTCCTTTCTCCCAATCACCTCCCATTAAGTGAAGAAAAATATTTGAAAAAATTCTGTGGGCATTTATTTGAATGCAAGTACAGGAAGCTGCATAATGACCAGGAATTGGGGGCAGTCTGCAACTTTATATGGTTCGTCTTATTAAGCCGATAAAAAGATAAGAATCTTGCTCAGATGTTGGCTTCAAGTAAAGTCAAGCAGAAATGTCAGGAGCCCTTTTCCTACTTGTATTCTCTCTATATTCTGAGATGTACTTGCTTCTGAATGTTAAGTTTCCATATGGCCATAAAGATAAATAGTTATTGGGAAATCTGTCCTCCTTCACAACTAGCCTGTTTTCCATGGCCCGCTACTAAAAAAGCATTCTGACCTCATTTGAGACCAGGTGGCTTAGCAGACGTTCTCCCAGCACCTCCAGCTGGTGCTCAGTGAATTTATCACCTTCCTCCTAGCCTCCCTATAACTTAAGTTCATGAGAGGTTTACTAAAGATCATATGAATGGCAAGTCACTCCATTTGTATACAGTGACAGAGCCGGCATAATATGTGAATTGTATTTGTTGCCCAGCTGCCCATAGATTTTATTCAGGTAAAACAGGACTGTGCAATCCACTTCAGGCCTAAAGCAAAGCTTGGCCTTTAAACTGCTTGTCAGGCTTTCAAAGTGGGTGAGGCCAAAATAAAAGCAAAATTATATTTAAATTCAATTTAAAATGAATCGTTTTATATGATTACTCTCCACTGCCAGGGGCACCGAGCAAATATCCAAAGGCTTGAGAGTTCATTTCTAAAGCAATTTCCTATTCTATTGCCTGATTTTTGCTGCTTGTTTTTATGAGCTGATGGCCCATAACTGAGCATATTTTCCTCTGTTGTTGCTGTTGGGCAGTGACTATTTGGCTTAAGACCCTATCACTTGTTCTACCATTCCTCAATCCAGGCCAACCCCAGGCAGTCTCATTACTCCTCATTTCTCTTTCATTCCACAGTTACTTACTGGGTATGTGGAACTTTAGTTTTTTTAGTTGGATGCACTGGCTTTCCACAAAGTTTGCTGTATTATAGTATGAATGCAGATTAAATATCTCCCTCTGCAGGGGTGGGTTCCACTTACCTTCCCCACCGGTTCGCATCGCAATGTTTTGCGCACGTGTGCT
This sequence comes from Thermophis baileyi, assembly GCA_003457575.1. Taxonomy (NCBI): domain Eukaryota; kingdom Metazoa; phylum Chordata; class Lepidosauria; order Squamata; family Dipsadidae; genus Thermophis; species Thermophis baileyi. The sequence continues at coordinate 2,987,118 of QLTV01002425.1, forward strand.
CCCTCCGCGCGCGCGCGCGTTTCCTCGGGCAATTTGGCTTCCGCACATGCTCAGTAGCTTCAATCAGCCCGAAACACAGCTGAGGAGCTGATCAGCTGTGCTTCGGGCGAAGGAATAAAGGTCAGTTTAAACACAGGGGCGGGCGGGAGGGCCCTTTTTCAAACGGCAGAACAGGAAAAACCTTCCAAACAGTAAAACAATTCACTAAAAATTCCCCAAAAAAGATGGCGGCGCCCACGGACCGGCACCGACCGAACCGGATCCATGACGTCACCAGCGGGTCGCTAACGGTTCGGGCGATCCAGTCCGAACCGGGAGGAACCCACCCCTGTCCCTCTGCTCTATGATGTGAGTAGTAGACTGTCTTAAAGATCTTGGATAAAGAACTTTCACTGATGTTGAACCTGAAACTTAATATTTCTGCTTCAGCATGTGCTGCTTCATGAAGCTTTGGTTCCATTAAACTTGAGATGAGTACTAGACACCTGGTAGTAGGCAACACTACTCATTCCTGCTGTATATACCTACACAATTCAGCCATCTTTTATGGATATCTCATATGTTTTTACCCCTCTTTTATTTTATTTGCTCCTTGTCCAAATCACCTTTATGCCAGGTTCTGTGTGCTGCTGATTTAGATCAGTTATTAGCAAAAGATAATATTAAAGGATAAGAAATTTGAATCTCTTTTCAAGTTGGAGACTATGATGAGAATCACAGCAGCCAAAGCTGATTCAGTAGGTAGTCCTTTTCACTAAACAATGTCCCCAAATGGTATTTTCAGCTGATAGTGGATATTAAAATTCATATAATATCCCCTTAGTCTTTATTATTGTCCCCTAAGAACTATTGGCAAGAAGGTAACAATGGCATATAACCCAGTATTCTGGCAACATTTCAACCAGTTTCCGGTACTCTGCAAATGAAGTGTTCCCTTGCTTCTGATTTTGGATAACAGATTCATTTCTTAACCTAGTGATGTAGCCCTGGCTGATCAGCTTCAGCAGCTGCTATGTTCCACTCTCAAAATAGCTGCATTTTGGCAGCAAAAGATCCTCAGATGCACCTCATATTTATTCTTTGAAAAGATTAGGGCTGTTTTATTTTTTAAAAAACCCAAGGAAATCAGATTTCATTTCCTATTTTTAATGTGTTTATGAATCTTGTTTTTATATTCTATAATAATAACAAATGTGTTATGTATGTCCCTGCAACATCAACATGTTGCAATGCAAGGACTCCTGTTCAACATTCAAGCTAGCAGTACCACAGAGTGCAGCTCCAATCCATTTCCATCATTTTCCATTGGTGTTCACAGCACATAGTTGCAGCTACCAGTCTTGTCTACAAAATTCCAGGTGACAGTAAAGGTAAAGGTTCCCCTCGCATATATGTGCTAGTCGTTCCCGACTCTAGGGGGCGGTGCTCATCTCCGTTTCAAAGCCGAAGAGCCAGCGCTGTCTGAAGATGTTTCTGTGGTCATGTGGCCGGCATGACTAAATGCCAAAGGCGCACGGAATGCTGTTATCTTCCCGCCAAAGGTGGTCCCTATTTTTCTACTTGCATTTTTTACGTGCTTTCGAACTGCTAGGTTGGCAGAAGCTGGGACAATTAACGGGAGCTCACCCCGTTACGCGGCACTAGGGATTCGAACCGCTGAACTGCCAACCTTTCAATCAACAAACTCAGCGTCTTAGCCACTGAGCCACCAGTGACAGTAGGTGGCAGCAAAGAGATGCAGAACTAACATTCTTAACTCTTTGCTGCTCTCCTGTGATCATCTATTTTACATCTTTGATTGGTAACATTATATCAGGGGTGTCAAACTCATGTCGTCACGGCGGCATCACGTGATGAATTGGGACTTTCCCCCCCTTCGCTAAACTGGGCATGGGCGTGGCCAGCGCATGATGCATCCAGCCCATGGGCCGGGAGTTTGATAGCCCTGCCTTATATGTACTGTAGTGTTTGTGGCCTTTGATCCTGCTGTATTTGTACTGGGCTTTTAAAATGGCTGCTTATGTTTGCTTCTTCTTAAAGGTTTTCCATGTGCTTGAAAACCTTGAGAACTTCTTTGTGCGTTCATCTATTCTAACAGGTGGTGACATGCTGGTTCAGATCAGCACTTGAGCTTCTGAACATCAGTAACAGAATGCCAAAAGTTAATGTTATGGGAACTTGTTCATTAAGTTGGTCAGTCAATCAATTACATTTTGATCCTGTTTTTCTTCAAGTAGCTCTACAGTGGCCTTTGGATCTTTTTTTAAAAGAGAAACTACACTGCAATTACCTGGGGCATTGAGAAAGACTGTTTAGCTCAGATAAATAGGGTAATCTATATTAAAAATAGATGGTGTGTGTGTGTGTTTCAAGTGAATGTTATGCCTTGAATTTTTTGGGTATTAAACAATTCATTGCAGCTGTGAATTGTTAACTCCAAACATGGAAAAGAACCCAGCACAACCCACACTGAATTCACATAGTGTGCTAAACTATAAAGCATGATTTATAAATCACAATGCCTTGGTTCATATAGTTTGCTAAATCACAACCAAATAGCAAACCATTGGGGTTTAACAGCAACATTTGTGATTGAGGAGATTAAAGGGGAAATCATATTGATAAAAATACTGTTGTGGCATCGGACCAGAAATCATGCCTCTTTTGTATGTACACATGCCCAAAAGGACTGGACGTATGGCACAGCTCCACAACACTGCTTTTATCATTTTGATGAAAGCAGCAAGATCCTGTGGATGATGTTATTTAGCACAATGTGTAAGTTCACATATTGCATTTAAGGTATGGTTTATTTAGTTCCAATTTACTGATTACATTGCAATAGTTGACTTCACATAATAAGCTAAGTCAGAACTAAGAAGTGGCTCCATAGCTTAGTGTAATTTGCGAACCCAGTTACTGAATGGATTAGTATCACACGCTTTGCTAAAATGTGGTTGACTAATTTATGTTTCTTTGTTGAATACAAACAAGTGTGCTAATTCACTGCACATGTGTTAGTTAAGATTTGAAAGCATAGCCACTGAGTTCAAGTTCAATGGTAATATATTTCTTTGACCCTACTAAGACTTACCTCCTAATAAAGTGTTTATTTATGATTAAAGTCTTTATGTCCTTAATAACTATGAACAATTAATAAATTAATCAGCCAAGCACTTCTTAAAAAGAAAGCTGCTTTTGCATGGTATTTTTTATCTGTACTTAGAATAACACATGGGACAAAAACATCAGGGATGTTTCAAGGATGCACTATTTCTGTAGCTCTTTTAGTGTTAGTATAAATGTAATAGAGAATAATAAATAATAAGACTGCTTGCTCATATGGGAAAGCAGAACTTATTCTGAATTTGGGAAACTTATGTAGGATTTCATTTTAACTGAACAACTGTCGACACATCTAGGCAAGAAGATACACTTTCAAGAGAGCTTTCTTCAGGTAAATGTATGCAGAATTTATTTTAAGGCTGTAACCATATATACATTTCTCAGAAAATATTGGTTTACTTTTGGGGTGACATGCATAAATTGTGCTGTAAATATTCTTTCCCCTTCTACTGATGGTTACCAATGTTTTGTCTGTCAAATTATACAATGTCTCCATCTCTCTAAAAGCATGGAAAGAAGATGTGCTAATGTTCGTACATATTCAAATTTAATCAATTAATTGATTAAAAGGCAGAGAGCTAACCAACCCAAATTGTTGAATTGATTGGCAGCACTATTTTTTTTTTATAGCTGCAGCGGATGACTAAGAGACAACAAAATTATTTGTTTGTTTTTTAACATTTGCATCTCTTACCTTTCTAAAGCAATGTCCATTCAGGGACATTGCAATACAATATTATACATAATATATAAATTACAAATAAGTTGGTTATAAAATACCAGCTTATAACATAGTACTGCCCAACTAAATCAAGAATACGAAACAAATTAAAATCAGAACAAAGGAAAAAGAAGCTGAAAGGAATATAGTTTTTGAGTTTTGGGTTAAAAAAGATAAAGTAGTTTGGTTAATCCTTTTTTAAAGTTGTTAATTTAAACGGAGAGGAAAAAAGTGCTAGCAGAAATGATATTCAATGAAAGTTGCAGAATGGATCTACTATATTTAATTAGATAACAACTGATAAAAAGATAGCATTAAGAAACAACTCTGGATATTTGGTCCAGGATGAATCAAAGTTAACTGTTAGGATGATTGGGAATAGATAAGAAGACATGGAAACTTCCTATGAGTTGCATACAATAATAGTTCGTTAACAGAGGCTTTCGATATTTTACTGTTGCCTTTTTTTGTTTGTTGTTTTATCTGTTAACTATTTGGCTATTAATATAGTAGATAGATGACAGAATTCAAACAGAATTAGAAGTTTGAAAACTTTTTGCAAAGGATGGGAAACTAATATTGTAATATATTTATCACTATTCAACTGGGAGAGGGATAATATGTGTATGTGTGTTTGTGTTTTTTAATGTACTTTTAAAATGTTTGTTTCTTTTGTTTTTTGTTTGTTACTGTGAATTTCTTTTGGAATTTTGTATTTTAACTTTTTTTAAAATAAAAATATTATAACACAGTACTGCCCAAGTATTGGCAATACTCTAATTTATCAAAAATCTTATTGTTATGTTGCTCTTAATAAGGCTATTGCCAACATTAAATTTTGAATATTATCTCATGGCCAGATTTTGGCTTTATTTGTATTTATTTTGAGATCTATACTGCATTATTATTCTGTCTTTAAGCTTGATCTTCTGTTTTTAACCTTTTTTTGTGGGTTGTATAAATTGGTTCTTCTGCAGTCTTCTACCTTGAAATCTCACTCAATGCAGTATAATAATAAATAGATACATGAAGAGATGGACACCATCTCTTCCAACTATCCATGCTAATCACACAGCAACCTTTTCACAAAACATGGGTCTCTATTCATTGTTGATTCAGCATTGTGGCAGAATCACTACATTATATTATTAAGAATTGGTGTTGGTGGGGGGAATTTGGAGGTTTGGAGATGCTTTGCTGAAAGATAAGCGTCAGTCAAAAAGCTTCAGTACAGATAAGCAGCTTTTGCTTCCAAAAGTTAAAAAAGTTGTCCTTTGCCCTTCTAGACTAAATGTAAATGAAGCATATGTGTATGTGCTATGTATGCAAAGAAGCCCCCTTCATGAACCTAACTTTAGTGCTACACGAAGACCGAACACCAGGAGAACTTTCAATGCTGAGGTGGGCTGCCTTACTGCAAAGAGGCAAAGGTGAAGTGACTAATATTGCTCTGCACATGCCAATTAAAGGTTAATTAATATTTAAAATCATGGAAATAAATGACCACCCCAGCCCTAAAATCCTGGACTTTCTTTCTTTCCCTCAATTTTCTATAATCTTATGCAAAATCGTAACTTCACTCACTGCTCTAGAACGCCGTGCACTTTTAATAGCAGCCACTGTTATTTAAATGTTGCATACTTCTATAGAGAGAAATACATTGAAAAATTAAACAGTGACAGTTTACCCCGATCTCTAAATACGACAGGAAAACCATCTCCTTTCGTTTGCTAAATATATAACTTCTCCCAGCCTGAGACATAAGAACGTTGCCTAAGTAGGTCAGATTTGAGCTCGGGCTTTTCAAATGACATGAAAGCATACGCCATGAATATGCACTTCAAAGCCAAGAGCCCATTTTGTGTGCACATTTTGTTCCTGAGAAGTTTTCCATCTGTTTTAATGTCATGGCTCTGTTGCAGTGGCATGTCCTCAGACTCTGGATCTTTGACAACTCTGGAGGCTTTATTTTTTATTTTTTTTCATCTGGCAGGTAAAGGAGATAATTGGGAGACCTTTCATACAGGGTTGGAGGAGGGGCACGCTTCAGAACTAAACAAAAATGAAGAATATACTTCCTTACTGCTTTGTTGTTGGGACTAATTTGATTGGATGACAAGAGTTGAAAGCCAGTGGCCTGCTTCTGAAAGGCCCTTTCAACAACCCGCCTGAAATGGAAGGACTTGAGAGTATCCTGCTCACTCTATCATCCCTGGCAGTGCAGTTCAGAATCTGGGGTTTTGACATCTTTCGTTTCCTTTCATCAGAAATAGCGCAAAATGATTTGTCTGTCACTTTTTCAAGTGATGCATTACTGACTTCTTCATGTCTCTCTAAAAGAGAAGGAAGGTTTCCCACTTAACGTGTCACTCAAGCCACCCACCTACCCTCCTACAGCTTGCAGCCGGGTAACTTAATAAGGAAAAGGAAAGGAAAAAGAAGATTTAATGCAGAGTCCAAAACCGTGGTCATTGTCATGTTTTATTACTGATATTTTGGCTCAGACAAAAGAAAGCCAGTTTGGTCTAGTAGTTAAGGCACCAGGCTAGAAACCAGGAGGCTGTGAATTCTAGTCTCACTTAGGCATGAAAGCCAGCTGGGTGACTTTGGGCCAGTCATTCACTCTCAGCCCAAACCATCTCACAAGTTGTTGTTGTGGGAAAATAGGAGAAGGCGGGAGTATTAGGTATGTTTGCTACCTTAAGTTATTAATAAAAATAATAAAGGCAGGATAATAAATAAATACATAAAATTTTAAAAAAATCTAGTCATAAGGAGCAATAGTACATGAATAAGTTACAGTATATTTTAAACTAAGTATTGTGTACCTGGATCCGCCAGAGATTTTGATCCTGTTTAAAACAAGTACAGTACACAGGCAAGGAAAATCTACTATTAAGGGATGCCATTTCTACTGTTGATGAATGGGAATTATCTAGACATCCCATATTCCATCCTAACCCCTCGGTTCCATGAGGGATATGATCTCAGAGCTCCCATTACTTAATCACTTAAGAGTAGTGTGACCTTAAAGTCTCGTACTAGGATCCCTGTGACTCCCCCAAGACCTTCTCGGGTGATGAAATCTATTAGCCATGCTATATTGAAAAATACTACAATATTAAAATCACATCAGCTGTGAGAAGTGATAGTGGCAGCAAATTGATCATTTAAAATTTTTAATATGGTAAATATTGATAAATATAACTCATGCAAATAAAAGCTCTTTTGGAGTCCTCCCTAATTTTTAAAAGTAGGAAGAGGTCTTGAGAGGAAAAAAAAGTTTAAGAAACACTGAATTAGAGAAACTTTCCTTGAGATTTCAATTCCAGAATTTCTACTGAACATAACAAGGATTTTAAGTCCGACACATTTGAAAGGCAATAACTTGAAGCCTGCAGAGGAAGGTCAGAAGGTGATAGACAGGTGTACATTAATAGTCCTTCCTGGCACAGTATTTTGTTCAAATGGACTGGGACAACTTCTTTATGCTGAGCGTTATGTATTCATTCTGGTACAATATCTTTGCACTGAGTGACATCACATGGAAACCTATTTTTATCTATATCTTAAGATATATGTTTATATGCTATTGCCAGCCTATGTTTACTAGGAATTTTTCAGTTGTGGCCATTAATTTATAGAGTATTGTTTCCAGGGGAGTCGACCTAGCATTTTCTTCCTTCTACTTCAGAAAAATGATCAGCTTGTTTCCATTCCAGAGACCATGAGACGCAGCAAAACTTTGAACACTTATACTCTTAAGAGAAACAGCAATATATTGCTGACTCATGTGTCTAATTTGCATGTTTAGCTTTAAAACCTTATCTGAGTTATGATTTCGTTTATTGTCTATTTGATGAAATTTAATTGATAGTGGTCGAAATGTTATGTTATATTTGAAATGTTATAATTTTGTAATTTTAATAAAATGATACGTTATGAGAACCTGGAGCCATGACTTCTCGGCAGCTGAATATGATTCCCCAATTTATTTGATTGAACAATTTATATGGCTTATAATTATATTATCTCATGGTGATGACTTTAGGCAGCATACAGAGGTTTAAACACAATAACACATAAAACAAAAACATACCCCAACGAATAATAATACATAAATATAACATAACCAGGGTCTAAAACATTTCATTTTCAATGCATACAGCCAAAGCAACCAGCCCACTGGCAGGACTGATTCAGTCTTCTGGTCCAATTGCCAGATCTTCAATGCCTTGTGAAAGGCCAGAAAAGTGGTGGCTACCCTGATCTCGGGGGGGGGGGGTGTTGTTCCATAGGGCAGATGCTGCAATAGAGAAGAATTATTTCTGATCCCGCATGCTGACTTTTCCTAGTAAAAGGTCCTGGAGCATGCCAACTCTGTCAGTTTTGGTGGGCTTACCAAAAAAGACTGAGCAAGATGAAGGGATCCACAAGTATCCTGGCCTCATGTATGTAGCGCTTTGTAGGTGTCAATCAGCATCTTGAATTGCACCCAGAAGACCACTGGGAGCCAGCTGCAGCGTCTGAGTGTCTTTTAAGGGCAGTGCACATAATGTGTGTGTTAATATGGTCTTGATCTTCAGAAAGGTCTTAAAACACAGGCTTTTTAAATGGGCCAAAAGTGATTTCTATGATTTGATTGCTTATTTGTACCCGGACTATCATTAAGTGTTGTACCTTGTGATTCTTGACGAACTTATCTTTTCTTTTATGTACACTGAGAGCATATGCACTAAGACAACTTCCTTGTGTGTCCAATCACACTTGGCCAATAAAAAATTCTATTCTATTCTATTCTATTCTATTCTATTCTATTCTATTCTATTCTATTCTATTCTATTCTATTCTATTCTATTCTATTCTATTCTATTCTTTCTAATCCTGACCAGTGGACAATGGATAGCTGGTATTCAACTGTATTTCTATCCCTAATATATTATATTTATATAAAGTAAGTGGTTTCTGTGCTATTTGAATGTGTACGCCACCTAGAGTCCTTAGATTTGGCAGCCTACAGTATATATCTAAACCAACAAATAATCCATGTAAATGTTACTAAGAGCTGCGGTGGCGCAGTACTGCAGGCTACTTTTGCTGACCGCCGACTGCCTGCAATTTGGCAGTTTGAATCTCACCAGGCTCAAGGTTGACTCAGCCTTCCATCCTTCCGAGGTGGGTAAAATGAGGACCCAGATTGTTGGGGGCAATATGCTGACTCTGTAAACTGCTTAGAGAGGGCTGTAAAGCAATGTGAAGCGGTATATAAGTCTAAGTGCTATTGCTATTGCTAACAGTCATGATTCAAAGTGTTACCCTTATTGTTCCCCTGTACAGCATTGGAACAGTTATGTAGGCCAACCCTGAGCTTTCAATGCAACTTTTCTTTTTCTTTTCTTTTTTCTTTTTTTTTAAAAGAAGCAATGAAGCTTCCATATGGTTCTGATCTTGTGTTACTGCTATGTATTGAGGTGTCCAACACTTTTTGGAAGCACAGCATCATTGCCCACCTTCTCTAAAAGGTAAATTTCAGGCAGAAGGTTTGATGCACATCCATTCTATATCGCTGGTTATGAAGCCAGAGGCCTGCCATGGGGCTTGACCATCCACACAGAAGCAGAAGCATCAGACAGGAATGTGATCTGCTTTACCTTTCAAAGTCACCTGAAAGAGTGGAGATTGAGAGAAAAGTATCACCCATCTGGCAATGCTTCCCAGGAAGAACGGCTTTTTATACAGGTAGTCCTCGACTTACGACCACAATTGAGCCTAACATTTCGGTTGCTAAGCGAGACATTTGTTAAGTATGTTTTGCTCCATTTTACAACTTTTCTTGTCATAGTTGTTAAGTGAATCACTGCAGGTATTAAGTTAGTAATATGGTTGTTAAGTGAATCTGGCTTCCCCACTGACTTTGCTTTGTCAGAAGGTGGCAAAAGGGGATTATATGACCCCAGGACATATGAGTCAGTTGCCAAGCATCTGAATTTTGATCGCATGACCATGGGGATGCTGAAATGGTCGTTAAGTGTGAAAAATGGTCATAAGTCACTTTTTCCAGGGTCGCTGTAACTTCGAACGGTCACTACAGTTGTAAGTCGCGGACTACCTGTATAAGAATGGAATCCTCGTGATTTAAGTTCTGCCTCTGTTTTCAATGGAGCTGATTTGTATTTAAATAAAAGTAGTTCTCCTTGCTTTGTCCTATTGCACAGTGAAGAATGCCGCCATGTTTGACTGAGGAATGCCTCAAGAATTATCCATAAAAAGAGCAGAACCCACAAGAATACGTACTTGAGGGCTGAGAACTCCCCTCTTGACTCTCCTGAAGTATTTGCCTGCAAAGTAAGATATCTGAATGCCAAGGTCTTCCTTCAGGTATGCACATTCTTTTCTTCTTTGCTTTCTGCATCTGCTTTAGTAATTGGAATGGAAAAGAAACAAGCTTCTTGTGTTCAAACTTCAAACAATAGATCAAATAGTGTTAGATTGCGCGGGAATGAATAGACGAGACGTAGGAACAATTCAGCACCTTTTATTTGAGTAGGCTGGAACTAAAACGGACTGCCAGCTGGCGGCAGGGAAGCCGCTTTTAAAGAGCTTCCCTGCAGCCTGCTGGCCACTGACAGCAGTTTATTTTTTCCGCCGCTAGATTAGCCAATCAGCGGCGGGTATGCAAATACGCACTCCGTGCATTAGAACGTAACACCCCTCCCATCTTAGTTCAGCACAACGTCCAATCAGAAGTCGACGTAGGTAACGTAGTCGCGCAAGTAGGCGGATGTTGGCTGCAGAGGTGTCCGACGACTCGGTGGCTCTTGCTTCCTCAACCACATCCTTGAACGTGATTCCCCTCCGAATTAGTAGCTTTTTTTGGAGGTTGAGGTCCCTCATGCCTAGGATTATGCGGTCTTTCATCATTTCCTCTGGGTTTATAAATTCGCATCTGGATGTGATTTCCCAGAGGTTTGTTACAAAATCGTTTATCGATTCTCCTTCTTGCTGGCGCCGATGGTAGAATTCATTTCTATTTACCATCGGAGGGTCAGAGGGTGCGTAATGCTCTTTTAAAGCAGTTTGCAGTGTCGACCATGAGATGGACTCGATGTCTGTAGGTGTTACCAGTGTCTGTGCCAGCTTGTAGGTCTTCGGACCGCAGTAGGTTAGGAAGAGAGCCCTCTTCCTATTGTCCGGTAGATCCTGGAAATTATTTGCCTCCAGGAACATTCCGAATCTCGACATGTACGTTTGCCATTCTTCAGTCTTCGGGTCGAAGAAGGCTGGGGTTGGAGATTGCTGGTGTGCCATCCTGATATTTGGCCGGAGCAGATTGGAATGTGCTTAAGATGGCCGCGGTTCGCCACGAGGTGCCTTTGTCCTGTTGTCTTCTTCCACTACCTTCGTCGCCAGTGTTAGATTGCGCGGGAATGAATAGACAAGACGTAGGAACAATTCAGCACCTTTTATTTGAGTAGGCTGGAACTAAAACGGACTGCCGGCTGGTGGCAGGGAAGCCGCTTTTAAAGAGCTTCCCTGTAGCCTGCTGGCCACTGACAGCAGTTTATTTTTCCCGCCTAGATTAGCCAATCAGCGGCAGGTATGCAAATACGCACTCCGTGCGTTAGAACGTAACAAATAGCATCACCACTACTTTCGAAGAGCTTCCATTTGGGAGAGGAAAAAGACTGCTGAATGCACACCTTTTCAATTCATTTCCACGGGAACAGAGCAGCATCTCTCTGGATCAAATCAGGCATCTAAACTGATTTATCTACATCAAAGACAGATGGGGAGAAACACACACACACACACACACACCCTTGCACATTGCTGTCATTATTAAATGTTTGCAAGTTCTCCAAAGTGGCTAGGCTCTCTAAATCAAAGAGACAAATGCTCGGTCTATCCAACCTAAAATTAGGAATAACACCACAAAAGCAAGGTCATAAATAAGAGCAATGCAAGGAAATGATGATTTAAGATGCTGATATCATGTGCTTACTCATGTTGTACGATTTCACCTTGACAGTTTCAGTAACTATTTTATGGTTGTGCAAGCACGCTCCATTTAATAATTTTAGTTTAGGGATGTAATCACAAATAATGCAGCAGTTAAGGAAACTTGAGAACAATCTGTGTATTAGAGTTGAGAAGAGATGTCCAGCCCAGTCCTCCTCCACATATCTGCACAAATTACATTGAGCAAAATGATTTCCCCCCTAATATATTTATATTAAGATTGCAATCTTTGGGTATACTCTTTCATCGACTTATCATGGAATAATATTCACAAAGATTTACCTTAAATTCAGTCTAGGAGAGCCATTTAGTCTATGGTAGACAAAACCCAGAAGAGATCCTTCTGATTCTTAAATTCAAAGTTGGACAGTTCTAACTTAGTAATTAGGAAACCAGATCTTCACCAATGGAGCTACAAATTAAAAGCAAATGTTTATTTATGGTGGTTCTTACTATTGCAGGAAGTTACCGTAACTGTTTATAGGAAAATCTTTAAGAGGGAATGATAGATTTTGTTTATTGAAGTTTAGATGTGTTTATTTTTTTACTGTCAGATCTTATATTTGGCAACAGCTGAGTAGTGGAGGTGGAATTAAGTTCTTGGAGAGCCCTCACCTGTTTCCCAGTGAGGAAGGAAGCTGACTCCAGTCCCACCTGATATGCTGACTGGAGCCAAACCGTTCTAGCCTACTAACACCTGTTTGCTAGTGCTGAGTAGCTAACATTGCAACAATGCCTATCCACTGGGTGTTTAATTCTTCAGTGCAGGTCTGAAGTTAAGGTGATTAGATTAATTTAGTGATGATTCATTTTGCCAGCCCTTCTGTCTTCTGTTTTTTCTTTGATAGTATGTATGTGCTTATATTATAATTTGAGAAAATAACAACTATATATAACTGAGTAATTAATACATTATTAATTAAGTATTGAATAAATAGGTGACTTACTCAATTAAAAATCTTCAATTAGATCATATAATTGAAACATATATTGAAACATGATAAAGGCAGATAGGATACTTGCTTTCCAGTCCCCCCCCCCCACCATACATATCTTGAAATGGATAAGAAAAATGCAGCTACAGTTGCTCACATATCATCCTTTTGGGTGGCTTTAAAAGAAGATAACTGCATGGAAGAATTTAATGTAGAAATTCTGATCAGGCTTTAAGATCCAGACAAATAAGCTATTTCAGTTCATTTCCTTATCCACCCACTCACCAAAATCATATGTATATTCCTCTTGAGCAATAACTCTGCCAAGAATGTTTTTTTTCCTGGCAGAAGGGATATTGTGTTCAGTTCACTGCCTTGGGAAGCAAATGTTGTACTGAGAGAACTGAAGACCAATCTGGAAAAAAAAAAAGCATAAAGTCTTGACCAAGAGAAAAGTAAGATGAGATTTACTTGCAAACACTGGTTGGACTCCAACTGTTTAATCAGAAAGTTGAGCAGAGAAGTTGCCAAATGTTAAGGCTGGGAATTTGCTTTGTAGATATTTAGCTATTTGGCAAACATCCAGACTATCACAGAACAACTTCATCTTCTGAATTCCATGCTATGTGTCCATGCTATTCATGATCTTTTGAGCTGGAGTTGAGGTTGACAGTTTCCAAGGATACATTTTTAGTAATAATATTGATTTTGGTTGCTGCTCTCTCTCTCTCTCCGTGTGTGTGTGTGTGTGTGTATACATACATACATACATACATACATACATACATACATACATCATATACATATATACACAATATACATATACACATATACATAATATACATACA
>QLTV01002425.1:3013497-3043721 GCA_003457575.1 Thermophis baileyi
GATTTTAGACCGTTGTCGATGTAGAAGTCTCGTTCTACGAAGCGTTTGGCATCTGCACCGTATTTGGCTTCGCCTATGCGAGCAGTATGTTGCAGGCTGTAGTTGGCGATGGCAGGGGAAGAACCGTTCCCAAAGACGTGCACTCTCATTCTATACTCTGTGATCCATTTTCCGTGCTGTTCGTCACTGAACCACAGGAAACGCAAGTAATTGCGGTGATCTTCTCTGACAAGGAATGAGTAAAACATCTGCTGGATGTCGGCCATGATGGCTATGGCCTCCTTTCTGAAGCGAATGAGTACACCTATCAGGGTGTTGGTAAGATCAGGTCCTGTAAGCAGGACTTTGTTCAGAGAGAGGTTTTGAAACTGAGCACTTGCGTCGAAAACCACTCTTATTTGACCTGGCTTTTGTGGATGGTACACTCCAAAGAATGGCAGGTACCAGCATTCTTCATCTTTTCTCAGAGCTGGGGCAAGTTCAGCATGTCCGTTCTGGACCATCACGAATATTGTAAAAAAGGATTAATGCTTCCCCGTCTCCTTGTTGCTACATCTTTTCCCGGTAGAGTGCTTGGAATGACTTCCTTTGGGCCAGTGTACTTCAATTACTCCCGCCCCCAGGCATACTTCAATGACCAATAAGAGTACACAGTTATGATCACATGGCATGGACTACATGGCATGGACTACATTCCCCAGAATGCTATGTCTTAAAGAGACAGTTCTTAATTCTAGGCTAAACCCTTGTTAAGCCAGCACAGTCCTCAAATACAATAATCTCTAGGGTATCATATGCTGACATTTAGAACAATTAATCAGTGGAACAACTTGCCTCCAGAAGTTGTGAATGCTCCAACACTGGAAGTTTTTAAGAAGATGTTGGATAACCATTTGTCTGAAGTGGTATAGGGTTTCCTGCCTAAGCAGGAGGTTGGACTAGAAGACCTCCAAGGTCCCTTCCAACTCTGTTATTCTATTCTATTCTATTCTATTCTATTCTATTCTATTCTATTCTATTCTATTCTATTCTATTCTATTCTATTCTATTCTATTCTTATTCTATTCTTATTCTATTCTATTCTATTCTATTCTATTCTATTCTGTTCTATTCTATTCTATTCTATTCTATTCTATTCTATTCTATTCTATTCTTCATTTTCTTTCAAGATTTCCCTACAAATTGGTTAAATATGTTCATGGAAGCTACAGATATGAACCAAGAGGGCTCAACATTTACTCCAACTCTAATAATTGTGTTGTGTCAGAGTTTGGAAAGAGTATTTCATGAACCAGCTTGGATTGTTTTGGTGGAAGCTTCATCAAGACTGATGGTGATCAGGAAAATTCTCACATCACTTCTCTGAGATCCATGATCCGAATCAATGCAGAAAATGGGCAGATGCGTTGCCATGCACTAGTCTCCTATGTTCCTGTGTTGTTTAATGAATTACAGGTAGTCCTTGACTTATAACAATTCATTTAGTGACTGTTTGAAGTTACATCAAGACTGAAAAAAGGATCTTATGACCATTTTTCACACTTACGACGGTTGCAGCATAGCAATAGCACTTAGACTTATATACCGCTTTACAGTGCTTTACAGCACTCTCTAAGCGGTTCACAGAGTCAGCATATTGCCCCCAACAATCTGGGTCCTCATTTTACCCACCTCGGAAGGATGGAAGGCTGAGTCAACCTTGAGCCGGTGAGATTTGAACCGCTGAACTGCTGAACAGTCAGCTGAAGTAGCCTGCAGTACTGCACTCTAACCACTGCGCCCCATGGTCACATCAAAATCTGGACAACTTGGCAACTGGCTCATATTTATTATGGTTGCAGTGTTCCTAGATCAGTGTTCCTAGATCATGTTGCGATCTTCTGACAAGCAGAGTCAATAGGGAAACCAGATTCCCTTAACAACTGTGTTACTAATTTAACAACTGCAGTGATTCATTTAACAATTGTGGCAAACAAGGTCATAAAATGGGGCAAAACTCACTTAACAACTCTCTCGCTTAGCAACAGAAATTTTGGGCTCAATTATGATCGTAAGTCGAGGACTACCTGTAATCTCTTTGCAATAGCAGCAACACAAACAAAAGAATTCTATTTGTACTATATCTCATTTCATGTCTAAAAGTTTTGTATCTATGTCTATATTATCACTACTGCCATACGCACTCTGTCTCCTGTCTGCTATATTCCAGGGGATCGAACATAATAAAACTCTCATTTCAGTCAAGAGAAACCCAATATGTGGCATGTACAAAGAGAGACAAAAAAAGAAAAAAGGAACAAGCAAATAAATATGTAGGCTCTTGTGTTTTCAAATAACAATTTGCTGTTTAGTTTCTGGGTTTCTTTTGGTGCCTGCTAGGGGTTTTTTTGTACATTTTCCCTCTGTGATTTGTTTCCATCTGTCGCATAGCCCTGGAGGGTAGCTGCCTCCAAAGGATGTTTATGGGACACTGCGCGCGCGCACACACACACACACATACACACACACAGCTCTCTCTCTCTCTCTCTCTCTCTCTCTCTCGCCCCCCCCCCCTCTTGCAAGGTCTTTAGTTCTGTATAGTTTTTTCCCCTTTCGCTTAAATATGAAATTAAGCTGTTTGGTCTGTCATGATTCCTAAGTATATATCAACATCCATATGTCTATGAATGAATATATGATAAGATGCTGGATTTTGTTCGTTCCCCATCTCTCATGCAGTGGCATTTGGCATCAGAGATTGGCAGCTTCCACTGAATTGCCTTGCTGCTTATTATTATTATGTATATATTTATGTCTAAATTATATTAAATGAGTCTTGGGAGTTCCTGGTGTATGTGGTGGAAGATCAAGAGGTGGTATCACAAAAGGCAGAATTTGGGCAAACATGTTCTTTATCTCTCCAGAAGCAAAGATTAAGACAAACAAGTGAAAAATGCAGAGAAACAAATTATGGCTAAGTACTAGTTTTAAAAAAAGCTCATTTAAAAACTTTTTCATTTATGGGTGGATGGACTCTCATTCATTGAAAGTATTCAAACAAAGCTTGACCAGTTGCCTCTTTGGCTAAAAATAATGCAGAGAAACCATATGCCTTTTGAACCATAGCCCATAGAAGTCCCAGTTGCACTGCCAAAGGTGTTTGATGCTGGGAGTTGAAACCCAGAAACATCTGGAAGATAATCACAGTCCCACTTCTACCATAGTGACCTCCTGTTAGTGACTTCCCATGCACTGATCAGGGAACACACTTTCCAATTCTATAATTTAGTGATGATAATGGTAATTATGACATCTTCAATTATCTTAATAATCTAATAGTTGACTGAGTAGATACACCACAATATCCATCTTGGAGTGCTGATGTACTGTATCGACATTTGCAAAAATTCCAAAATTATTGCTATTTATAAGTGATATAATAAACTGCTCTGCAACCAAAGTCTAAGCTGTAAAGTGTCGCAGAGAAAATCTGTCCAAAGAAATTCTTTTCATTTCTCGAGGACAACTTAAAACAACTTTTCTGATTACCTGACATTTCATTCATCTCCAGGAAACATTCTTTTGTTACTGCTTCAAGGAGAATTACTTGAAATAATCCTTGCTTTCAGTTCTGTTATAGTTTCAAACCATATCCCATTTTTTTTAAACAAACAAACAAACAAACAAACATCTGATCAATGCCTTTGTGGATATGCTGGGGCCATATTTATTTCTCTGGAATGGGTTATCATGGTGTGTATTCACATTTCTTAAAGAAACTAAAAAGCTTCCGAAGTGGAGGAAATTTATTTATTTATTTACAAATTTATTTGTAAAAATAATAAAGACATCCCAACTTTATTATTTTTACAAATAACTCACGGTAACGAACATATCCAACATACCTTCCTCCTCCTATTTTCTCCACCACAACAATCCTGGGAGATGAGTTTGGCTGAGAGAGAATGACTGGCCCAAAATCACCCAGCTGGCTTTCATGGCTAAGGCAGGACACAATTTTTCATAGCTAGTTCATTCAAAAGGAATCTGGTGGCACCTTTCCTGACTAACAATTGCATTTGTGAATTACAGATCACTTCATCAGACACACAGAGTGGCTATAGTAGTTTATGAAAGTGTATGTCTTTTAATTAAAACGTGTTAGTCAGAAAAGGTGTTACAGACTCCTCCTGATGTTTGGCTATCCAGCATGGCTCTTGTCCTATAATGGCTAGCTCATTGCAACCAATATGCATTCAGACGGAAAAAATAAGGTAGAAAATTTCCCTCTGCATGCCATTTCAGACACATCTAGATAATACTGTTCATTTGGACCCATTTAATTCTGGGTTTTAATTTGGATATGGATCTGAAACTGTAGAAGTCACCTTGACAGATGATATACTGTACAATTTTTGATATTTTTAAATTGTACTTATTATGTTTTTTATTGGTGTTTTTATTCATGTGTTGTGAGCCGCCCAGAGTCCTTTGGGAGTTGGGCGGCATACAAATTTTATAAATAAATAAATAAATAAATAAATAAATAAATAAATAAATAAATAAATAAATACATACATACATACATACATACATACATACATACATACATACATACATACAATGACTATAGCTTCAGCAATTCTCTTGCAAGTCTGAGTACTTTTTGATGCCATTGCCATTGGTTCCCTTCTAGATTACCGGGTGGAATTGGACCTTAAAGTCCTAGACCTTCCTATCACGTTCTGTCTAGAAGGACTATTGGTTGACCGACAGAAAATCAGCTTTAATAAGGAAGTATTCATATTATTGATCTGCAGTTAAGGCCTTCGCTGTTAGGCTGACCTGCATTATTTCAAGTTTTGTATTCACTTCTCTTTGTTCTCAGATAAACAATGATTTGATTTACTAAATATATTCTGCCATCTTTAAAAGATGTGCTACAGTGTTCTACTTTGTTCCCTATATTATTTTATATACACAGGAAATGACTTGATGGTTGCTATTTGTCATAGATCTTTAAGGGCACATCTGATAGTAACTGAAGTCTAATCATGACCTTGATAGGAAGGAACAAGCTGGTTTTAAATTCCTACAAGGCAGAAACACTGCTATCCAGTAGAAAGCTTATTTTGAGGTGAATGAAATCCAGCCAACTCTGAAACATCAGATTTGTGGCTGAGAGTATTCCTTTAACTTTCCCCAGCTTTAAGTATTGATAACCTCAAGAATGGTTTATTGCAAAGCCCTATATGAGGAATTACCCTTGACATGTGTCCAGAAGCTGTAGCCAGTGTAATATACTATGGTTAGATTGCACAAAGTGGCAATTTACATGTATTCTATTTTGAAGAAGTTGCATTGGCTCTCAGTTTGTCATCAAGCAATATTTAAGATACTGTACTTGTTGTGATATGACAAATGCTGTATATGACAAATGCTCCATTATTGTACTTTCCCATCAAATATGCTTTAGTGGGGGTGCCCTCTCGTGGGCATCACATCTTTCAGTGATTGTTTATGTGACAATCTGTGTGAGGGAAGTTGTGATTCACATGCTCCGGTTCTGGAATTCTCTCTCTGTTCAGATATGGTTAGCAATAAGCCTTACACCTTTTCGCATCAGCTTACAAGCCTTTTTGTTAGCTAGTACATTTGTATGTGCTCGTCTAGCTGCATATACTGTAGACAGTTTTAAAGAATTTATGATTTAAAATATAATATAGTATAAAATACAGGCTTCTATTGAACATTCATTATGGTACTTATAACTAGTTTTAAATTAAGGATTTTTAATTAAGTGATTTTTTTTATTTTAAACTGAATTGCTTCCCTGTTTTGAGATTCTTAAAAATAGTGAAAATGAAAGATATAAAATGTATGAACGTAAAAAAAAAAAACTATTCCCCCCCCCACAATTCCTCCATTTATTTTCACAACACCAGTATTTAGTTTACACAGAGCATAAGGGTACAACTTCAGATTCAGAAGGACAAAACAAAAGCAAGATTTAAGATCTCCTGAAGATTAAATTGAAGAACAACTGTGCATTCTAGCTATTAATGCCATGATTTATTTTTTATAATTATTACATATATATCAGGGGTGGGTTCCAACTTACCCCACTGCTGGTTCGCTCCCTCCTGCGCCGCGTGGGCGCGCCTTGTGGGCTCGCACACGCTTCTTGCACGTGTGCATGCGCAGTACCAAAAAAACTGGAAAAAAACCCCAAAGCCGAATAAAAGATGGCGACTGCATGCACAGTGTCGGAAGTCGGCTTCTGCGCATGCTCAGTAGGAAAAAAAAAATTCAAAAAAATAAATAAATAAAAAAATTCAAAAAAAAGATGGCGGCCCCCACGGACCGGCACCTACCGATCCAGTTCGGTGACATCATCGTGTCATCACCAGTGGGCCGCTACCAGTTTGGGAGAACCGGTCCGAACTGGGAGGAACCCACCCCTGATATATATACATACTGTATGTACCAACTACAACATTCCCTTTTAGATTAAGCAACATTATGCAAAGCACAGAAAAGGAGTAAGAAGTAGTAAACCAAAATAGTTGAAGACATGAGATCAGAAAAAATTAGTCTTTTTATATTACAAGTGACAATTCAGCTGGCATTTGGCCCTTAGAGCAGTATATCTATATGATGGCTTAGATTTTTATTGATGATTTTCACTATCTGTACATGATTGATTATAACTGGTTCATATTCTAACTTTGTTGTATATTGCTCAAAATCCATTTGGATTGGGGCTGGCTATAAATCCTATAAGAATAACTGTATAAACAAATACATCTTCCATATCCATAGTTGTCTGCAGATTGTCAGGCCCCAAACCAAATATGACATCATGTGATTTTTCCTTTTTTCCCCTCTCACTTAAAACAACTTTATGAAACATCAAGAAAAACTAAATGCAAAATAACAAAAAAAAAAAAGAAAAAAAAAAAGGAAGGGAATGTAAGGGAGAGGATTCAAATGGGGAAAAAGTTATAACGTTGATTCTTCCAAGCAGATTTCTTTATTATTTCATACCTATAGACAGAATCTTGCCAAACTGAAGCACTCTACTATCTACATCAAGCATATACTCTGAGAACTATTAGGGAGGATCTGTCTTCACGCTCTTAAGTGTCTGTCTTCACTCACATACTTAAGATATTGGATGTACTGTATGTGAAGACACATCAGCGTCACTTTTTAAAGAATAAAAATATTAACATGGAGCTTCTGGATCCAGATTGGAATCAGAATGCAGAGGAAAAGGGAAGGGTAAGGGTAAGGTGGAGCCTTGGCATTTCTTATCTCCAAAAATGTGATAAGAATACAGCCCTCCTCAGCCTCTGATCTGAAAATATCGATGGTGAGGTATGGAGATTCTCTCTATCTCTCCCCTAGATGCCACTTTCCTGCTGGAGTCATGGTTTTAATATTGCCAATTGTCCCTTCAAGTGATATAATTCATATCGCATGGTAGTTAAAAAGCAACAAGTCACACATGGTTAAAAAAAAAGTCAAATCTGTCCTCTGTAAAGAAATGTCCTTTTCTTCAGGTTTTTTTTTCATTATTTGTCCCATATTTTATATTTCCTGTCACATTCATATCCCCTGTTAAATAGTTCAGGCATGGGGGACAGGATGCTGTCACTCTACAGTCTTCTAAGTACATGGAGTAGATTAAATGGTCAGGGGAGAGGCAAAGGTCAATATTACTTTGTGCATGGCTGAATTGGAATTTGAATCCACTTTTTCTTGGTCCTGATCTCATTTTGGTTTTGTAATTTATGCTGATGGAATCAGAGAGGAAGCACATTTGACAGTCTAATATTAAATTCTTAAGAATGATTAGGTAGCATTCGCTGAATATTCTTGTTCACCCCTTAGTCAGTCCTCTCTCTCTCTCTCTCTCTCTCTCTCTCTCTCTCTCTCTCTCTCTCTCTCTCTCCCCCCCCCCCCCCCCCCCCCCCCCCCCCCCCCCCCCCCCCCCCCCCCCCCCCCTTTTTCTTGTTTTTTTCTTTTGGGTCCCTCCCTCCCTCCCTCCCTCCTTCCCTCCCTGTTAAAATGCATTACTTTTTTTTTTCCTTTAGCGAAAGAAATTCCTTTTGATCTTTAAATAGCTGCACAAGGTGAAATGGCAGGGTAATGCTAAAAATATATTATGGAGACATGAATAGTGACTCTGTGGCTAAGGTTATGTTAAGAGTTGAACTTTGAGTGGGGCTTAAATCTCTCTGTTTCATACGATGCTGATTGAATTTAGCCTCCAAAGTTAGCAAAGGGGAGTTCAGGGAACAGTTGCTTTTGCCACACAATTACATTCTTGCACTGCTGACTTTGTGGAAGAAACATTTTTCCAATGGCTCCGTTTAAAACTTCCAGTTTGTCCCATTTCATACCACTACAAGGTATCCTTTCTGGGTAAAGGATAAAACTGTGACTG
Organism: Thermophis baileyi; assembly: GCA_003457575.1. Lineage (NCBI taxonomy): Eukaryota > Metazoa > Chordata > Lepidosauria > Squamata > Dipsadidae > Thermophis > Thermophis baileyi. Next base: position 3,021,929 of record QLTV01002425.1, read on the forward strand.
GAAATGATACACAGCCTACAACTCTTCTGTGCATTATCCAAACCTACATTTATTTGTTTATTTAGAACAGGAGTTCCTCAAACCCTTCAACTCATCAACCCCTTCATAAAGTTTCATATTGTTCATCAACTTCCAAACAATTATGAAAATTATTTAATACCATTTTAACTAATAGTATGAATAATAACAACAATAACAGCAACATTGACCCATTGGGTAGTCCCATCAACCTATGGGGGGGGGGTCAATATTGATAATTCTGGAGAACCTAATTTAGAACATTTATATGGCTACCTATCGGATTGCACTGGGTTGCACAACAATGATGAACATCAGCCAAATATGGAAAAGCAAGGACATCAGCCTGGCAACCAAATGTAGATTAGTTTGCTCTATTATTTTTCCTGCAACTACCTATGGTTGTGAAAGTTGGACCTTAAAAAAGCAAGACAGAAAGAAAATCAACTTGTTTGAGCTGTGTTGCTGAAGAAGCTTCCTGCGTATTCCTTGGACAGCAAAGGTGACTAACAAGCAACTACTGGAACGTGTAACACCAGACATGTCACTGGAAGGCAAAATCACAAAACTGCATTTCACTTATTTTGGCCATGTCTGGCGGGGGAATTCACTGGAGAAAGCAATTCTGTTTAGCAATAGCACTATAGCACTTAGATTTATATACCGCTTTACAGTGCTTTACAGCACTCTCTAAGCGGTTTACAGAGTCAGCATATTGCCCCCAACAATCTGGGTCCTCATTTTACCCACCTCGGAAGGATGGAAGGCTGAGTGAACCTTGAGCCTGGTGAGATTCGATCTGCCAAACTGCTGGCAGCCGGTGATCAGCAGAAGTAGCCTGCAATACTGCACTCTAACCACTGCGCCACCGCGGCTCCTCGAAGAGTTAGTGGTAAAAAGAAGCCAGGAAGCCAAAGAACATGATGGCTGGACACCATCAAAGCTTACACCAACCAGAGCACAGAAAAACTCAAAAAAGTAGTCCAAGACTGGAAGATGTTGAGAGACGTGGCCCATAGAATCGCCAAGAGTAAGACATGACTGAATGGATAATATCATCATCATCACCATCATGGCTACCTAACTTAGACAACAACATGACTCTGGGTGGAATATAAGAAAGAATTAAACAAAAATACAAAGAGAACAATATATACCATTAAAACTAATTAAAGTGATTTTTTATGAGAATAAATGCAAGATAAATCCAAGTATATTTCTCTTTCATAACGTACATTCCTAATATATTTAATAAGGTAATAGGCATTTCTAGATACTACATTTCAATCTGAATGGAGGACTGCGTAAAGACATTTGGTGCGAGGTAAAATGAGGACATTTGCATCTCAGTCTTCATTTCTGCAGGACAGTGGGAATTATGTCAGTTTGCAAAGAATTAATTCCATCAGCATTCCTAGTTTTTAGACTCAAGACCCAGCAATGGAAAGCTAAGCAGATATAGAAATAGAATAACAGAGTTGGAAGGGACCTTGGAGGTCTTCTAGTCCAACCCCCTGCTTAGGCAGGAAACCCTACACCACTTCAGACAAATGGTTATCCAACATCTTCTTAAAAACGTCCAGTGTTGGAGCATTCACAACTTCTGGAAGCAAGTTGTTCCACTGATTAATTGTCCTAACTGTCAGGAAATTTCTCCTTAGTTCTAAGTTGCTTCTCTCCTTGATTAGTTTCCACCCATTGCTTCTTGTCCTGCCCTAGATATGATAGAGACTTTTGAAGCGTAGTCCCAAGTGAACTTTAGTTTTCTCAGATAAAGAATCTGTTTAAAGTGAGCACCCTGTCGGGTTCAAACAGAGCAGGGAAATTATAATAAGAGGCATTTGATGTGTAGAGCACTAAATATTTGCGTGAAGTGGCTACCCCATTATCCTTGTACCTTTAATCAAGGGAGGACTTCTACCTCTGAAATTGCTCTTACCAAAGTAAAGTAGCCCTATATATATTGTTTGGGGAATTGGTCTCTTGTGTGCTTCTTCTTCCAGTAATGGAACTCATGAGCACAGACGATAATGACAGTAACCTCATCTGTCAAGCGCTGTAATCTCAGCCACTAGCTTTATACAGCATTGCTCCGTATTCTCCACTCAAATTATCCGTTGTTATGCAGAAGTATGCCCATTACCTGCAGCTGACAAACGTAAGAAAGATTTAAGTAAATCAGCGAGGAGGGCAGCAAGAGTGTCTTGGGCAATGGCTCTTAGAACACAGAGCAGTAAATCATACAACAATTTCACACCAGGCATGAAAAATGACAGGCTGAATGGGAAGTTACTTGGGGCTATTATTGGGAAAGCAGCATCAAGCACTGTAGCTGAGTGAAACAAAGTCACTGCTTTTTTTTTTTTAATGCTGTTACTTTAGCTTGAACTTTGGAGACTTTGCTTGACTGAAGCAAAGTTCTCCAGCTCTGTCAACCTGATTGGATCTACTTCAAGATGCCCACAAAGACTGCCTTCCTGCTTTTGGGCTGTCCGCATTGGGGAATCATACAGTAAATGGAGATCTTGCTTAGAATAGGGCAGTGTTACATAATTTATGAAAAGTCCGTGTGTATCAGTGATTCCCAGCTTTGTAGTCAAAAATAAACAAATATGCATGGACCTTGGGGGGGGAGGGGAGAGAGAGAGAGAGAGAGAGAGAGAGAGAGAGAGAGAGAGAGATTTTTATATGTCAAATAGAGATCATTGTGTGGATATCTTAGGATGAACTCAGATTCTCGTCATCCTATATGAACTGAGTGTCTGCCCCAGAACGCATCTCATAATCTTCTGCAATTTATTTTTGCAGAGGTCTGGAAAGACCTGTGTCATCACTTGCATCCTTGGATAACTGGCAAGGAACATCTGAATAGACTGAGTATAACATCTGTTTTCTCTTCTTCTCGCTTGAAAAGTGCATGGCTTTGAGATATTAACTAATTAAATTGTTATTCCAGGCCCTGCGATGATCTTTTGGATTTGATAATTTTAGGCTTTTTTCTTTTACTGTAAAATTGACAAGAGATCACGATAGTTAGCGTTCATAAAGTATAATATTTTTTAAAAATAATGTGTTTGTTTATAACTAAAACAGTGAATAGTTGCCTACTGTGCGTCAGGGATTTACTGCTGCCTATCACTGTCATTAAACCAACTGATATCCAGATTTGTCTACATTTGGTGAAACCCAGCAGGATTAGTTGGCATTTTGTGGGGTACATGGTGATGTAAAAAGATTCCCTGAATCAAGAATGGTCAAAGTTACAAGCCTAAGTGTACTATTTGGACTGCTGTGATCAGTGTGATCCAGACACTGCCAAAGGAATTAGTGCTATTAGATGACGACACCTAAGCTACCTGAAACCTTTAAATACCCTGAACTGCTGCTTTCAAACCCAGCTTGTCTTGGAGCCTTCAACAAGAAAAGTTGCATTCTATTCATATGTAGCATGTAGGTTCCAGTAGAAGACTGCCCCAGTCATGCTCTGTACCAAAGAGATGGAGGCTAAGACAAATATATGAAGTCAGCTGTTACCATGTAGAACATGCAATCTACTTACCGTAATTTGGAATCCTGAAGGAAGTTTGTGGACAATCAAATGGGTGTTTAATGTATATTTTTCCAGTTCTCTTTATGAGAAGAAAAGTGTGCTAACATAAGTTGTGCTGCTCCAGGGGCCAGGTTTTAATCTGCTTTAGAGTTCTGATGCAGGACAAACTTGAGGAAAGAAATTACTGGATTCACTAACTTCATTTCCCCTCCCCTTGAATGTTATCAGTTTCCCACCTGCCAATAGAGAAAGCATTCACAAATGATTGTCCTTCACATAATCATCTTCTTACATTTATCCAACTCTGCCCACCATACATGAAGGAGAGCAATTGGTTGTTTGGCCTCCCAGCAGTTTCAGAAATTGCTCATTCTTTCTTTTCAAAGAATCTAAGGTCAGAGGACATACCGTGCTAAGTAGAAATTGTGCAGCTAATTTTGTCCATTTAAGGTTAATTAGAGTAAATGTACAGTCTTAGGCCAGATAGAGACAACTGCACAAAAGATTTGGGGGGAAGGGAGAACCTTTCTTCTTCAACACTGATATTGACAGAGCAATACTTTTAAATGAAAAAAAAATAATTTCATAGTTTTAAATGAAAAACCCATTCAATAATAAGTATTGTCATATTCCTCATATTCTTCCAATCCTTTCCCTCTTTTGGCTTTTGTTAACATATTCTCAAGAAATGTAAGATGAGCATCCTATTTTGAAAACAGCTTCCTTGGGGGAATAAATATAATAATTATTGTGGCGTATGAATGAATGGTTTAATGTAAACCATGGTTTAATCATCAGTTTGCTTGCATTCTACTTGTCTGTTTCTTGCTGCAAGAAATACAAGCTTCTGATTTGCCTGTGAAAACTACCTTACTTGGGCAGTCTGGCACATTTAGCTTTCCTTCTTTATGTGCAGATAGTGCCAGTGATGATGATCTGTGACTTGAGCATCCATCTTCTTCAGTGTTTCTGTAATACTTCATTGATTGGAAGGCTATTGGGTAGTAACTACCCAAACTGCAATGTGTGTTTGTGCGTGCATCATTTCTCATGATTGTCATCATGAGTGACAGTGCAGAAATGTGAATGTTGCCATTTGTTCCAGTTTAATGTTCTCTATAATGAACTATACTTCATGATAATAATAGTTGGAAACATTGATTTTGTTTTCTGTTACTTATCACGATCTCAAACACATTGCTTTGCATTATTGACTTTCTCAGCTAGTTTCAGGCATCGTCTCTTTAGAAGATGTGCAAAATCAATGCTGGTGTGAAAAGGATGTGCTCGGTTATATGGGTTTGTACCACCACGAAAATCACTGAATGTGTCATGTTGTAGAATTGCTGAGTGGGTCTGCTAACAGAGAGCAACGCTAGTGCTGCTTATCAGCAATGGGATGGAGAAACTCAATTATTTCTCTAGGTCAAACCTCCTGAATGGTTGTATGAATTTTTAAAAAGGTAATTAGCTTTTCAGATTGTTAAACCGGTGCATCATCTTAGAGGTTGCAATGGGACACCGATCAGATTGGAGACGTAGCTTTGGAACATCTTGTCCCCCCCAGAGTGTGTCAGGCCCAAACCCCCTGAGCTCTCCGCAAGAGCTTAAAGACTTGGCTCTGCCAGTTAGCTTGGAGCTCCAATGGAGGGGTTTCAGATGGGTTGGTAGATTAATAACAGTTCCCCCCTCCCATTCATCCTATTCCCTCACTCCCCATCTTTTAGTTAAGACTGAGTATTTGGATTTTTATATTATTTTATTTATATTGTCTATAGGTTTTGTATAGTTTTATCTTTTTAATGTTGTGAGCCACCCAGAGTTACCCTGTGGTAATATGGGTGGCCAATAAATTTAATAAATAAATAAATAATCAAACATTCAGGAATACAGACCAGAATTCCTTATTTCTATTATTGAAGTCCAGGCTGGGTTATGTTAAAACTGCTTTTGTTATTATTCCCTGATTGTGCTCAAGATCATAATCTGAGTTTTTGCAGGCAGTAACAATTTGTCAGCTCTTTAAGGTAAGTCAGGTCAAAAACAGGTACGGCAAGGATTGCAAGAATATGTTAAATTGTTGCAGAGTAAAATCCTAAAAGTCTGGCGGTCTATTTCTACCTTTCTCTTATACCAAATAAAATCAGGGTGGGATTATTCTGGATTCTTTTTTCACACTTTCTACTTTCTTGGGATTAAATAATATTTTCTGAAACTCTCCCTTTAATGGTTCATTCTTCCTTCCCCATTCCCAATCCCAGGTCAAAAGTCCTTCACATTATTAGATATAAGTTTAATGAGTAAACATACAAGTAAATACATTTATATCCATGTGTTATTCTGCTTATTTGCACAGGGATCAATGAAAACCCTACTTCAATCCAAAATTTGTGCCATTCAAGCCAATGTTTCATTCACTCAGAAATGAGTAGTGGAATTTGTCTTTCAAACAATATACAAGTTTGGAATTCTTCCTATGGATTCTATTAAGGTAGTTCCACTTAGGCATCAGTGAATTTACCTTAAAAGGTTCGTGTTGGCTAACCTAATTCCAATTAAGAGGAAATTAAACACTACTAAGATAATCAGGCTTAAACACTATGTAAATCCTTCTATTCTAAACTAAGAATAAACAAATAAAAGCACTTTCTATTTTGGCCCTTTGCTACCTGTCCTACTTATTGTATGACCAATACATTGAGCAATATATATATATATTTAATAGGAATTACTTTAAAAAATAAGATACCCAAAGTTGGTTTCCTTTCTACCATTTTATTCTGCTTCAAAACAGAAAAAGCTTTGCTGCACCCATGGGATCAACAAGATAACTTTTTTTAGTTATATCTTAGTTAAATCAAGCGTAGGAAGTCATAATTATTTGTGATCGAAGACATTGACATTTTAAAATTATATCCATATTTGATTGTTTCACATGGACAATTCAGATGAAAAAGCATTTATCCTGTAAAGATTTGAAATGGATAAATATCTCTCAGACCTTTATATCACATTTTGAATTAGTATGACTACACATGATAGGGTTTTAAAAAAAGGGAATAAGAGATTTTTTTAAAAAAAAGTTAGCTACAGAGTTTATTGCCAAAAGGAGTTCCTAATATGACAAAGCATAATTGAATGTGTTAAGTATTTAATGAAGATTCTGAGTAAATAAAAGAATCAGTCATTCAAAGAAACAAGCAATTTGATTTTGCGCATAACTAAAAAAGTCGTTTTATGTGCTTTTGGGAATTATTTTTCTGTAGTAGGGGATGGACAGAAATGTCTACCAAAGATAGTAAGTGGTTATATGGGAAAAACATACCTATATATTATGGTGACTTTTATATTGCTTCAATCTGGCTCACTCTAAGTGGATTACAAAATGTGTACAATCAACAAACACAATAATAGCCAATGCAAAACGCCCATGGTGCCACTTTTCACTGAGAATAACATTAAGAAGTAATTCCAGCTCCAGCTCCCAAAAGCACTTTGACAGCCAGATCATACATTTTCAACATGAGTGAAAGAGGTATTCTTACCTCTGAAGGAAAGCTGTTCCAAAAGAACTCCTCTTCAAAGAATCTGCCCTCTGAGTGTCCTTTACCAGACTTCCTGATTTTGGAGGTGGCGGCAGACGCCATCAGTGGGCATTCTCTGTTTGCTTGTGTTGGATGAACAAATTCTAACCAGCCTAGTCTGGCTTGAAAATAACTAGTTCCCAAGCCTTATAAAACTGTATAATTAACAATTAGCAATAGAAATAAACCATTAGCCAAGGGAGCTCATAAACAACAATGTAACATGGTGATAAGAGATCTGGCTCATTAAATGTGCAGCTGCATTCTGCACCAGCTGAAGTTTCCAAATGGTCTTTAAAGGCAGCCACACCTAGAGCAAAATGTAGTAGTGCAATCAAGAGGTGACAAAAGCCTAAGTAGTTGTAGTCAGTTTAGAAAGGGCTGTAACTGGTACACCAACTTGGCAAAGGCCTTCCAGACCAGATCTTCACCTCCCCTTCAGAAAGAGCTGTGAGTTCATGAAAGCTCTCAGATTGCATTCCTGCTCTCTTACCAAACTTAAAGTTGGTAGAGTTCTGGAATTATGCCAGTTGGGTCCAATTGAAGATGCTGATTTTAACCTTTACAGCTCTTCATGGCATGGAAATGGTCTATCTGAGGGACTACCTCTCCCTGCTTGTATCAGTCCTTACCTTATCAGATCCTGTAGAGAAGACATGCCTTCAGGTATAACTGACTAGAGATCTACTTGGTGGGTTTCAGGATACTTCCCTTCTCTGACAGACCCTGCCTTATGGAACATCCTTACCCTTGAAACCAGATTGGCCTGATTCCTTTTGACATTCTGGAGGGCCCTCAACACCTGGTTATATGACCAGGCTTGAGGCTCACACGGAACTGCAGACTTGTTTAGATGGCAATAATAATTGTCATCTCTTATGATTTGTATGTTGAGTTTTTAGGATATTTATTATATTATATAATTAGCAATAGCACTTAGACTTATATACCGCTTTACAGTGCTTTACAGCCCTCTCTAAGCGGTTCACAGAGTCAGCATATTGCCCCCAACAATCTGGGTCCTCATTTTACCCACCTCGGAAGGATGGAAGGCTGAGTCAACCTTGAGCCGGTGAGATTTGAACCGCCGAACTGCAGCTAGCAGTCAGCTGAAGTAGCCTGCAGTACTGCACTCTAACCACTGCTCCACCTCGGCTCTCTCTAATTATAATTATTATAATTATTATAACATATAATAATTATATATTATATTTTTATATTTGTAATTATTGGTTTTATACCCAGGGTTGAATTTGCAAAATGGGGCAGCTATATAGATTTGATTAATAAAAAAGTAAAAATTAAATTATCTGGCTTCTGAATTAATAACTCCTCCATCTTTCTTGAGATGAGCCTGAGCCTGTTTCTCCCCATCCATGCCTCAGTAGCCTCCAAGCACCAGGACAGAACGTTAGCCATGAGTCCTGTTTGGCCTGGCATGGAGACATACACTATAATTGGTTATCATCTGCATGGTTATGATAGTTCACCCTATGTAAATGATTTTCCACAATTCTCAGTTGAAACTACCCACAGTGTGTAAATACATTGCTTGTTGTGGAGTATCAAAAGGTAATTGTAAGATTATTTGCTCAAGACATTTGGAGAGCACCTGGTTGAGGAAGGCTGCTATATGTTGTTAGAAAGAGGACATCCCCTGGCTGACACTTGGGCTGGAATGGGAAAAGTCATCAAGTTAGTCTAGACTCCTAGCAACTACATGGACAAGTCCATGCAGTTTTAGGACTGCACAACATCCTAAATAAACTAAAAGACTCAGCAGCCCCAGAAGAAAAAAACAGGAGTCATCTACAACATACAGTGTAAGGACTGCAGCAGCCACTTTGTAGGACAAACAGGCAGAAGACTAGCAGAACACATCCATGAATGCCAACTAGAGTCAGAAGACATGATGATTTTTTTAAAATTTTACAATGGACAGACTTAACCATAGTTTCAACTGAGAAACTGTGACTGTCCTAAACGAAGCCAAATCCAAAAATGTAGAGAATTCCTGGAAGCTTGGCATTCTGACAAATCGGCCATCAGTAGGCACATAGAAATAAACAACATTTACATACCATACAGAAAAGACAACCAACAAGCCGAAAAGGGAAGAAAAAGACCAAAACACCTCTCCACCAGCAATCAACACCCAGATGAGCATAAATTAACACCAAAATTAACATCAGACCAATAATCAAGAAGTAAACAATACCCCAATCAAGGAACTGTCAAATCAGCAAACACTAAACAGCCCAACCAAGACCACTCCCACCAACACTGACACAGGGGAAGCCACTAGAACAGAAATTGAGAGCAAACTTCCTACTAGCACTGCTGATATTACCTACTTTGGATAAGGAAGCATCTGCAAAAAAACAATCAAGCTCAGGGAGCACCAAGGACCATTCAGTTTTAGGAGTCTCCAGATAAGCTCAAAATCTACCCAGGAGCTGAAAAACCAATATCTAATCAGCAGATATTTTCCTATATGTGTATTAAAGTACTTTATCAGCACTATTGGAAATACATCTTCAATTTTGTGCATCATTACTTCCAATGTCTCACTTACCATGAGGACTTTTGAAAATTTTGCCCACTTTTCAAACATCTTAAACATAAATCAGTGGGCCCTTAAAATAGCTCCATCATTCATGTCTGCCCATGCTGTCCAGATTCCTCACTTCCACTCTTCAGTTGCATAAATTGAAAACAACAACGACTTGGCTTGTTCTATTTGCTATTCAGTTTAGGTTGTTTAAATTTTCATGTCACGGTCATATTTGTGATATACACCAGAAGCTGATCTGAACTGAATCCTGAAATCCTTACTGAGCTAAAACCAATTTGTATAGAAATTGCTGTATAAAGCTAAAAGAGAGTTTACAATCTACAGAAGCTGCAAGAAGGATTATATAGCTATTTGGCTCAAAAGTGATTGAATGTGAGAAATAACACATGAGCAATATCCATAGTTTATGTGGAAATAGCTAGAATGTTGTTATTTGTTATTTATTCATGATAGTGTATTTCCAATCATATTCTCAAAATTGTTAACAGAGTCACAATGCACAAAGAAATTACTATAAATCTGTGAAAAATATATTTAACACAAATCCAAGAATTGTACAATGAGAACCCTTCATATTCATTGAAGGGACAATGATGAATAGCTGAAATTGGGGTTTTTCTTCCTTTGTGATTGGCAGTTCATATAGTTTTGTCCCATGTCAGTTGTTAAAATATTTAAATGGTTCTTTTTTTAAAAAAAAATTTCCCCAGATTTGAATAACTAGTATGAAACCCATAGAGACAGATTTTTAGTCGGCAATATAAAAACATGAAAAGCACACAGCAAACAAAAGTAGATATGGCTCTTTAAGTCTTCTTAGGAATTGTTAATATAAATTCATGTTGGGATATCATTTCTAAAACTGAAGATTGAGAGAAAAGAAATGGTGAAAAGAAGACAAATGTTTAGGAAAGGTACCATAGATGCCTGCAGTAAACTGGGATTATATCAAAGTGTTGACACATACATGGTAACATTATGTCTGAAATCCTGCCCTTATAGGCTTGGTCCTGAAATATGATGCTACTAGATAACTCATAGTTTTGTGTTATGACATATGTGTCACGATGTACTCCACTTCCCTTTGAGGATGTCTATGACAGCACCTGTTGTCACTAGAAGAACACATCTGCCATTACTTCAAAAGGGATCAGGAAGCAGATAATAGAAAAAATAGATCCTCAAGAGTTCCAGCCAATATTTCTCAACCTCAACAACTTAAAGATGTGCAGGCTACAATTTCCAAATTCTGGCTGGGGAATTCTGGAAGTTGAAGTCTTACACATCTTAAAGTTGCTGAGATAGAGAAGCATTGGATCAGATAAAAACTGACTAATGATCTCATGCGGCGTAAAGCTATGTTGCTAATTCTGCATGAATTTATTCTTCTCTTCTAACTCTGAGGATAAATTATTTGCTCAAATCTGCTGCTTTTTCATGAACATTTAGATAATGCAAAAGTTACTGCAAGTACACAAACTCATTCCAAAAATGCTTGAGCACCTATCTAGATCATACTTACTGAAAATATTCCGAACCTGCAAAACACAGCTTGGGTTCCATATTGAAAGATGCACAGAGGAGATTCCAGAATGTATAACATGCACATAATTTTAAACTAACACTGTTCTGAAGTAATCTTTGCAATGTTTAGAAGGTCTTTTTTTTTTTTTTTGAGAAAGAGGGTTCCCCCCCTGCTCTATGCCCTGGATATTTGAAAATTTCTTTAAAATTTATCCAGGAGTGTTTTTGACATTACTTTATTGTTTGAAAGAGCAAAGAATGTTACTGTCCATTTGCACTTTTCACTTGAACATTTCTCTATCACTCTGACATCTTGGGTGCCATCCCTTCTAATCTGATAATGTCCATTTGGAAAAGTTCTCGTGGCATTTTGCTAATGCAGGTTCCGAAATTTTACCCGGTGTAATCACTGCACAAAGAAGGAAATGCATTATACACATAGCAGTTTGTTGTTGTCCATGTCAGCCAATGGCAGAATTGATTTAATGCTCCTTTGGGTGAGCCAATGCTACCATCCTTCTTTAGGCTATGTATATTCAATCCCTGATAAACTATCAGAAGCTACCATCCCAAACATTTTCATTGTTTTCATCCTTATGGATACAGTTCATTTTGGTTTTCTTACATTTCTGTATAGAAATCTGACTGCTTAGGAAAAAAAAAAGTTTTCAGACTGCCTGATGGAAAGATTGGCTTTCTATATGTAAAATCTTGAGGCATGAACATCAATAAATGATTACCCTACATTATTGTAGGGAAAATGTTTGATTCTATGCTCATGATTAAGCTGGGATTTGAGATGTGGTCATTTTGATCCGTCACATCTCTGTAATATCTTACAATGTATATCACTCCAGCATGTATTTATTATTTTCTTTATACTTTTTCAGTGCATGCCAGCTGACTTATGACCATTAATTTATGATTTTTAAGGCTTGTCAGGAGAAGTGATGGAGACTCAATTTTTCTGAGTGATATACTAAAATCTCCCTTGGTCCACAGGTAAATTCTTATCTCTAATGAAATACAAAAAGGCTTTATCCAGTGCAGAAGATAGCATTTTATTGCATTCGTTGTGCTGCATTTTTGAAGAAGCATTACCCTTACAAATAAGAGATTTATATAAGGACATAACAATAGAGGAAAAGCTGATTTAGAAAATTCTGGGGAGGAAGAGAGCCCAGCCTTCTCCCTGCTTACATCCTGCTGGTCTTTTCTAAGTTATTCTCAGATTTTTTAAAAAAATCTACAGCATATGCCTAGGTATTTTTATACTGATGTTTATATTCTTGTATCTTTTGTCAAAACAGACAATAGTTCTCTAGCTAGTTTGTGAATATTCTAAACAAATCTAGATGCCATCTGTCAAACAGATTTCTGTAGCACAGTTCTTATTATTCCTTATGGCAGAGTTTTTCCAAATAATAAAACCAACAAAAATGGATTCTTTTTCTTCTAAATCAACTTATGTATATTCTTGCCCACATACTTCAACTTCAAACAGCATAAATGATATCAATAAAGCAAGTGTTAGTGTTGGTCTTTTTCTATCCAAAGCCTGCATTAAACAGTGTACAAAAGAACAAACATGAAAAAGTGGGAGATACATTTTTTCTAATACAAGAGAATATATGTAACTCAGGGTTGAACTATGAGTCTTGATGCTCTCCGAGCTTGGCTGTTTGTTTGGAGACATTTCATTATCTAAGTAGGTAACATCAGTGCTACCGTAATGAGTGTGGAGTGTGCTCTCCATTTATAAACAGTAGCCAGTGCCAGTGTTGGTAGGGATGTGGTTTTTTCCTTAATAGTTCCTTGATTAGTTTATAGTTTTCTGCTTGATTGTTTGTCTGGTATTAATCCCTGCTTATCTGGGTGTAGGAAGACAGACCAGATAAACACAGAATCAGAACCAATACAAAGCAGAGAACACAGCAGACCTCAAAAACTTAAAGAAGGACTAAACCATTACTATCATCCCAGCAGACAAAGGCCAAACCACAGTTATCATGGACAGAACACAATACATACAAAAATCCAAAGAATTACTGGAGGACAAATAAATCTACATCCAAGTAAACACCAACTCCATATAGGAACTGGACAATCTGATCAAGAGATTCCTTGATGACCTAATTAAGAAAGGTCAAATCACACACACAAAAAAGAGCATTGGCAGATGAAAAGCAGTGGACCCATTCTCCCACACTACTATGGATGCCCAACAATACACAAGCCCAACATACCTCTTCATCCAATAGTATTGTTACTAGATACCCCAACATACAACAGAGCCAAAGAACTTACAAAAAAGCTTGGATATCTCATTCAGTGGAATGAATATTGTATCTTCTCTTCACTACAGTGCTTCCCGAAAATCAAAGACCTAAAAACAGAATAAGATAAAATTATGGTTCCATTTGATGTCATGGTACTCTTTATGTCCAAAGATCCAGAAATGAAAGAATACATGGTAACAGTACTACACCCTGCACCAAACCTGGTCAAGTAGTAAGGTAAGATTGAAATACCCAGAATTGTGGACCTCATCATTCTCTGTCTCATTACCTACTTTCAGTTTGATGGACAAATATATCAACACAACAGAGGAACATCCATAGGATCACCATCCTCAGAACTCAGCAGCAACTGTAATTCAGAGTGTAGAAACCATATTATAGTCACACATACAATCAAAGGTATGTATCTAGAAGACACATTTGTCATAATGAAAAAGGAACAACTATAGAAGACACATGAAACAATCAACACGTTCAAAGGAATAAATTCACAGGAGAAGAAAACAACAACAGCACACTACCCTTCCTGGATGGCAGCAGCAGCAGCAGCAGCAGCAGAGGAAATGATGGAAAATTAGAAATGCAGTATTAAAAAACAATCCATACTAAATACCGGTAGGTATTCAGTTACTAAAATAACAACCCAACTTCCCATTAAGAGGAGCTGTGTAAGCACATTATTTAGATAAGAACTAATGCACTACAGTAACCCAGAACCCCAGAAAAAGGAAACAGTGCCAAGGATTCCACATATTTTCCTTTCCTTTCTTTTCTTTTAAAAAAAGCTTTAGGGACTTTTCATTTTAAATGCCTGCATCAGTAATGGGTTTCACTTACCTTTCAGTTCGGAGATGTGCACGTGAGCGGGCTTGCTTTGCTCGCGTGAGCGTGCGCTGCTTCTGCGCATGCACAGAAGCTTCTACGTATGCGCAGATCATCCGTGATGATGTCCGGACAGGTGGGCAGAGCCTCCTGATGCCGCCGCTACCGGTTCACCCGAACCTAGTAGCAACCTGCCACTGGCCTGCATCATATAGTTTAATGTAATTGAAAGACTAACTTTAAGTCTGTAGGACTTCAATATCCATTGGCTTGCAAAGTTAACACAATCTTCCAGACTTGTAGTACATTGCAGTAGCTGCAATGGGTTTCAGATCAAATATTTCCTGCTTAGGAGTTTTTTTACACTTACATATTTTGCTTGGAAGTCCTGATTTCCCTGGGAACACTGTTTTTTGAGCACCTGATCTGATCATCTCAACCCCATCTTGTTACAATCCATAAATTAATGTTGAACTTCATGAGCAATTGCTTGAACTTTAAATACAAAAGTCGTCATTAGGATAGCAATAAGTAAAAAAGGTATGGATAATGAACCACCACTGAATACTGGGTAGTGTTTTTGTAATATTAATAAAAAATGTACACTTCCAGATTAAAAGAAGAAGTAAATAGGGATGAAAGGAAAATTAAAGACCACCTAATTAGCTTTGTTCATCTTTAGTAATCACATGAAGAACCAGAAGAGTAGAGCAGAAAACTGCAGAAACTCAGCAAATTCCTCAAACGGGAGTGAAGAACTCTGATAAGACCCAACTTTGTGGTAAGCATTTTAATGGACCTTTAATTAGCTTTTCTGGAAAGCTTACTGATGATATGCTGGAATAATGATCCCATATGCTTGAAAAAGTCTAGTCATTAGCCAGCATGGTGGCTGAACATACTAATGCATTTGCCTCTTAGACATTTTAGGAATAACTTCTGCTAGTGAGGTCACATTTTATGTCATTAAATCACATGCTGACTCATTTTCTTAGTCAAGGTGCAAATGCCAATTCCCAAATGAGTGTCTCAGAATGGGTTGGCCAAAGTCCACATTTCTACTTAGGGCACTTCTTGCAATGAATCTTATTCACAGAAATCCAAGAGAAGAATGGCTTAAATGTGATGTTTCATCTGAAGAAAAGTACAGAGAGTATGAAAACTCCTTGATAAATAACTTGCTCTTTTCTTACCCTCCCTTCACTTTCCAGAGAGAATTTATGTACTGTATTTAGATTCAAACTTGACTCACTTAAGATGACACATCGAAAATTTGGAAGATCTAGTTTGTTGGCATTCCGGGATAGCCTTCACATCAACGGTTTGAAATAAGAGGTAACAGGAGGTATTTGAGGTATAATTTCTTCAAGTTCAATGAAAACACATTTAGACGTCTCCTGGACCAATGTGCACACTAGAGTATTGGCAGCTGTTTTGCACCCTTCCTGCAGGTTCTGACATAATTGTTGCTTTAAAGGATGTGTGTATGCACAATAATTTTAACATGCTAATGTGAGAGAAGAAAAAACTGAAATTTGTCTTTTGAGAATACACATATTTAGAAATATAGTCACACTTTAAATTATTCATTAAAAAAAAAAACCTGAAGCCCTCCAACCAAAAGAATTCCAAAACTATATGTCTGTAAAAAAGAATATTAATTATAATAGAATGATCATTTTCTGAGACAAACTGGGTGAGGGACGAGAATAACCAGGTGGAGCTGTCAGCCAGCAACATCACTCTTGCCAGGATATTAACTTGGGTGGATGAGGATCCTAAGTAGGCTCCAGGAAACTGCTACTTCAGCATAATAGAAAAATATAATAAAAACCATGCAACAGTGTTTCATTTGCACATTTGGAAAACTATCAATTATATTCATGCAACATCACGTTATATACACTGTATTCAAGTTTTACATATTATTTCATTGACTCTAGTTTCTTAATGGATCTGTTCTTTCTATCTGCTCTTGTTATCTTGCATCCTCATTATCACAAGTTAATTTTTATTTATTTTTATAAAAATCATGGTGTTTTTTAATCTAGTGTGATCATCTTCCTTCCAGCGTCCTTGATTGAGTTTCCTGCCCCCTTTCTACCTTCACCACCATTAATCTCCTTTCTTTCTATTTCTATCCTGTTATGCACCTTTTGCTATTTCTATTTCTATTATCTAATCTACCATTGAAGATATTAGTAATGGCAGAGACAAATTAGGATGTGCTAATGAGGAAAAGAAGCCATTTTAAGATCATTCTTAAAAGCAGGAATGTGATGAAAAACAGATTTGCTGCAGAACAATTGCAGAATATCTCAATTGTTCTCACATGAGCCATTAAGTCGTACCATATAAGTTCCTTATTCATGCTTCCTATCTCTTTATTCTTAACTTCCTATTGTGTGATTACAAATTATCATCAAGGGCTAAAAATACACAGTAATCGGTTCTAGGGTGCATATAGTTGGTAGCAATCTG
Organism: Thermophis baileyi; assembly: GCA_003457575.1. Taxonomy (NCBI): domain Eukaryota; kingdom Metazoa; phylum Chordata; class Lepidosauria; order Squamata; family Dipsadidae; genus Thermophis; species Thermophis baileyi. The sequence goes on from QLTV01002425.1 coordinate 3,038,783, forward strand.
ATCCCAGACTAATGTGGTCTATTCTAATAATCTTCTATCTAGAGTGTTGTTATTTATTTATTTAATTTGCACAGCTGCGCATATCACCTTGATGACCCTGGGTGACTCACAACAATTAAAATAATGCCCAAACCACAAAACAATAAATTAAAAATGTATAAACATACAAACCCTCAATAAAAATAAAAAATAATCACCAAAGTCAGTGGCAACATCCAGTTAGGACATCACTCAACATGGCCATTGAAGAATCTCTCCACTGTCACCAGACCCCCTCCAGCACAATGGCAGAGCCATATTTTCAGGGTCTTCCTAAAGGCCAGTAAGGTTGGGGTTAATCTAAGCTCTATGGAAAGAATGAGCACCATGGCTGAAAATGGTCTCCTTCTGGGTCCCATCAGATGACACTCCTCATAAACAGGACCTGAAGAATGCCTCTCCTACCATACCTGCTGGAAGGAATAGGTATAACCAGGAAGAGGCAATTCCTCAAGTATCCTGATTTATCATGGAATTTTTGGCAAAATAGCATAACTGGAGCACTTTCATCTTCAAACATTGGTAATCTAATTTTAACATGTATATTTTCAGAGTGCTGTTTTGAGGTTGCACATTCAAATACTACTTCCATCATCTTAGGATTTTAAAAAAGTCCTTAGTTTAAAAAGAAGCATGCCAAGAGGTCATTTAATTAAATAGGGGAAATATACAAACTTACTCAAGTGAAAGTGAAATAAACAAGCAAGTGAAAGAGGTGATGTGATTTTGCTGATTATAAATCAAACTTGATTGCTTTGTAAAAAAAATGTGCTTTTTTTAAAAAAAAATACAGCATCTTGTGGTTGGATTTGGTATAGGATATGGATTTAGTTTGCTCGAGCTACAGATATAAGAAGCTCAACTGAATAAATAATAGTATTTAGTTTCATGACAAAATGATGACTTTAATCAATTAAAATTTAGCTTTAGAAAGGAACTGGATGGTCCTCCGGGGATCTTGGGGGATCTGGTTGGCAACATTGAATGTAGAGTGCTGAGCTAAATACCTGCATGTTCTTATTCCTTAGATTCTGCTGCTTTTTATGATCCTTGTTTATCTTCCTGCAACTTTTTTGTTATTTACACATGCATTTATTTATTTTATGTATTCAACAAATTTATATGGCTGCCCAACCCACACAACAGTGACTCTGGGATTAAAAATCCACAACATCAAAACCATAAAACCCTTGACCCCCTATCCCCATGGCAGAATCAAACCCATCCACTTGATCAGCTCCATCTCTGTTCAGAATGCCCAGGTCTACTGACAAAACCACATCTTCAAGGCCTTTTGGAAAAGCAACAAGGTGGGGGGGGGTAATCATACCTCCTGGGGAATGATGTTCCACAGGGAAGGGGCCACCACTGAAAAGGCCCTTTTTCATAAACCCTCCAGATGTACATCCTTAATAGGTGGGATCAGGCAGAAGCCTTCCTTCTGAGGCCATTAGAATTGTAAGAATCCATGGATTTTAATCAATGAATAAAGGTGCAATTGCATTTTCACACCTAAATGCAGCTTTTGTTTCCCCTGCAGATTTTTTTCTAGATTCATAGTGGTGAATTCATACAAATAGAACAGAGTAGTTTTGTGACTGATTTTCAGGCAGCATTCCACAATGAATGTCTTCAAACATTTCAGAACATCTCCTTCTAAGATAACGTATGAATACATGTGCTCAATTGTTCATAAGATATGGAAACCTACAAACAGTAATAGCTATTAAAATGGAAGAAAAGAAGAATGAAATAAAAATAGATCTCTTGCAACAGCCTTTCTTCCATTGGAAATTATCAGGGGTGATGAATCCCAATTTTTCACAGAACAGCAGTTTAAAGCCTCCTTTCTTATAATTTCAATCTATTTTTGTCAGTCAGGAGAAGAAAGAAAATTCAGGCAAAATGCCATGAGAAATACAATGTCTTGCCTGGATTTACACCTTGTACTTCATTTCATCCTCATAAAAATTCTTTTGGATTCAACTGGAGAATATGTTGAAAGACCATGTAGTTTTCTAGCTGCAAAAATGAAAATAATGATCAGAAGTTAAAATTAAGTCTATAGCCTACATCCACACACTCTTAAAGAGAAATTAAATTCATTTAGTCTGAGTTATTGCCAGAATTAAAGTAATGTTCTTGATCTAAGCTATTTCTCCAATAAGAAATGGCATGTCTAGATTTGTACTTCTCTCTTTTCTGCAATATGACTTGTAATAGCCGGCAATGATGGACACTGCATGATTTGGTGATATTCCCCCTGGAAAATGCCTGTCCATAAACCAATTAATGAATTATAGGCATGATGGTCATCCATATATGTAATTTTTTCATCTGTGACAGCTGCAATATTGATCATATTTTTCACTGTAACGTTAATGACAATCTTCATTGAATAATTAATTGCAATGTAATTTAATATGAGCTACCCATGGTCTGGAGGTTGAGAAATATTCTTCATCTCATTTAACTGTTTCACAACACAAAACCTGTTCCATTTTGCAAAATCTAAGAGAGCCAGGAATCCTGAGGTCAGTAGGAGGAACAGAGAACTGCCAGGGAATAGGGATGGAAGAAGAGAAGAAAACAGGTAGAAGCAGTTGTGTTGAAGGCTGTATAAAGAGCTTTAACGAACTTTCATGGTAGGTGGGCAGAACACAGATAGATCAATTTGGAAAAACATCTTTATATCCCCAAACCATTCTGTAAAACATGTAACTCATTAAGTTCAACTGAAGTCATCTGATTTTATCTCTTCTCTTTGGAAATATTCTATATTCAAAAACAAGTTCAAAAACAATGATCAGTTAATAAGGTTCAGGGGAAACACGAAGTTGTTTCTCAACAGGCAGAACCTCTGCAACAGACTGAGTAGCTACATGAATCATTTGATCACATTTTCCCCACCATGCTGATTCTAATTCTATTTAAATTACAACCATTATTTTGATATCTGTATTTGTTTAGCGATATAAATGTTAGGGAAATCTATCAGGTTGTTTTTGTTGTTGTTATTGTTCTTTGGTGGTGGGAGAGTGATGCATTTGTCTGCCCTAAATCCTAGGCATATATACCACAGCCCTAATAATGAATGATGCAATTTAGCCAAGGCATACATTCCATTTGGCCAGAGTATTTCTGCAAAGGGAGCAAACTGGGCATAACTATCAAAATAGATCCCTGGGCCTGTGGCAAAAATAGCTGTAATTGACTTAGCAGGATACAAATCATACAGGCTGTGTGATCTGATATGAGATTGACACGTTTCTCCCTAGACTGTCCTTGTCCAACTCAAAGCAGGCAAATATGTTTGAAAGCTTCTTTAAAATTAAATGAAAGTGGTTTGGGGAATAAGGTGTGAGTTTTGCTCAAAGGGGAAGCATTCCTGAGTTGTTTGCCTGTTTTCCTTTATACTTTTCTTTTCAACTACACACCAAACCGCTTTTGTCTTGGATGATGATAATACTCTGACAAATCATATGCTATCAGTTAAGGACAAATGAAAACATCGCAGTTCTCTAAAAACTTAGGTTTGCAAGATTAAGCTGTAATAGATGAAGCTGTTTAACAAGATTTCTATTGTTGACGGGGGTGGTGGTGGAGTGGATTGTATTTATTTTTATTTGCTTTGGTACTGACACATCTGAAGTAATGATTAGAAGAGACGGTGTATAATCCTGTCCATTTGGGTATCTCGAAATTCATGGGAATTACAATCTTCTTGTCTTTTGTACGGTACGATAATTTGTTCACATTAGGCATCACATTCAATAAGGCATCCTTACTGAAAAATAGCTAATATTATTCAAAGTTGGCTTTGGTTCCACATCGGAGATTGTTTATCATGTTGTCAGGTACACTAATAAAGTTTCACATTGTTCTTGCAACAGGGACACTCCTGGTGCAAATTGGTACACATTATCTCTACTTACTGTTCTTGTGAGGATAAAATCAGAAGATCTCTTTAGGTGTCACTCTGAAAGTGGGATGTAAATGTGTCAAATGAATATGTGAAAACCAAAAGGAGTTCCAAAATGCTAGCTGATTTTCAGTGCCTTTTATAAAAAGTACTTTTCGGCACAGACAACACAGTACGCCATTCTGTTCATCTGTGATTTTTGTCACACAAGATTGCAATCTGGCATTTGGTTAAATTTGGCATCTAGAGAATATCAGCTTTCATATTGTTAAAAACAAGTTTCTCTCCTTTGAGGGAAAGGGAGTGAGACAAAGAAAAAGAGGGCAAATGAGCTTGACAAGGTGGTGATCTTATTTCTTGCTCAATAAACCAGATTGTTTAAAAGCTGAAATCTTACGAAGGGAATATAATAATGGAAATAAACATTGCAATTTCACATTATTTATGTCAGCTTGCCACCAACCTGGTGCCTTAACAATTGTGTTGGAACTATGATTTCTCAGTCAGCATGAACTCTGCAGCCCCAACATTTCCAAAGGGCACAAGGTAGAAGAAAGGCCAATTGACATAATCATGTGCCTTACTGAACACACACAGAAATACACACAAAGTGTGTGTGTATATGTATGTGTATGTCATTTGAACCATTTTATAATGAGTTTCTTGCTACATTTTTTAGAATACTTGAATGCCATCACTCTGCTAAACCAATAATCCCCTCACCACTGTCAAACTATTCACTAAGGCTGCATTACTATTACTATCAGTCTTCTCATTGTTCCTATCACCCATCTCCTCCCACTTATGACTGCAGGACTGTAACTTGTTGCTTGTTGTATCCTTACGATTTATATTGATACTGATTGTTTCCGGATTGCTTATTTGTACCCTATGACCTTCATTAAGTGTTGTACCTTATGATTCTTGACAAATGTATCGTGTCTTTTTATGTACACTGAGAGCATATGCACCAAAGGT
>QLTV01002425.1:3060396-3091487 GCA_003457575.1 Thermophis baileyi
AGCTGACCATCGTCGACGGAGACCTCCCCAGTTTGCTGGGACTCGACTGGTTCGATGCACTCGGACTTGGGGTCCCTATGGCTACCTGGTACCATCGAAAAAGTCCTGGGTCCCCTGTCCTACGAGGTCGGTCTCGAAGACGGCCGCCTCTGGAAGAGACATGTGGACCAATTACGCTCCAGACTGCGTGGGGAATCAATCAACCCACAAACAGTAACACCTTACTTTCCTCCCCTAGCTAACTCAAGCCCGGGTGTCTCGGAAGGCCTACCTGTGGAAGCCGAGAGCCAGCGATGTCCTCCTTTCGAACCGGTCCCTTCGGCCGTAGAGGCCACACCCAGTACCTTCCAGGAGCTTCCATGCTCGAGCCCCGGAGCGGCAGCAGACCTGTCCGCACAGGCCGCTGCCTCACCACCAACTGAATTACGCAGGTCTAGTAGGGCTTCAAAACGCCCCGCCTACCTGCGTGATTACGTATGCTGGACAGCTCCATCCAGGAGGGGAGGGGTGTTATGTTCTAACTGTTTAAACTATGTTGCATGGTTCCAACCAGGTCCAGCGTTTGAGCGGGAAAAAGCTCAAACGCTATTGGCTGGTCTGTCTGACAGCTCCCTATAAAAGGGCAAGCTGTCAGACTGCTCTTTGCTGGTTACTGATACAAGAGCTGAAATAAAGAGCTGCTTTGGAAGTCTGTCTCCTGTCATCTCTACCCACTATCTAACACTGACCTTCAAGAGTGCACGGTACATAAACAAATACACAGATGAGACACAGCATTGTTGTTCAAGAACAAACTTCTAGCCAAGGAAAACATGCATGAACAAATGCAGCCTTTAAGAGTAAAACATTTTGTGAACACAGCCTCCCTATATCGCTAGAGGTTCAAGTATCTCTTAACTCCTCACTCCCCCCCCCCATCAGAACCTGGGAGGTTGAAAACAGGACCTGGCAGATAAAGGGTGTCTGTCTTTTTGGCAGGCATGCTTTGTCAAAACATAATGAATCTAATTTCATTAAGATACACTTTTAAAATATATTTTTCTGCAGTTTTTTCTGCAGCCGGGGGTATGGTGCCGCACGGATATCACCAGTGGCTTAAATCTGGATTTGATAAAGGAGATAATAAACTTAATTGGAATATAGGAAATTAACATACTCCTCTCTATGATTAAAACACCAAATCAGAGACGCTAAATATATAAGACATTTATTTGATGGCCATGTGGAATAAATACTCCCAGAAGCCAATTTTTTTTTTAAAAAAAAGATCATCTAGCTTTTTAAACTGTAGAACCGTTTGCTTCCTTATGAATCACATTTATGGTTTTAGTCAGTTTTCTTTCTTCATCTGCCCATTTGAAAGAAGTGGGATGTGGAAGAGTAACTTATCTCAGTTAAGAATCTTTTTCTTTCTTTCCACAGTCAGAATTTTACCTGCACCTGATTTTTAATGAATCAAATAAACCTGCTTTCTCCTTAGAGAAAATGGCTTAAAATCCATTAAGCACAGACATTCCAGACATGTTTTTGAAGTGTCTCTTGCAGGTTAATGTATTAGCTAATAAATCTTTGTAAGAGTGTAGTGTGGAATAACAATAGACTCCTTCAGCTCAATTCTAAACATATTTACATGGAAGTCAGTCCCATACATTTCAAGAGCACATAACTTAGTCAAACCACTAGGACTTGAGTTTATTGCTTTTTTTTTCTTCCTGCGATTTTAACTTTGAAATTACTAATGGTCATTTCAAATTATTTTACAAGTTTGTGAACTATCTGGAGGTCAACTTTGAAGGACCTTTGAGGGCTGTGTGGGCAGGAAATGAACAAAATTTAAATACCATTTAATTTAAAACTTAATGAACATTAATGGAATGTAGGAAATTTAATGAACAAAGACAATATGGTGAAAACTATTGGAAGAGCTTGGAGATCAGCTTTAAGGAATCGTTTGTAAACCTGGAGCTTCAGATTATTTACCTCACTGTTCTATATCTAACAAAATTATTGTGTGTGGGCTGCAGTAGGCAAGAACAGACCAGCATAGATACAATAGCATTTATTGACTCAACTGGAACTCTGGAACAACTTGCAAATCCCTGTAATTTATACTCTGGGCCCACAGGGCCTCAACAAATCATAATACTTGAAAGAGCCCTCCCCAATATGAACGTTCTAAGTTTCCCTCCAAAACAGTTGAAGTTAACAGTTAGGGTCATCTAAAGGTTAGTTTCACTTTAGCAGGGCTTAACACAACTATATATATTCAATACATAACAAAAATGGCGGCCCTATTTTATAACCCATGGTCTTCAAACTATGTACACCAAACAGCCATTTCTAGCTGAATTCAATGACAGGATGCTTACCACATAAGAAGCAGAAAACTATATTTTCTAATGTTAACATGGCTGTCAAATCCATCCAATTTAATTTGTGATATATGAGAGTATCAAATAATTTATCTAAAAGTTTATGTTGTAATATCCAATCTAGATTGAAATATATCTGGGGAAGGCCCAAATAAATTGACTCAAGAGTTTTCTCTCAGGCTTCTGTGTAATTTAATTTTTGAATTTTATAGGTCTTTACATTTTGAAATAACCCTTTGGAGAAAGCCTCATGTTGATAATTGTCCTTTTCTTTTATAGACCTTCTAGGCTGCTCCTCTATACAATACCAAATGATAGAATCCTTTCTATGGTGCCCTTTGTGCAGCACAAATTTCATTTAATTAATCTAGGTCCAGATAGGTTAGACTTACTAAAGTCTAAAGTTAAATTCTAAAGTCTCTCCTCAAAGGAGCTTTAGAATTAATAAGGTGACCCAATAAAGTGTTCTACCTCTGGTGTGACATAATGATATAATGTGACTCAATAGGAAGCAAATGTGTTTCCCTCCAATCCTATGGACTGCGGTGGGGTTGTCTTATATGCTCCATTAAAAATAAGCAAGAATTGCAAATGGCTGCATATATATTGAAGGGTTAATGGTAGGATTAGACTTTGCCAGCATCATATAAGAGGTTGTTCCTATCCTTACGATTTATATTGACTGGTTCCTAATATGATTTGATTGCTTATTTGTACCCGGACTATCATTAAGTGTTGTACCTTATGATTCTTGATGAACGTATCCTTTCTTTTATGTACACTGAGAGCATATGCACCAAGACAAATTCCTTGTGTGTCCAATCACACTTGGCCAATAAAATTCTATTCTATTCTATTCTATTCTATTCTATTCTATTCTATTCTATTCTATTCTATTCTATTCTATTCTATTCTATTCTATTCTATTCTATTCTATTCTATTCCTATTCCTATTCCTATTCCTATTCCTATTCTATTCTATTCTTTTTTTTTCTATTCTATTCTATTCTATTCTATTCTATTCTATTCTATTTTATTTTATTTTATTATATTCTATTCTATTCTATTCTATTCTATTCTATTCTATTCTATTCTATTCTCGTAACCTCCTAAATATAACTTCTGGCACTTTTATTTCTTTCTTGTCTGAATCTATTCTTTCCGGTCTCAGCTCCTCGCATCCAATTTGGTTTCCCCCTTTTTCTTACTTCCTTTTCCTTTCCCCCATTATTTCTACTCCTTCTTCCTTTTGCTATTCTTGCAAAAAGGATGGGGTGGGTGGGAGAGAATTGCGTATGTGTATCTCTGTGTGATTGTATGTGTTCTTTCTGAGTGTTAAGTGGTTTGAGCATTTCTTAGAAAGGCACATAGAGAATCATTTAGTCTTATAAACTACATGTTTTATTTTAAAGACTATTTATTTATTAGATTTTTTTCATCCTACCTTTATTATTTTCATAAATAATCCAAAGTGAAGAACATATCTCTTTACTCCTCATATTTTTTCCTACAACAGCAACCCTCTGAGGAGGGTTGGGCTGAGAGAGACTAATTGGCCCAAGTTACACAGCTGGCTTTCATGCCTAAGGCAGGATTAGAATTCACAGCCTTCCAGTTTCTAGCCTGGTGCCTTACCTATGAGATGAAACAGGCACGCAACAATGAATTATTAACAATGAATGTTAATAACTAGTATTTTGGGTATTTTGGCCCTGGCCCTGTCTTGTTTTCTTTTGAAAGTTGCTTTTTGAGAAGAGATATACACAAATACACAGAAATATAATTATTGTGGAAGGAAGGCAATTTCTAGGATTAATTTCAGGGGCATTGGCAGCCATAAGTGAGCAAAATGAGAAAGCTGGATACTGTGCATTTATATGTGGCTATAATTCTTCCCTTTGGGTGGAGGAATCAAATTCAGAGCTGCCCTCTTTATAGCAAGCATAAAGAAATTCTTGTTTGGGATGTATGAATGAATCTATATAAAGACTACTTAAATTTAAGAGACAGGACATGAACCTGCTTTAGATATGGCATTAGGATTGTTGCATTATGCAGCATTGGGAGGTGGACTGAGTGCAACCTTTGGATGCACATTCCAATTAACCTGACCAGAGTTAATGAAAAGTGGCAAATACATTCAGTATTATCTGATTCTGCTGTGTTGGTAAATATGTTTTAGGAAGACTGCATGTCAGCTCTGCCATCTTTGCCACACTTTGCTAAACTTGCTGGCATCCTGCCATAAACAGAGGGGGAGGGTTTAGAAGAAATTGGGGAAGCTGTGCAGGTGGAGAGAAGAGGAATGTAAAGGGAGAGGGAAGATACTGACAGGAACCAGAGATGCTAAATGCCAGATTCCACTGCCTCAAGGACGCCTGCCCTGAGAAAGAATGTGAAACATCCTCAAGACACACCTACAGTCAAAGCAGTTCTCAAAACATCATCAAACCAGGATGCTATTGGAAACTGACGGCCCAGTCAGCGGGGAGGGCCACAAACAGGGGAAAAATTTGTAACTTTGTGTGGGAATTCTCAGAGCCAGGCTTGCTTTTGCTGCAATCTCTAATCCTTAGTAAAAGAACCTATCACTTCAACCAAATGGAGTTGACGCTCTTTCTTTCCTAGGGACTTTGCTGGGGCAGGTCTGACAAATAAATACAATTTAATATCTGCAATCCTCTTGAACATTTCCAAAGTGTCCTTATTTCATTCCATGCAAAGGAGAAATAAAATTGTTTGCACATCTGATCCCCACAAACATCTTTTTCATGTCAAGTAGGTTTACTTGGTTGCATATAAAATTTCTCAGTGCATCTTTTGAAGGGGAGATGAAAAGGCTTCAAGTGACCTTTCCCTTTGGACAATCTGAGATACAGGAGTTTGGAGTAGTGAGGGGGCAGGAATTCCTTCAAATGATGAAATGAACTGTTCACAAGCTCCTTAGAGCCAAAATTCTTTCTTTTTCTTTTTCTTTTTAAAAAAGCTTAGTTTTGGATTGAGAGACACTGTCGCTGAGCCAGAAATAAATTGATTCAGCTGTTGAAACTGCTGATGTTGTCAGATCACTGAGATTCAGAACTGCTTTGGAACCCGAAGGGAAGAATTCTTGTATGGAAATGCCCTGACTTTTGCTAGATTTAGGATAAGTTATTCACAGGTAAACATGTATAAGTTTGCAGCTTTCTGACAGTGATTTAAACAATAAGCTTACTATATTTATAACAAAACTATCTTCCAACACTCCCCCCTCCCTTATCTGTACAAAACCAAGATGCTTGGATAAGTTATTCTTTGCAGTGTAATCATACAGCTGCCTCTATTCAGATGTAAGTCCAGTTAAGTTTATGGACTCTTATTCTAAACAAGAGAATTGTAGCTGTCTTCCTAAAGCATATTTACCAACACAGCAGAATCAGATAAAACTGTCTGTATTTGGCACTTTTCATCACTTCTTAAAACGACAAAGAATTATTTTCCTCCCCTTTCCCTCTTCTGACCACTGGCTGAAAAAAGGTGCACAAAATAATAAAAATTGGCATATGTGACAATTCGTGTCTCATATGCCTTGCATTAGAACTTTAGAATCAAGCTTTTTCTCAAGAAACTGAGAAATTTCAGTTCTGCTCCTGGCAAGCAAATAATGAACTCTTGTGGTCCTAGATACAAAAGGAAAAGTCAACTCTAAAGATAGGAAGCAGCTGGCTTTAGATTTTGCCATTACCAGGTTGCCTCCAACCACAGCTGGCTGCACAAGTTCATGCTTTCAGCAATGGAGATTCTACTCATTCACTACATACCAAGAACAAGTCACTAAACTCATTTCCTCGTTAATCTGTTGAGTGAGGTTTCCCTTGTCTTATTTTTGGCAATAGTTCCATCCAGAGAACATCTTGGTTGCTTAGGGTCTACCTTAACCTCATTCTCCATCCAGAGGGGAAAAAAAATCCTTCAGTTTTCTCAGAGTCTGGAAGTCTTTCACCCATTTTTCAAGTCTAGCCCACTAGCTCTTTTTTCTTTTTACCATAGCTGCATTGCTGTCAGGCCGCTAGTTTTGGTTAATAAAGCAGAGGTGGGTTCCTCCCAGTTTGGACCGGTTCTATAGAACCAGTAGTAACTTGGTGGCCTGGGTCGCTAGAACTGGCAGCGACCCAGGCCTGCCACACCCCCGAACTGGTTCTTTCAGTGGTGCCATAGGCGCCGCCATGTTGTTTTTTGCTTCTGCGCATGCGCAGAAGCTTTTTTAAAGCACTGCGCATGCATGACGCACACTGCACATGTGTGAAGCATGTGCGAAGCGCACTGCACATGTGCAAAGCGCGCCCGCGCGGCACAGCACTGAGCGAACCGGCAGCGAAGAAAAAAAGAACCCACCCCTGCAATAAAGGTAAAGATTTCTTTTGTCCAGTCATGTCCGACTCTAGGGAGCAGTGCTCATCCCCATGTCTTACCCAAGGGAGTCAGTGTTGTCCAAAGACATGTGGCCAGCATGACTATATGCCAACATGCACAGAATGCTGTTATCTTCCCATTTACTATTTATATACTCACATTTTAGTGAGTATATAAACTGCTAGGCTGGCAGGAGCTGTGGCAAGTAATGGTTGCTCACCCCATCACATGGCATTCGGTCTTGAACCGGGGCTGTCAGCTTTCCAGCTGACAGGCTCAGCATTTTTAACTGAGATATCGTGCCCCCAGTTTTGGTCAATAGCACAACAGGCCCTGAAAAGCAAAGTTTGGGGAAACTCCATTGTTCAGGGCTGTTTACTGTAGTACCGTGGTAAGAGTTCCATGCAGGAGGAAGCCACTTAATACCCAGTTCAGATGTGATGACTTCTGGGATCATTATAGCCTTTTATGATTCTGATTACACAGTCTGTTAAAAAAAGGCATTTATAATACATGAAAGCATTTATGCATGCCACCAGTTTTCTGAGTGTATGTGTGTTCTGTCAGCTGTCAGGCTTCCAAATAAACTGTGACTAAACAAAAGTATTGCCAGTGTATCTGCCAACAAAATTGGCAGATTTGCTCATACATAGCCCACCTTCCTCACTGAAAAGAAATACAATCAGAGCTTTTGGATATTGAAATATGTAAACCGTTTTTACTATGTACCAAATTAATCCCACTTTAGTAGGGCTACTCCACAATAAATATTGTTGATGAAAGTTGCGGCATCAAGTTGTGGTGCCATGAGGAGGAGGGAAGTTGCAAACGTCTTAGACTAAAGTCTAAAACACACACTTGATCTACTCTGTATCTCTCTGTGCATTCCTAAGACGCTCAAAGCCATTTCAGACTGAACAGGAATTAACCACATCACTAAAATTTGCAGCACTTCAAAAAGTGTACCAAAAAATTAACTCTATGGGCTTTGTCAACATGCTCGCTCTTTGTTTTACCCATGATGCTAAGTCAGGTTTGCTTAACCATGGTTTGATGAAGGAACCACAATTGTCATTTTGTGCAGGATTTACACAAAAGGCTAAATAAAGAAATCACAGTTTTTCTAAACCACAGTGGTTACGTTCATACAACTTTAAGCTACAACCAAACTAACTATATTATAGCTGAGCATGATGCATGCTCTCTCTGTCATTCTCCAGACAAAACATTCATAGAAAAGAGTTTCAAGTTATTGTACTCTCATTTCCATTATGTATTGAATTATACCCCATGGATTACATAGTAGGCCTTCTCTAATGTGATCTTTGTGGCAACAATAATTCTGGTCAGTGAGATAGTGACTTGTCTAAATTAATTCTTTAAACTTCCATGAGTGATTAGGAATGTAAAATTGGATTCTTCCAATAGTTCAGTATCCTAAATTCTGCATCATACTAATTCCTACCATTTTGTCAGATTCTACATTAATTTTACTATGTAACTTTTTGACCCTTTCCAACTCTCACCTATCGTTTTTACTGTTAGGGATTATCTGATGCCATTTGGTGGTAGAGGCGAAATAGTATGCTGTCCTGGAGATGTAAAATTTCTTTTTACATTTTTTACTGTAGAGAAATATAGTATGTCAGATTCCTGAATAAACGTTCAGTTTAAAAACACAAATCTCTTTGTTGTTATTTTGTTACAGGTAGTCCCTGGCTTATCGGGAAAAAGTGAGTTTCAACTCACTTCTGAAGTTCTGACAATTGGTTCTTCCCATATCGTGTGATCACACTCTGGACACTTGGCAACCAGGGGTGGGTTCCAACTTACCCCGCTGCCGGTTCGCTCCCTCCCACGCCACGTGGGTGCATCTCGTGGGCATGCGCGCGCATGCACAGTAACAAAAAATCCGGAAAAAAAAACAAAGCCGAAAAAAAGATGGTGACCGCATGCACAGTGCCGGAAGTCGGCTTCTATGCATGCTCAGAAGGGGGGAAAATAAAAAAAATAAAAAAAATAAAATAAAATAAAATTCAAAAAACAGATGGCGGCCCCCACGGACCGGCACCGACTGATCCGGTTCGGTGATGTCATCGTGATGTCACCAGCAGGCTGCTACCAGTTCGGGAGAACCGGTCCAAACTGGGAGGAAACCACCCCTGTTGGCAACATGGCTGCTTTACAGCCATTTGTAGCATCCACGCTCCATTTTACTACACTTTTGTTAAAAACCAGAAGTTACTTTCAGGAAAAACATATCACAGTGAACAATGGGTTTGCTTAATGACCACAGCATTTGTTTTATGACTGTTAAGTTTATCTTATGACTTCCACATTCGCTTAATGACCGCCACAAAAAATTGGGTTGGTCATGTGACTGACCCAATTTACAACTGTCACAACATATGACCATAATGGACAGGCTCCATTACAATCATATGTCGAGGACTGCCCGTACCCTGTGTGAAGGAATGATTTCCCCCAACTTCTTTTCTTATTTCCTTTTAATTATTCAGCCAAAGAGAAGATCCTTGGGATGAAGACCTGGGGAAAATGATTATTTTTCAAAATAAACTTCTAGGTAATAATAAATTTCTTTGGTATATTCTTTGAGGCCCTGAGGTTCATGGCTGGCTGGGGAATTTTAACAATCAAACATTTTAAGGTTGAAACTTTGATCTAATGGTCTTTCCAAGTTTGATCAAGGCAGACCACAGTTTTGAGCAGCTCATCCTGTCCTACCAAAATCCAGATTCTGGATTTTACCAAAATCCAGATTCTGGATTTTGTTGCAAAAACTCTCCCCAGCTGGCTACTCAAATTGCTACTTAATTTTTTTAAAAATTTATTTATTTGTCAAGCGTGTATATGGTTACAGACAAAGTATAAACATGATTGTGAATATATAAGAAGTACAAGCATGGTTATGAGTACATGATATTTTACGAATACATGGGGACGCTAGGACAGGGACGGTAGGCACGCTGGTGCGCTTATGCACGCCTTATGCTACTTATGCTACTTAATGCTACTTAATACCTTATGCTACTTAATGCTATGCCCTCATCTGCCCTGGGATGTAGTAGGAGGAATCTACCTTTTCCTTCTTTCCAAAAAGGATCTTGCCTTTCTAGCCATTTCCTGGTCATCCCATTTGACAAGAAGCTTTGGTGAGCAATTGGAGAGGGCAGCAGGAAAATAATACGAAAGCAAGCATTATGAATAGTAGTAGAGGAGTCAAGTTTGGGACTTTTATTATCTTGAACACAGTATTTTATTGTCAACAATTGCATAAGTGCTCCAGGCAAGAGTCCTTGTTATCTGGAACAGTATTTTAATTTTAAAAAAACTTCTGCAGAACTGAAATTTAACCTCTTTTCTTTTGCCAGGCAGTGATTTATTTTGAAAAAAAAAAAACCCTGCCTAAGTGCTCAGACAAGAGCTTTTCTTATCCTTTCTACAACAGTATGTTATTTCCGAAATAAAATTGCAGCTGCAGAGCTAGAATTACACTCTTTTCTTATCCTGCAATTTTATTTCATATCCAAAAAAGTATTTATATTTATTTTATTTTCAAAAACTGACAAACTGCTCCAGCCAAGAGCCATTCTTTTCCTGAGCAGTATTTTATTTTACAGAACTGCTTAAGTGCTATGGGCAGGTTCCTTTCTTATCTGAACCAATAGTTTATTTTTAATATATTGTACTACTATGCCCTCCCAAATCCAAGCAGAAACATAATGAAAACTGTGTTCAGTTTCTCATCTTCTGTATAAAGCAGGGAAGTTATAAAGCCACCTGGATAAGAAGCCCAAATGCTTTTTGTCAAATATATCCCTTTAACTTCTCACCAACCATGATGACATTCATGGTTATAAAGGGGCAGAAAAATTCTAATCAAGTATAGGACAAGTCTAAATTATTTAAAATTCTTCTGAAAACTTGGTCCAATCCACATAATCAGTAACAGTCACTGCAATGAAGACAGAACTATTTGTTCACTTTTTCATTTTGTTATGAATGATAGTTTTGATAAATTAGTAAGCAGAATGTTCTCAGACTGTGAAATTGTGAAAGAAATATGCCTTCAGAAATACAAAAGCTTATCTTTTGGATCAGAAAAAGGACCGGCAGTGCCATCCAAAAATCAGCCATTAAATTAAATTTTGGATATTAGAGAAAAACAAACAAAGCACTTCTGAGGATACTTAGAATTTTTATTTTTATTTTTTGGGTTTGAGTGCAGGGGAATATTGTGCTCAGCCATTATTTAAAAATATTTCTTGGTTTGGGGTTAATGTAAAACACCACTTCAATCCCAGTTAAAAATTCCTAGTTTGGGTGTATCTGTTTAGGGCTCTAGAGGTAGCCAATCTACATTCTGCGGTAGGAAGAACAGAGGAAGGAAGGGAAGGTACTGTTTCTGATCCTCTTATCTTGGCAAGTTTGAGTCTGGTTTAATATAATTCTAATTTCCTAACTCCAAAATCAAATGCACTTTACATTAAAAAAAAAATCACATACTGGGAAATTACACCTGGTTATTCATATCCTGCTTGTGGACATCAGGAGGTATCTGCCAGACCATACTGGTAAATACAGCGTGTAGAGATGGAGGTCATTTGGAGGTTGTGTGCAGCAAACTGCCTACCTCAGAAGGGCCTCAAGTACCTACATGATCTCACCCAGTTCGCATGATTTCACCCCGTTTACATCGCCTGGATGAAGGACACTATCTCTGGCTGGTACATGATCTCATCTAGGTTGTATTAACAGGATGTAGGATGTTCTTAAGGATTGGCAAGGAGAATTCACCAATGAAAATGCTGTTGCTTTTTGTTACCTTTTGCTGCTTGTAAAACTGTATATAAGCAATAAACACTGCGAAGGCAGTCAGACATCTTGGCATCCTGCAATGACTGGTCTCTAACTCCATCAACAGCGAAATTACAGAGAATAGAAACAGACAGGATGATCTTAGCATGTGGAGGTAGAAGGAATGTCTCACGAGATCATGGACCAGATAATGATGACCGGGGAGTGGTGAAGATCATCCAGGAATGTCTCTGGACCTTTCAATATGACCCATGTATCCTAGCAGAAATCCTTGTGATTTCCAAGATTACAGTGATCTCCAAGAACATTTTTGACATCTTCCCAAATTCCCAATCTGCCTTGTGTGGCACTATCATTGTTATAAAATTATTAAGTTCTTACAGAACTGGCATGTATTTGAAGTGAAAATAAACCAGACTTGTGGAGAACCGCACCCAAGTTATGTGGCCTTTGGCAGTGAAAGTTAAAACTATTATTCAGAATGCCAGTCAAGTGTCTGGGCATCATGTTAGAAGTGCTGAAATAACTTGATTTAATGGAATTTTTTTTGATATCCCTATAAATATCTACATGCATATATGTATGTCAGATGTCAATGGTAAAGGAAGAGACCCTGAATATATTCTCCAGAAGGAATGTGAAATAAACAAATCAAAATAAACATGGAAATTAAGAAATTCAGACCACAGGAAAGAAAATTATATAGTTTATTTCCTGGCACTTCATCTAGATAATGAGTCTGAGCTTTAATTCACCTGATCATAATGCAAAACTTCTAAGCACCTCCACCCACTGTCTGTGAGAAAATTTCAATAGGGCTAAAAGATGTGTGCATGACTCAGACTGCAAAAAGTCCAACAATTCACAATATGCAGTGGGATGGGTGGCAACTGAAAAATTTATGGAGACTGCTGGCACTGGCTATGTTTTTTCTCTTATGCTCCTTCATTCCTTGGGCGAGGAATTCCCAGACAATTTCAAAATAATTAAGGATAAAATGTTAAAAGGTTCTTTTCACAGAGACATAGATATTCATTATTAAGTCTCTGTATTTTAGTTCTGGTGCTGGAACTCAATCATTGTGATCAAAGGACTATATTGACAAAAGTAGATCCTGTTCTAATCCTACACATTTAACAAGTGGGAATTGCAAGTATTGGTTTTGGTGACTAAAAACAATGAGAATCTAAAAGTGATGATAATTCCAAGGATTTCCTTCAGATGAGATTTGCTTTCCCTTAGCTTTTTGCTAATGATGAACATAATGAAAATTAAATAAAGATGTAATACTGACAACTGTAACACAACCTACTGTGTCGTAAACCTTGGGAGAGAGAGTGCTCTAAAAAGCAGCTTAATTCAGAAAATGGAGTAATGTTTCTTACCCTGGAGCTGAGTGGCCAATAAATTTTAAAAAATAATGATAGTTTTTAAAAATGTTTTTATTGAGGATTTAACAATACTAAAAGATAATACAAACTAACATCAGAAAGAAAAAGAAAAATAAAAAAAAAACAAATTGGAGAAAGAAAGAAAGGAAGGAAGGAAGAGGAAGGAAGGAAGGAAGGAAGGAAGGAAGGAAGGAAGGAAGGAAGGAAGGAAGAAAGAAAGAAACTTTACAAAAAGTATAAGCAAATTTAATATTCCTGTATACATAATCCACTTCTTCCTCTTCATTCACAAATTGAAAAATTGTAAATAAATGATGATGATGATCCCCTAATGAATGACACTGTATTGTGTTGGGGGTGGGGATGCGGGTTTGGACTGTCAACCGTCCCCAGTGAAGGTGACATTTGGTGGTGCAGTAATATGTTAAAGAATATGAAATTATTAAAGATTATTGTAACTTGGGTTATTTTATCCCAAATAAAATCCGTTATCTAAAGAAGCAGAGGATTCTCTCTCGCTTTTTTGTCAGAATCTAAACGGCCATTTGCCTGGGATGCAATAATTCATAATTGTCTCTGCTGAGCAGGAAATTGGATACATGTCCACTCTGGGATTATTTCTTCAATGAAAGGTGTATAAGTGTTATAAAAAGTGTTCCTTACTTTAGAATATTGTTTGCTTTTGAACAGAGGCACTGGGTATTAAAGAAAAGGAAAATAAAGGATGAGAAGCCATTAGTGCTAGACATCACCCATATTAGCATCTATCTTTTATCTGAGAACCATCATGTCTCATTTAAATTGCTGGAAAGCAATAAATGACAACATCAGCAAAATCTCCTTAGTAATTAAATGTCAAGCAAAGACAAAATTTTCTCAATACAAATAATAAAAATATAGCTTTATCTCTTGAAATTAGAAATTTTAGAAGTTTGTTTTTTCCCCTGATGCTTTAATGTTAATTAAAAAGTACTCAGGTTTTCCATGCCTATTGAATATACTGGAAACTCCAGAATTTAAAATCTGTCTAGAATGTGGTGAGAAGAGATAGCTGTGAATGAAATTCTCTTTGATTGTTTCATGCACTTCATGGTTTTGTCATCATTTCTCCTCATTCTTGCTAATCCAATTGTGTTTTGGCTACTGTCATGTGCAGTGACCCCTATTTACCTGAAAATTCAGTTTATAAATTGAGCACTTTCAAAATTTATCATTCCCTTAGTTGAAATTACCCCAAAGTTATGCATTTATATAGGATTTGTGAATTGGCATTCAACCTGAATGCTCCATGAAGGCTTTTTGATTCTTTGATTGAAAATTCTAAATAGCTACCAAACAGCCTGTTGGGTCATCATTTCAGAAATATTTCCTTAATTTTAAACAGATAACAGAATGAGCACAGGTGCGCAAAAAGGCCAGGAGCAACTTCTGATTTCCTGCTGGCTTCCCCATTTACTTTCCTTGTAAGAACCTGGCACCAAGCATTGGAAATCACACGACTGAAGCTGATCATAGAAATGTGGTAATGCAGAAGTGGGGCAGGATTAAAGCAGCCACAACTTTGTCAAATTCCAATCCCACAGTAGTCATGGGTCTTGGATTTTGGATGAATTTTGTAAGTTAGCCCATTTGAGGGAGTGATTCAAAAATTGTTGCTTTGTGATACATCATATGGCCTAACTGAAGGTTACAAACAATCAAAGAGACACAAGAGATTTAGTAGTATATATGAAAGAGAACTTATTGGAAGTGTCACACCAACAGTGAACCTCTGTCCATTGAGATTACTTCTTCATCATAGATTCTTTTTGCTATCTCATACATATTCTAAAGGGACGCGGTGGCTCAGTGGGTAAGACGCTGAGCTTGTTGATCAGAAAGGTCGGCAGTTTGGCGGTTTGAATTCCTAGCGCTGCGTAACAGAGTGAGCTCCCGTTACTTGTCCCAGCTTCTGCCAACCTAGCAGTTCAAAAGCATGTAAAAATACAAGTAGAAAAATAGGGACCACCTTTGGTGGGAAGGTAACAGCGTTCCGTGCGCCTTTGGTGTTTAGTCATGCCGGCCACATGACCATGGAGACGTCTTTTGACAGCGCTGGCTCTTCGGCTTAGAAACGGAGATGAGCACCTCCCCCTAGAATCGGGAACAACTAGCACATATGTGTGAGGGGAACCTTTACCTTTACCTTTTTACATATTCTAATTTTTGAACATGAAATAATTAATTCCTGCAGTCTTAATTTGTGAAGTCTTATCTGACCAAGATTTTCTTTTCTTCAATAAGAATCTAAAAAAACATATGAATTCATGTCAGATCATTCAGTTTTATTTTGTATCGTCAGCTCATGATTAGTTTTTTCTATGCTTTATGATTTATACTTGGAATAGATCACTGTTTGCTTGGATGCTGTGGCTGGCATAGAAACTGCCCTTCCAAAAATAAATGCTTGCCTTTGTTTGACCAATGCCAAAAGTTCTCAGCATAATATGAAGAGGCATATTTTACAGTCCCAAATAAAGATCAGCTAAAGAAAACATGCTGGCCTTTGCAGTTGGGCAGGAATTTTACTAGGTAGTCTGGCATTCTTACTAGGTACCCCAACAGATGGAGGAATTAAGGGCTACACAACAGGCTGGGGAGATGTTTGCAGCCAGTGGACCACAAAGTGCCTGTTTCTGCTCCAGGCAATCCTAGTAGTAAATGTGACTAGTAACTTTATTCCCACCTAGCCTAATTCAACATATACAGTATCTGTGAATTTAGTGAATCAGGAATAGAGTAGAAGGACCTTGTTCACACTGATTTTCCCTGTCTTATCTAGACAAGCTACAATGGCCACACCTCCTCAGCCAGAGGGCAAGGTTTAAACAATTTTAAATTGCTGTTCATGGAAACACTTATCCATTCTTGAGAGGAAGGTGTGAGCCTGTTGAGGCAGAGGAGAGAGAAGGAGGAGGTGGGAAACCCTTTGAAAGAATCAGAGTTACTTAGAATGCAGTGGTTCACACTCTGATATTATTACAAATAGAAAGAGGTAAATTCATATAGAGGTTATCCAGATCTGTGTCCTTTTCCATTTTGTTCAAGAGCTCAGACCATAATCAGGAAATAAATCTAGTTGTCGCCACTGTGACAGCTTTTTAAGTCTAAGTCCTGAACAACTTAATTGGGGGGAATGATCCAGTCTGAAGATTCATAGTCTGCATGACATCCTTGTGCAATAAATTCTTTCAGGAAAGACCATGAATAAAATGAATACATTTTTGGAATAGTGGTGGATTTTAGAATATGCCATGTTAAGGCATTGTGTACCTTCCTATTCTTCCTTGTTGTAAGAGAAGAAAATCGGTGTTGGAACATTTTAAGCACGCCATAAAACATCTTAATTCTAGAGACCTCTTTTTAAATGCAGGTGACCCACATTAGCAGGCGCCCAAAGTATATCAAATTCTAATGATAACAGGAAAAAAACTGATGGCAAAAATAAATCCTGAAAGGACAAAGTTCTGTCCCATATGCAATTTTGTATTGCATGTTAAAAATATGTTAAGATGTTTTTATTCCAAAATTAATAACAAGGATATTTTTTCTTCTTTTTTCTAAGAGCTCAAGTTGCTCTTTCATCTCCTCCCCACATTGGCAACCTTTTAAGGGAACTGGGATGAGGGAAAGTCACTACTGGCCCAGAATAATCTAAAGAGGTTTTGAGGATGGACTTGAACTAGATCTTGTTGCCTAAGTCCAGCACTTTAATTATTATATCCCACTGGTTTTCATAAGATTTCTAAAATACGTTTAGGACCACAGAAATAATTAAAATTCTGTCCTGTTGAGACATTCAGAAGGATTGTCCCAAATGCTGCTAAACAGAAATTAGAAAGAAGACTTTCCCCAACATAGGCAGGCAATGATGAAAAGTTTTGTCTGTTGAATATATGTATGTCCTGGAGTTGTTGACATCTCAACTTCCAAACTGGATGAAATGTACAGTACACTGAAAATTAGTTCAGGATAAGAAATCCAGCTTGTTCAATTAAGTGTACCAATTAGTGTTCAGTAATAAAATGATAAATAAAGTAATAATGTGGGCAGCAGGAAAGCCTATGTGAATACAAAGTGATTCCAAATTAGTGAGGAATTGGGGAACAGATGGGGGGGGGAGAATATTGAGTTAGATCACACCAGATGCATTCAAAAAGATTGGTGGTGGACTCATCTTTAAGGAATATTGTACTATGTATTTATCATAAAATAATAATGCATTAAGTGAATACATATTTACCTTTCAGCTCTATTAACATTCCTTTATGTATTCAGTGGAACTCAGATCTAAATACTTCATACTAGAAGGCAATGTCCTTCCAACTCTTTTTCTCCCCAGAAAAGCTTCTATAGCAATGCTGTAGTATAATTGTAAGGTCCAGCCTCTCCCCCTTATTCAAGAAACTTGCCATTTCAAATGGAACCTTTTATTGAACAGGGGTGATAGCAGGACAAAATCAAAGCAGGCTCTGAGATCCCTCAGGCAATACAAGATGAGCCGAGGTAGCGCAGTGGTTAGAGTGCAGCACTGCAGGCTACTTCAGCTGACTGCTAGCTGCAGTTCGGCGGTTCAAATCTCACCGGCTCAAGGTTGACTCAGCCTTCCATCCTTCTGAGGTGGGTAAAATGAGGACCCAGATTGTTGGGGGCAATATGCTGACTCTGTAAACCGCTTAGAGAGTGCTGTAAAGCACTATGAAGCGGTATATAAGTCTAAGTGCTATTGCTATTGCTAAGTAGAATAAAAGGAATTAGGAACCCCTCCCAACAGTCCAATGTGGATTCAGCCAATCCGTAGGTGCGAAGATGTTATTGTACCGGCTGCTCTGAGAAAGTGATAAGAGGGCTTTCTCAGGGTCATCCTCCGCAGGCTTTAGAGCGATACAACCTACATGGCCCTCCCTCCCGTTACATTCCCCAAAAGGTGAGAAAATGCCAGGCCGCTTAGGTGCCAGGCTAAAGGTTATAAATCAATAGCATGCAGGATATAGGATACATGAGGAAGAAAGCAGTAAAGTAAATAATGCAGGCAAGGGTCCCCCCTTCCCCTGAAGAATGGCAGATTCACGGATCTGACAATAATGTTCCGTTATTCCAAGTCAAGTCAAATCTCCTTTGAGTTGAACTTAATTCCTGGTGAGTTCGCAAAAACACAGATGTTGTTTTCTTGGTAACAATATGGGAATAGTTTGCCATTATCCTATCTCCTGAGGAGAGGCAGGACCCAACTCTTCTAGCCTTCAGGAAGAGCCTGAAGATCTTGCTCTGCCAGCTGACATGGACATCTACAAGCGGTGGGCAAATCTGGGGGTGGTTGGTGGCTTGAGGATGCTCCCTCTGCTTTTTAAAACCTTTTAAACTTTGCTTTTAATTTCATTTTTTTTAACCTGTTTATAATGCTGCCTTTTTGTATGGTTTTATGGCTTTCATTTGTAAACTGCCAGAAACTGAGATGGGTGGTTTTTGATAAATAAATAAATAAAATTTTGTCTGACTTCAACTCCCAGAATTCCCCAGCCAGCCAAGGAATTCTGGGAGTTGAAGTCTGCCCATCATAAGTTGCTAAGGTTGAGAAACAGTGATCTCCAGCATAGAAAGGCACTTTCAAATAGGAAAGACAACCTTTTTATTTCTTTTACATTATTTATGGCCTTGAGTCCTTGTCATATATAACCAACACTGTGGAAGCTGCTTTCTCTGTGTTGTTGGATATAAGCAGGCCAAATTTGTGGTTTGTAGCCAGCGTGCACTGAAAGATAAATAGAAAAGTAAGACTATAGAACTTTAGCTTCAGGCTGTGTTCAAAGAGGGTGGAATCTCTAGTTGTTTGAAGTCACTGGTAAATTTGCGTTGTACATTAATACAGTTGGACTGTTTCAAAGTTTCATCTTTCAGATGGCCAAACAGTTCCTCACGCTTTGCACATAGCATTATAAATTAATAATAAAGAATTAAAATTGTTATAATAATGCAATAAATGTATAATAAGTAATGTAATTATTACAACTCATTGTCAATAATTAGTATTATTAGTAAAATGTGCAAAGAATAAAATTTGCAAGAAAACAATAAAACCAGGCTAAATGAAAGACATACCATCATGTCAGCAATTTAGAATATAAAAACTTAAGTAATGTTCATTTAAAAAATAAAGCAAAGCGGTACAACAGACAATCTAAAAAATAGCCTATAGGGAATCTTCAAGTTATGTCAGCAGTAGGGACTGGAGTTTCCATCTCTAAGCAAGAGCCCTGGTGGCACAATGTTAGAATGCAGTATTGTAGGCAAACTCTGCATTCCCACTGCCAGCAGTTTGATCCTGGCTGGCTCAAGGTTGACTCAGCCTTCCATCTTCTAAGGTCAGTAAAATGAGGACCCAGATTGTTGGGGGCAATATGCTGACTCTATAAACTGCCCAGAGAGTGCTGTAAAGCACTATACAGCAGTATATAAGTCTACAGCAGTATATAAGTCTATATAAGTGCTATTGTTATGAAGTCATAAAGTACAATGTCATGTGACCGCATCAATTAATGATGGCAATTCCTGCCTTCCTCATTGCAGTTATTAAATGACAATTTTGAATTGTTAAGTGAGCAACCAAAGCCAGTGGGGAAACCAGCAGGAAGCAAACAGGCCTACAGGCAGGTGGTAGTTGCTGCCAGGTGGAAGAGGGAACGGGAGGTTGGGCATGTGACCTGGGAGGCATGGTTGCAAGTGTGATGGGGCTTGGGTGGGAGAGGGTGCACAAGAATGGCAGAGGAGTGTACACAAGTGGCAGGAAGGGTGCATGAGCTGAAGGGAAGGTGCAGTGCAAGCATGATGGGGCTTGGGGTGGGTGCTGATGAGTGAGAGTGACAGGGGTGTGTGAGTGGTGGGAAATGAGCACAACTGGTGGGTAAGGCATGGTGCAAACCCAGCAGGGTTTAGGATGGCCACTGCTGGATGGGAGAAGACCTATGAGAGGCCACATATGGTGGAGAAGGGTGTGTGAGTGGCAGGGGAGATGCAGCACGAGCGCAGTGAGGCCCAGGTTGTACAAGGGTGTGCAGGTAGCCAGCAAGGTTCAGTGTGAGAGCAAGGATGCTGAGGGAGGGTGCACAGCTAGGGGAGAATTACCTGAGCAATTTGCAATCTTTCTTGTTACTTTTCCCATTAATTCCCATTGCTTGTGGGAAACCAGAAGGAAAGTCACAAAATGCAATTATATGACCATAGGATGCTACCAGCATCGTAAGTGAGAGTTGGTTGCCAGCACCCAGATTGATATTGATACTGGGACAGCCAGAACCTCAGGGACCCATCGTAATTACCTCTCGTTTAGTGCTATTGTAACTTTGACGCTATAGGGCATTGCATGCCAAAACACCAAGACACCAAGACAGTTTCCACCCATGCCATCACTCTGCTAAACAACTGGACATCAAACCATATAGTAGGGTTCAGGGGTGGGTTCCTCCCGGTTCAGACTGGTTCTCCAGAACTGGTAGTGACTCGCTGGTGACATCACGATGGCGGTTCGGTCAGTGCCGGTCTGTGGGTGCTGCCATCTTTTTTTTTATTTTTTTTTGAATTTTTTTATTTATTTTTTTGAATTTTTTTTTCCTTCTGAGCATGTGCAGAAGCCGAGTTCTGGCACTGTGCATGTGGTCACCATCTTGTTTTTGGCTTTTTCCCCCTGGCTTTTTTGTTACTGCGCATGCATGCGCAAAGCGCGCGCGCACCCACGCGGTGCGGGAGGGAGCGAACCGGCAGCGAGGTAAGTTGGAACCCACTCCTGGTAGGGTTGTATTACTATTATCCTTGTCATCTTTCCTATTACCTATTCTTTAGCATCTTATGACTATTACTTCGTTGTCTGTATCTTATGATTTGTGTTGATTGCTTTTATTATTTTATGACTATCACTGAGTGTTCTTTTATGATTATGATCATGATTTATCACTTGTTGCTTGTATGTACACTGAGAGCTTATGCACCGGAGACAAATTCCTTGTGTGTCCAATTACACTTGGCCAATAAAGAATTCTATTCTATGCTACTCTAAAAATGGCTGCTGAATGAGTGCTTATCTCTGTGTTATTCAGACCTGAAGCCAGACTGAAGTGGGTCTAGGCAACTGGTTTCTTACAAATATGCTTTTAGCTGAATGATCACAATTTTTTCTAGCACCTTGACCTACGGGTGATATTTATAACCAGATGATACTTGTCCAAACCATCAGTTAGAATTATGACTGACTTAGAATGGATAGAATTAAAATTCATAAGGCATCTGTTCCAGGGGTGGGTTCTAACCACTGGTTCGCTTCCTCCTGCGCTGCGTGGGTGCGCCTTATGGACGCGCGTGCGCTTCACGCGCGCATGCGCAGTGCCAAAAATTCAACCCCCCCAAAAAAGCCAAAAACAAGATGGCGGCGCATGCGCAGTGCCGGCAACTTGGCTTCTGCGCATGTGCAGATGAAAAAAAATCCAAAAAAAAAAAATCTCCCCCCAAAAAATCCAAAAAAAAGATGGGGGCGTCCATGGACCGGGACTGACCGAACCAGCTCCGTGACATCACCAGCAGGTTGCTACCGGTTCGGGTGGACCGGTCCAAACCGGGAAGAACCCACCTCTGATCTGTTCCTAATACCAATGATCCTGAAGTTTTCCCAATGTTGCAGGAAGTATAGAAGGAGCATAGTTTACATTATGAAATACATTTCATCCCTTGCTAGTTTTGTCCACTCTCAAATGCCTACACTAAGAAAGTTTGCAGAACAGCAAAGAACTAAAAAATTAAATTGGTTTCTACAAACATTAGGCTCTATCAACCATGAACTAACCACTTAATCATTTAAAATGAAGATCAGAAAGCCACATTCATAACAGCCATTTTGCACCTGTAGCTAAGAACAGTCAAAAATTTACTGAGTAAATCAATAACATATCATTTTGCTCCAAGGCCTCTGTGTACTGGTCCCTGAAACTCTTTTTTTTTTTGCTAAGATTTAGTTGGATAAAAGTAGATGGATCCCTATTATAAGCAGCCTTATACGTGTATTTAGGAATATGGCAATGTTTGTTTGGAAAAGAATTTAGGAATGAAAGGATAACAAGAACACAGTTTTCTGTTTGAGGCACACAAATATTTTAATTTCCCCCCTACCGTTTTCATAAAACAGAAATGTTCATGGCTAATATCTGGAGACAGTCCTCAAGACAGATATAGTTTATGGATTTGATCATTTTAGTTTTGGCAGGTGGTTAAAAGTATCTTCTTCTTCTTGTGCCATATCCATCATTCGACGTTGGCAATCATGTTGGCAATCCTATTTTTATCAACAGCCACACAAAAAAGTGCTGTTGAGTTTTTTCCAAACCAGTCCCTTAGATTTTGAAGCCATGATATTCTTCTTTTGCCTGGACCTCATTTGACTTCAATCTTTCCTTGGAGGATTAAGTGAAGTATGCCATATTTTTCTGGGTGTCACATCACATGTCCAAAATATTCCTTCACTTTTTTATTGTTTTGATGATTTCCCTTGGCTTTCCCAGGCGTCTTAAAATTTAAAAAAATAAAAGGAAAGCCATACTATTGATCAGAAAATAGATAATTTGGAATCTGTCAATGAAATGTGTAAAAACATGGTCTGGCTTTATAAAAACTGAGCAACCCTAATTCAATGTTTAAGCACTTATTCCAAGACTGGCAATCCTCATACCAAAATGCTCCATTGCTCCAAGTCACCCATGTCCTTTCTCAGTGGCATCCATGGTTCCAAAAATACAAATCACACAACTATCATGGAATGTTAGATATGTTCACTGTCTTGAGTTGTTTATAAAAATGATAAAGGCAAGAGATTGAATAAACAAAGAAACAAAAAAATATAAAACAAAAAAAATAGCTGAAATTTGCAGTATCACCATTTGGTGCTTTCAGGTAAAGTATCAAAATGCTGCGCTGATCAGAACTTGATACTCATAGATGGAAAGGTTTGAAACAAGACAGAATTCTATTGGTGTTTAATATATACTGTATATTCAATAAGATACAAAATTCAGAGAATGATATGCAGTGTATTACATGAGTATTGCAGCAAATTAAAAACATCAAAACCTTATTAAAAATAGCTAGGTTCTTTTAAAAAAAATGTTGGTCACAGAAATGTTGAATAAAGTTCTGGAAGCATTTTTTATGGAATAAGTGTCCAACGATGCTTAGTTAAAATGTGTAAACTTTGAAAGAGCTATAGGCTTAATCGCATGCAAACATTTTGGCACCCTTAGTCAAACTGTATATTTTAAACAATCTTTCAGTGATGAGAAGCTGAAACTTCTATACGGTACAAAGTTACACATGGCATATTTCTGAAAATTTAAACATACTTACAGGCATTTGTTTACAGATTCCTTTTAAAAAAGTGAGTATGGCACATGCAGAAATTTGGGACACCCTTCCAGTTATTTCAGCACAATTTTAATAATACTTTACTAGTATTTATTACAGTTACTAATAAGGGCCCCAAAAGTGATTCACTTATTAAGTCTACAGTTAACTAGGCAAAGGCAGTTCTATGGATGAACAAATACTTTAACCTTTCTAATATTTTGGGTTGTGATTGTTGTTTCTATTTGTAACAATCACGGGGCTTCTCGGAGCAGCTGTCTGGGCAGTTGAAAATGAAGGTATTTTATTCTTACAAAGCAGGGGAAGGCTATAGGATTTATTCTAAATGCTTCAGGCTAGCAATTTCAACTGTGAGAAACATTGTTAAGAAATGGAAGTGACATGGAACTGTTGAAGGGAAGGCAGGATCTGCTGAACCAAGAAAAATCTGATAGAAACTGCTCTGAAACTGGTCGGAACAGTAAAAGGAAACCCAACAACAATGCCAAATATGCTGAAATTCTAGCTGCTCCTGAATTAGTTGTCTGCAACTTCACTGTGGAATGTTGTTTAAACAATTATATAAATGGGAGAGGAATATATCTAAAGAAGACAATGAATATTGTTAACAGAAGCTGAAAAAGATGGGAATACAGAATCAATACAGATCAATACAGAAATCCAATCACACCTCCTTTCAATACAGAAATCCAATCCAAATCAACCTAAGTATTTATAGGAACATAAGCTAAAGGTTCTGTAATGGGCTTCATAATTCCCAGATTTGAAAATTATTGAAAACTATGGGGAGATCTCAAATAAGCAGTGCACATGAAGAAATTTAAGAATATTTCTGAGCTAGAAGAGTTCTGCTAGGAAGAATGAAAAAAAAAATCCAAATTCAAGAATAGAAGGATATTTAGCCAGCTACAAGAAACTTTGGAAGCTGTTATTTCTGTTAAAAGAGGCATTACAAAGTCCTTACTGAAAGGTTATTTAAACTTTGGCACCTGCCATATGTACTACGTTCTTATCTTCAGTCTATAAATAAATGTTCAGTCAAATAATAAGTATGCATTCAAATTGTAAAAATAAAGTATGTGCTTAACTTTGTATCATGTGGAGGCTATGTCAACTTCTGTTATTTAATTTCTCACTAAAATATAAAATGTTGAAACTTTTGCATGTAACTGTAAATATATCTGTAGTTAAAACCAGTGCTGAATATTATGTGGATCCCTTTGGATGTTCATGTTTGAAATTATACATTAATTTTACAATAAGATCATTTAGTTTTAAGAACACACAGACACACAAATGTAATCTGTAACTATACTCATTTCCACAAACTCCTGCATATAGTGCTGCTCCACTGATTATGACAGGTAATGCTAAATGTGCAAGGTCAAAATCAGATTTACCTGCTATTCAGTATGATTTTTAGTTTTATATACCAATGGCTAAATTGGAAACTTCTCTTCAAAAACCTGTTGCTAAAAGAAGCTGAAGGATGACCTTACTTTGAAGCCAAGAAAGCTGTGAAGGACGGGAAAAGGTATTTTTAAATTGCTTCATTCTTCTCACAGCAGAGCATGGTAACTGTTTACCATTCATTGTGAGATATATTTTTTTTTGGCAGTCACAGAGTTTTAAAAGTGAGAATTCAAGAGGAAGAACATTGCATAATACCCAAGAGTATCACATCCTATTGATCTCTCCATTCTCTGTGGAGCTACCCTTCTGGTGATGACATCGAAGGTTTCATGCACTTTAGATTGCTACTGTTTAAAGATGACTTTTGAAAATGCTTAGACAGTGCTGGAGAAAGAACTCGAAAAGAAGAATGACATCAGGTGGAATTGGTATTGTCATAAGACATTTTGGTGTTGCGGGAACAGAAAAAAGAAGTAAAATCCAATTCTCACTTGTGGTCTGGCAGTAGTAGAAGTGATGAATTTCCACATGTTAGTCAGAGGTGGTATTCAGTAGGTTCTGACCAGTTCTGGAGAACCGGTAGTGGAAATTTTGAGTAGTTCGGAGAACTGGTAAATACCACCTCTGACTGGCCCCGCCCCCATCTATTTTCTGCATCCTGAGTCCCAGCTGATCGGGAGGAAATGGGGATTTTGCAGTAACCTTCCCCTGGAGTGGGGTGGGAATGGAGATTTTACAGTATCCTTCCCCTGCCACGCCCACCAAACCACGCCCACAGAACCGGTAGTAAGATTTTTGAATCCCACCACCGAGTTAGTGATAGAATGGGTAAACAGATAAAATGGTTCTTGGTGTTTCACTCTGACTTCTTTTTTTCACTATAACCAAGAAAATGGCTGCCTGAAAAATGGCAGAGGTTTAAGATATCCAAAGCACCCCTTAAAGGTTCTCAAATCCAGCCAATATTTTAGTTTCCTTTTTCTTTTAAATGGTGGATTAACCTTTAATCATCCAACTCCCTTCCATTCCTACTGGAAACTCTGGTGAATCACTAGACCCACACCCTGTGGGTCCAAGGCAAAGCAGGTAAAAGATTTATAGAGTTCCCAGCCAGGGGTGGGTTCTAACTTACCTCGCTGCCAGTTTGCTTCCTCCCGCGCCGCGTGGCCACACCTTGTGGGTGCACGTGCGCTTTGCGCGCACACGCATGCGCAGTCCCGAAAAATCTGAAAAAAATCTCCAAAAAAAGCCAAAAACAAGATGGCGATGCATGCGCAGTGCCAGAAACTCAATTTCTGTGCATGTGCAGAAGAAAAAAAACCCCGGAAAAAAATTAAAAATAAAATAAATTTAAAAAAAAAAATCAAAAAAAGAGATGGAGGCGTCCATGGACCGGCACCGACCGAACTGGATCTGTGACGTCACTGTGACATCACCAGCGGGTCACTACCGGTTCAGGCGAACCAGGAGGAACCCACCTCTGTTCCCAGCTGAAACATATTGAGCAACCCTTCCATAGCAAACCACAGCAAAGAGATGTCTATGTCAAAATTGGACAGCTCTCTCTCAACAGAGGGGGTAGGGATACGACATCATCTGTCTCCAGTCTAGAACACAGTCCTTTCAGCAGTTCCAAGAAGGCTCCACGCCCATTTGCACTACTCAAGTGACCCTTGAGGACACAGATAAACCTCCAAGTGGCCTCACGACTCTCTAAAAGAATGCAAATGACCAGCTGTCTGCAAGGAACATAAATCCTTCCATTCCCCACCATCCAGTCAGAGCCAAAGAAGCTTCTTGGATGAGAAGCAAAACATCTTCAAAGAAAAACAAAAAAGTCCAATTGCCTCTTGAAAAAGCATCTTTGGGACAATCATGACCTGGATGACTGAGAATCTTCATAGACACACAACAAACAGAGGACTACAGCTACATGTTAATCCAATCTGAGCAAAATTATGTCCCTCTAGTGATCTATAGTGACATCTGCTACGCTTGAGTATAAAATCTAGTACAGCTACCAATAAATAGCTCCCTTGACACAATTAATTGCAAAACTGATTATGTATTAATATATACAAATTACAAAGTTAAGCACAATGTCAAAAAATAAGAAATGCCATCAAGAATTTATTATCCTCCCATTTGTATTTAATTAGAAAGACTGGAAAGAAGGATCGTACTGTTTTTGAATGCCCTTCGAAAAGAATTGGAATAGGAGACTATATTACCTAAAAAAACATTAAAACTTCATTTTATGCATTTACATCTCTATGTATCTATATTTATATCACCCTTTGTTTTTCAATAGGTGTTGCAGGTATGAGTATTTCCCATAAATATAGCAAGTGTGCAGGTTCACAAATTATGTGCCAATAAATGTACATACAGTATATACTAATTTGTACACAGGAAAAGAGGAGTGAGTGAAAAGAGGATGCAGCGAAGGAATGGTATGTGTATATGTGTATCTGTATCTGTATGTGTGTATATACTGTATGTATAATATGGTCACTTGAGTAACAGAATACGACTCCAAATGAGAATCACAATATCTCAAAAAATCAGAAAAAAGGAATCAACAACAGAGCAAACCACACAGGGCACACCAACATATGTTCTATCTCCTAGGCTGGCTTTATCTAACATTATGGGCCCAATGCCTGAAGCACAGCCAGGTTTCCAAACCCTTCCAGGATAGTCATATAAAACTTCTGGTAGATCTTTAAGATGCTGTACATCATACAGATTTATATGGTGAAAACCATTTGCTATGTTATGAGAAGGTTAATTAGAATAACATGTCAAGGAAAAATAAGCATATAAATATCCTGAACCAGAATTTCCCCTTTGCCTTCTTGTCCTGAAGGAGAAAGAGAGGTTGTGGATTAGAGAGAAGGAGAAGAGAAAGAAAAATGAAAAATGTTATTTATTTAGAAAATTGAGAGTCATGTAGATTTAGGAATGGATAAATCACACTAATTTGTATTATATGTTTGTATCTGTTTTGCATGTGTTCATTTATAAATACATTCTTTCCTTTGAATGTTTGAACAATTAAATGAAATCTGTTCTTAAATAATTAGCCACTAAGTAATGTTATTGTTATATTATTCTGAAATAATGCATTCTCATTTGCATTTTGATAGAGTTTTGAAGCTGAGAATTGCATCACAAAATCTGGGAAAGTATCTAATCTGAGGAATAAATGTATTTCAATCTGTGCATTATTTGAGGAAAATCAAATCAAGCTGGTTTGCTTAAAAAGGGAACTGGATGAAATCCTTAAGAATGTCTATGAAAAGTGCTTTAAACATTTATCTAGTTCATAAATACTAGAGATATAATCTTATTCACTGTAGTACTCTATGCTTTGAGTACACATTAATCAATATAAAGTAAGCAACAGCAACTGGAAACATAGTTGCATATTCCAGTATTATATTCCAAAATTTTACAGATAAAGGATTTTGCAATAACAAACGTACAATGTGTTCCTGAACTTCTGAGATTAAGAGTATCAAATGGAGTATGACTTACAAAATGACAATGATCCTGGACTGTTCACAGTTGCCCTGAAGAAAAGAGAACTTCTGGAGAGATCCTCTGCTGTTTATATTGAAATATACAGTTATGTTGTTTATTTTGCAAATGTTGTTGTTGTTAGTTGCGAAGTCGTGTCCGACCCATCGCGACCCCATGGACAACATTCCTCCAGGCCTTCCTGTCCTCTACCATCCTCTGGAGTCCATTTAAGCTCACGCTGACTGCTTCAGTGACTCCATCCAGCCACCTCGTTCTCTGTCGTCCCCTTCTTCTTTTGTCCTCAATCGTTCCCAGCATTAGGCTCTTCTCCAGTGAGTTTGTAAATAGAAACAGCCAAATCTTAAGGAATCAGAGGTGGGTTCCTCCCGGTTCGGACCGGTTCTATAGAACCGGTAGGAACTTGGCGGCCTGGGTCGCTAGAACTGACAGCGACCCAGGCCTGCCACGCCCCCAAACAGGTTCTTTCGGCGGCGCCATAGGTGCCGCCATCTTGTTTTTTTAAGCACTGTGCATGTACGAAGCACGTGAGAAGCACACTGCGCATGCGCAAAGCATGCCCGCGCCCATGCAGCGCGTCAGTGAGTGAACCGGCAGTGAAGAAAAGCAGAACCCACCCCTGTAAGGAATATGTTCCCCCCCACTAATGTCTGTAAAACAATTATAGGTTTGAAAATTAGAAGGCAAGATGACATCAGGAGTAAGCAGAATGCTGTCATTCAGTTTAAATTTACTTGAATCATTTATATCCCATATTTCAGTCTGAAGGACACCCATAGCAGTTTAGGTAAAAATAAAAAAAATGGATATTTTCTCTTTGTTAGGGTTATAGTTTACTAAAGAAGCAGAAGGAAAAGAGATGAGGAGGGGAAAAGGAAAGAAAAATAACATAGATACTCATTTTTAATGTCTTATGGATTCTTTGATATCCAATTGCAAGGGAAATGGATTGTACTAGAAGGCCCAGATGACACCATCACCCCCTGTGAAGGAATGTAGATCTGGCCTTGGGAATGGAAAAGGACAGTCTGAACTGTTAAGGGGACACATTAAAAAAAGGTCACTCAGTCCTGAGAAAGAGCAAAGTACACAAAAGTCAAAAGAATCCTTGATTTTGTTTGGTATAAGTCAGGGAAGAGAGAAAACCTGACCGGCTTTCATGATGTTGTTCTTCTACCCTACAACAATAAAGATCATTCCTAGAATTCTTGCCGTGCTTGTTTCTTGACCTGGCTTACCTTGAACTGCTGCCAACAATCTTGAAAGAAGAAAGCAGAAATTGATAGCAAATATGCTATGTCATTAGGTACAAGGGATATTTACTTATTGGGATCTTCAAGTAGAGGGAGTAGGTTGATTCAGTATTTGTTTTGCCATATGCAGCTATCTCTGGCATTAATACTGCATTTATGGAGAAATGTGTAGCTAAACTGTACGGGGGAAAATGACATTACCCACAATCTCAAGCTTTTTTTTTTTTAATGGATGAAATAAATCACCCGTTAAATTATGCCTGATTTGCATGAAATACTATATGCACCTAGTTCTCTGCATGAACTCGTGGAAAGATATTGTTTTAATTCCGTGGTCCTTTATAGTTGATATTTGTATTAAATTTTCTCATACTATAATTCTTCCTGTTTTTCTATTACATTCAAGGAACCCTCCTGGGTATAATTTAACATCTGCACATTACTACAGCTGGGAATGAAAGATGAGCATGGTATTGCCTGGACTGGGAGAGAGGAATGAACGGAAGCGCTTTTTCCACTGGGGATGCAACTGCGGCCTTTTCTGAGACAAGACAAATCCAGGACGGGGGGGGGGGGGGGGGGGGGGGGGCCCCTTTTAAAAATTTAAAATTTTTTGTTTATGGAAGTTTCCAAAATAAATAGGCCCTTTTAAAAATTTAATATACTTTGTATATGGCAAGTTCCAAATTCAATCACTGAATTTCCAGCTAAAACAAGAAGCCGGTGCAGAAGGATGGGAAAGAACCTGGAAAAGTCCCATTGTTCAGAAGAGATGGCCCTGGGCTATGTACACTAATGGTCTGATCTGGAATAACATACCTTCCTAAATTCTGTTCTTTAAGCCATAGAGATCCTCTCTATGGCTTAAAGAACAGAACATAGGAAGCTATGTTTTGCTGTTCAAAATTCTTGGGACTGTAACTCTTTTTAAAAACAGAACACTATTTTTATCCCACGTAGGAAGCTCTTAATCTACAAAGAAAAATTAACTCAGAGAATGGATTTAATCCTGTCCACACACACACACATACACACCTTTAAAAAAAATTTTTTTTAAGGAGATATGTGTAAGAATTCCATCCCAAAATCTATTGGTAGCAACTTTGAGCCTTTGACTCCCACGGCACTTCACTGTGGCATGAATGTGAAGATCCCACTTATGACTGCAGGACTGTAACTTGTTGCTTGTATCCTTACGATTGATATTGATACTGATTGTTTCCTGATTGCTTATTTGTACCCTATGACCATCATTAGGTGTTGTACCTTATGATTCTTGACAAATGTATCTTT
Organism: Thermophis baileyi; assembly: GCA_003457575.1. Lineage (NCBI taxonomy): Eukaryota > Metazoa > Chordata > Lepidosauria > Squamata > Dipsadidae > Thermophis > Thermophis baileyi. The sequence goes on from QLTV01002425.1 coordinate 3,091,330, forward strand.
TTATGTACACTGAGAGCATATGCACCAAAGACAAATTCCTTGTGTCTCCAATCACACTTGGCCAATAAAGATTTCTATTCTATTCTATTCTATTCTATTCTATTCTATTCTATTCTATTCTATTCTATTCTATTCTATTCTATTCTATTCTATTCTAT
>QLTV01002425.1:3104423-3121224 GCA_003457575.1 Thermophis baileyi
CATCCACCCATCTTTCAAGCAACTCTGGGCTGCTCTCAGTCAAGATACAAATATCATGAAAATGGCAAGGCAATTGATCTAGGTTTAGTGCAAATAGTGGCTTAATTATGTTTAAGATCTCTTTCACTGTGTTTTCCTATTCTTTGCCAACATTGATAAAATTATGATTTCTTATACTGGGTTTTTTTGTTGTTGAATGCAACTGAAGTAGCACTATGAGATACATAAGAAAAGAGCCCCCCCCCCGAGAACAGGAAGTTGATACATTGAAAAAAGCCATATGTACTTAGTACAGTATCTGTTGTCATGGTAAGTACATTGCATTTTTACCCATTCTGATTTGCTTCAATGGCTGAAAAAGCACACTCTCTACAATCCACGTATATATAATGCTCTGGGCAGGTGCTTGAATTAATAAGAGTTTGGGTCCTTCTTGTCTCATTGTTTCTGACAGTTCTTCCAGACTCTGTTCTTGATTGGCTACTGGCAATAGTAAAGGTCCCGAGGCATGGGAATCAGGCTTCTTGTTGGTTTGAATGCTACTCACTGGATGGTTTTTGTGTGCTTGTTTATGTTCCCATTCACAACCGGTGTTATGGAATATTTTAAGTTATTCTGGGTACTGAAATCCAGACATTTTAAAATTCTGAAATTGAGAAACACTGCCATAAATCTTCCGGCCTGTTTTGTTTTCTTCTAGTCCAGTGAATTCCACTTGTACAGTCTGTCTAAAAATCGCAGTCATGAGATGCAGGTTGCATCTTGACCCTTAATTATTGACCTCATTATTGACCTGCTTCCAGATACCTATCTTAATCTTGAAAGGCCAAAGAAGGAATTCTTATTTTAGCCTTGCCTCTTGAAATTTGGCCTGGACTTCACTCTTAAATTCAACCTTGTCAGCCAAGTCCCTAACATTTGCTAATGTGCAGATTATGAAAAAATATAAATCTTGATGATGAAGTTTTTCATCCTCATCCAGATGGGGAAAATGCAATTAGCCTATCATATAATGAAGAGAAATCTGGCCGAGCGATGACAAGGTTTCTAAGCATTGTTGCTGAGTCATCTATTCTTACACCTGAATACCCAGATGGCAAACTGCTCGTATCGCAGATGCACCAGGCTTCACAGGAAGACACTGTACCACTCCAGTCCCAGAAGTCAGCATTGCTTTCTCATTCACCTCAGACTGAAAATAGCAATTTGAGGAAAAATAAATGCCATATCGGACCTTTAGAAGAACTGATACACGGTACACATCTCCCAATGAATTGTGACTAGAGCTTGTCTCAAGAGGCTAATCCACATATTCTCTCTAATAAATGACTAAATGTTTATAGAGATTTGGTACTATAAATTTCATGTAGTCTAATGTTACAACTTGCAAATAAAAGAGAAGCTTGAAAGAGGGTTGGCGAAAGAAGAGGGAAGTATAACCATTGCTATTGTTTCTATAACAAAGTTACTAATATCAAATAAGCAGATAGATGGACAATATTTAATATTGTAAGCTGCCCAGAGTTACCGTTTGGTAAGATGAGCAGCTAATAAATTTTACAAACAAACAAACACACGAATGAATAGAAACTATTAGATAGGGTCAGACTACGTTTCCTTCTTTTTGTTGTTTTTCCATTTTAAAAAACCAAACAGGTTTGCTTGTGCTCTTGAAAGTTTATTATACCTATTATTTTCATGCCCTGTAAAACAAAAATTGTGGGGAACAATGATATAATTCATCTATTGCCAAATTTTGGTGGTGCTGAGGGGGTTATGGGGTTGCAAAAATGGGGCATGGGGGAAAGCTCCATTTCCCTCACAAGATGTGGACGTCAAATACTGCCTTAGAGTTGTGCTTTTCAAACTTGGCAACTCTTCAAGTACAGCAAGTATGCTGGCTGGGGAATTCTGAGAGTTGAAGCCCACACATGTTAAAGTTGCCATGTTTGGAAAAACACTGCCTTAGAGGATACACTGGGATCACTTTTCAAGAAAAAAGAATGAACTTTATTACTGTCTCCCCTTTTCCCTAAAATAATATTAGCATTTTGGGAACACAATTTTAGTATGAAATATACCCTCTACAATTTTAAGAAATTTTGTTTTTGATCTGGCATTGAGAGTTTGAATAAATGGCATGTTTTGCTATGGTGACTAGCAGACTACAGTCTTTACCAAAAATTAAAAAACATTATTAGTTATGGTTTATAATGTGGCTATTTAATCACACATTATATATATGAGCCGAGGTAGCGCAGTGGTTAGAGTGCAGCACTGCAGGCTACTTCAGCTGACTGCTAGCTGCAGTTCGGCGGTTCAAATCTCACCGGCTCAAGGTTGACTCAGCCTTCCATCCTTCCGAGGTGGGTAAAATGAGGACCCAGATTGTTGGGGGCTATATGCTGACTCTGTAAACCGCTTAGAGAGGGCTGTAAAGCACTATGAAGCGGTATATAAGTCTAAGTGCTATTGCTATTGCTATTTTTCCATTATTTGGGAAGGGCTATCTTATGCTCATTCAAATTTTCTACTTTCAAAGCCAAATATTCCCAGTTCCTTCAGCCTGTTTTCATAGGGCTTAATTCTTAACTTGTGGGACCCTCTCTGAACCTATTCCAGTTGTTTGAACCCTTCTTATGTATGGTATTCAGTACTAGACGCAGTACTTGAAGTGGCACCTGGCCAATTAAGAATAAATAAAAATGCTGATTTGAAAACTAGACTACTGTTGATGCAGCTTAAAACTGAATTAGTCTTTTTTTTGTAGCTGACTCATATTCAATTTGCAGTTGTCTGCTGTTCCAAGATTTTTTGCACAAATATTATCCTATCCCATATTTATGCATTTGATTTTCTGTACATGTATCTTTAAAAGTATTGCCAGGTGTTGTCTTATCACAAATATGCATTTTCCCGTACAATGCTTCTATTAATAGATGGCAATGTGCTCATTTGAAGTCGATATTCCACAATTTTACCAGATATTACATATTAGCTTTATGAAATAAAATTGTTATTTTTAAGAATCAGTTTGGTCTAGTTGTAAAGGCACCAGGAAGGTGCAGGAAGACCATGAGTTCTAGTCCCGCCTTTTAGCTATGAAAGTCAGCTGGGTGACTTCGGGCCAGTGGTTTTCTCTCACCTCACAAGACTGCTTGTTGTGGGAAAAACAGGAGGAAGAAGGAGTATTAAGTATGTTTGCCACCTTGAGTAGTTATTTATAAAAATAATAAAGGAGGGATATATACAGATAAGTAAATAAGTAAATAAACAAATATTGCATGTTTAAAAGTTTTATGGAGAGTCTAGAGTCTAGATAAGATAAAATCTTATCTTTTCTTTTATGTACACTGAGAGCATATGCACCAAGACAAATTCCTTGTGTGTCCAATCACACTTGGCCAATAAAAAATTCTATTCTATTCTATTCTATTCTATTCTATTCTATTCTATTCTATTCTATTCTATTCTATTCTATTCTATTCTATTCTATTCTATTCTATTCTATTCTATTCTATTCTATTCTAGAGCAGTCGTGTCAAACTGGATTTCTTCAAGGGCCGGATCAGCATTGTAGTTCTCCTCCATGGGCCAGCGGGGGTGGGGGTGGGGAGCAGGGGGAAGATGGGACGGATGCCTCCTGCAGCACCCTGCCGGCCAAAATGGGGCAGGGGGGACCACGGCCTCCTGCAGCACAGCCAAAACAGGCCACAGGGGGGTCTGTGCGCACCCCCTGTGCCTCATTTTTGGCCTCCATGGCCTCCTGCAGCACTCTGCCAGCCAAAAATGAGTCGTGCAGAGGCCCCGCAAGACCTCCGCACGGCCTGTTTTTGGCCGGCAGAGTGCTGCAGGAGGCCGGGGAGGCTGAAAACGGGCCTTGTGTGGCCTCTGTGCAGCCTGTTTTTGGCCAGCAGAGTGCTGCAGGAGGCCGTGGAGGCCAAAAACAGGCCACGGGGGGCCACATGCGGCCCCCTTGCAGCCCATTTTGCCCGGCAGAAGCACTGCAGGCCGGTCCTTTGATATTTCCAGGCTGGTCCTGCGGGCCAGATTTAAGCACCCCTTGAGTTTGACACCCCTGGTGTAGAGGGACATATACCTCGAGTAATAACAAGTATTCTAGACATGATGGATGCAAGAAAACTAGAGTTTCAGAAACACCCATTGCAGTCAAGTATTTTATCTCCCAAGTACATTTCAAGAACAATAGACTACCCAGCAAAGAGAACATGTTCGCCTCAACTGGAACAAATGATAATACTAGAGCAGAAACAGTGATAACCTATTAACAGTGATAACCTATTAACCTATTATAGGACCATTGCCTACTTGATATACTGCATCTCAACTTTCAAAATCGCCAGCAAATGTGGCCAGTGGCAGAAAGTTGGGAAGGCAGTACTAGTGTGGAACAAGAAACGTGAGATTTCACAATTTATCTTCCATACCTTTACTATTATTTCTTACTATTGCACCCTAAGGAGTACATTATGACAGCAAATTATATGTTTTATTATTATATAAAGTTGGGACAAAGCTGAAAATAAGGTGACCTTTTTTTGTGGTGTTTGTCATCTCTGATTTTGTTGGAGAACATTACCTGAGTTTCCTCAATAGCCTTTCCCCTTCTCACTCATACCCCTACTCAATTAGGATGCAGTTTCCAATAACTTTATTAAGAACCTGTAGAGCCTGGTGAAGCACGTGCGCACGCACACACACTCACTCACTCACTCACACACACACACATACACGATAATGTTTCTTTGAGCAAAACCTCAAATGCATGGACAAGTTGTTTTATATAGACAGTTTGAGTAGAGGGAATACAGAAAAGGGGGTCACATTGACTATGACAGGCATCTACTCAATTTCCCTCATTCCTGGACAAAACCAGGAACTTTTCTCCTTTTGGTTATGGCAGTTAGTGCTTTAGCTCTTGAGAAGTACTGCTGATTGCAATAACAGTGGTTATTGGTTGGCTCTGGTGTGAACTGCAATCTGGTCACTGCAAGAGCATCTTGACTATTGTTGCCATGTATGTACAAGACTGACTTACTTAAGAGAAGATGTCTAAGAAAAGTTCCAGATTTAGCCCTATGCATTTACTTCCACAATTTCACTCTGATTTCAGATGTCCAGTACGCTTCATTTATTCGAAGTATTTTATACCAGTACTTGTTACTGAAATGCCCAAAGTTACAATTCCATTAAAAATAATATAGAGAAAAAGAAACAAATAGTAGAGGGAGCTAAAGTCTGGAGAAGAGCAACAAATATTGCTTCCAATATATCAACATTGGGGTTTGATGGGCCATGGAAGAGAGGTCATTTTATAATATAAGGACCACTGTTGAGAAGGCCTTCTGACACATTGTCACTAAGTAGCCATCTATAAGGGTGTATGGAAGGGTCAGAGAATGGTCCCTGACATCTTCATAAACTCAAAGGTATAACATATTCCTATCAATTTCAAAACATATCAATGAAAGCTTAATTAGTTCACAATGGTTCAAACATTTACATGTTAGAAAATGGTGTTTTGCCTAGCAACCAGCTTCAAAACACAGAAAACAGGGTGTTCAAGTTTTGTCTTTTAAGAATGCACACTGATGTAACAAACCCCCCACCAAGCTTAAGTATGAATATGACATGGAAAAAATATGACAAAATGACAAAATATTAATTTTATTGATTGCTGAGGCAGCAGAAGTAGAATTTATTTTCCTACAGAAAGTAGCTAGGCAGGAACGCTCTAAGACTTATGAAAGGATTCTGAAGTTTCTGGACTTCAAGGAACTGAAGAGATGTTGGAAGCAAGTTGACACATACATAGCATTTTTAGAAACATTGATATACAGTACTACAGAAGAGTGTATTTTTACACATTTTGATGTGCTGTCTACATACCAATAGTGCAATAACAAACATGAATTAGAGGTATGCTGTTGAATTTTGGATTTTCTGAAGGGTTTAAAAATTCAGCAAAGCTACATTTTATTTTACCATTCATTTTATTGCTCAATGGATGGTAACTTTTGCAAATCCAGGAGAGAAGTTTTTATCTATATCTTTAATATTTATCCTATTGTTTCTTGGTCTGAAAATGCTATAATTTCAATTTAGTCACATGCTATTCATTTGATATGCCATGCAAAATTATCAGTAGCATCATGCTTCTGGAATGCATGCTACAAGTTAAGAATAAGATAAAGGGTGGTTTCCAACATAGTGGCACAATGATACCAAAATGTCACCATGTGTGTGGCAACATCAGCATGCCAATGTCAACTTTATATACTGTATTTGCATCCTGATGACTGTCACAAATATGGAAACTGCAGCATTAGTATGATGATGTTGTCATGCATATTTCATTATTCACACTTACCCATACTTGCCCCCATGGGAAGACACTTAACATCACATACGTTTTGCATGAAGGAAATAATGAGAATCTAGATAACTGCTTCATAGAGAACTAGAATGTAGATTGTTTTCACTGATGAGCACATTGATGGCCAGGATCTCTCCAGGATTTTGGGTAGCTTCGTATCTTCCCAAATGTTCTTTTCTAGTCTGGAAAGGTAAAGAGGTGAAATGAAGATGTATTTAGGGAGCTTCTCATACCAAACTTCAATTATTCTACAGAACTCTGGCTATCCCCTAGGTCAGGGGTCTGCAACCTGCGGCTCCAGAGCCGCATGTGGCTCTTTGGGCCCTCTGCTGTGGCTCCCTGTCAGGTGATCCCATCACTGACTGGCCCCGTCTCTTGCCCTCCCCTCCCAGTCACTCCTTGCCTAGCCTGAGAAGGTAAGGGCAATGGCGGGGCTGATTCTCCGGCGCCTCATTCTTGCTGGAGCTTCTTCCAGCCCTTGTTGGTACTGGGCGTGCCTCGGTCACTTGGGGAGATGCGCAACCTGCTCTCCGCCCCGAGACACTGGCCTGACCCAGCCACGACTGATGCCGCCCTCGCTATCATGAGGGCTGGTGGGGTGGGAATGGGATCCGGGAGGAGGGAATGGCAGAAAGGACGGGCCCGCAGCACCCAGCTGCGGCTTTAAAACGTGCACGGGGAACTTTCGCCACCCAGAGGATGCTTTTCAATTAAAGCCGTGTGTGTGTGTGTGTGTGTGTGTGTGTGTGTGTGTGTATCTCTGTATCTCTCTCTGTCTCTGTGTCTCTTCTCTCTCGGAAACCTAGCGAGCTCTCCTTGGGGCTCTTTGCTACTCCTTTTCTTTCTTCTTGGCAACTTTTTGGAAATCTGGGCTGGCTGAGGAACAAGCGCAAGCCACGGTGGAGGCTTCCCTTCGGGTGACCCCCCTCCTCCTCCCCCTCCTTCTTCTCTCATGATCCCCTGGCCGGTTGTGGTGGGGCCGGGAGGGTGCACACAAGCGGGGAGACCCTCCTCAAGCGAGTGCCCGCCCGCCCTGTGTGCACCTTTTCTGTGCTTTCGCTGAGCTCGGCCACTCACTTGAGGAGGCTCTTCCCACTCGTATGCATCCTTCTGGCCTCGCCACAACTGGCAAGGGGGTCGTGAGAGGAGAAGGAGGGGGAGGAGGAGGAGGAGGGTCACCGGAGCCTTAGTGCAGGAGCGAAGGGGCCCTGTAAATGCCTTCGTGCAACATTTGTGCTCAAGGCAACCTTTGCTTCCTGCCACTTGGGGTTGGAGCTCGCGCCTGCCGCACTCAGCCAAAGAGCTGCTGGGGGGGAGAGGGGACATGGCAAGGCAATGGCCGGAGCCTTAGTGCAGGAGCAAAGCAGCCCTATATTTTCCTTTGGGCCACATTTGGCTCAAGGCAGCCCTCGCCTCCCGCCATTTGGGCTCGGATCTGTAAGCCGTATCCTGTTGCTAGGGGCAAGTGGGACAGGGTCACATTGTGGATCCATGTCGTAATGGGCTCCAGGAGGAGGAGAGGACCCCATCTCCCCCATTGTGAAGCGCGCTAAAGTTCACTGTGCTGCGCAAGGCACTGCGAGAGTGCCTCATGGCCTGCTCGACGCCTCATATCAGAATCCGAGAGGGGGAGAGAGACATACAGGGAGAGAGAGAGACAAACAAACACACACACAGGGAGAGATACCGAGGGAGATACAGAGAGAGAGAGATACAGAGAGAGGGGGGAGATAGAGAGGGAGAGGGGGGAGAGACACACAGAGAGAGATACAGAGAGGGGGGAGAGGGAGGGGGAGAGAGAGACAGAGAGAGAGAGATACACAGAGAGAGATACAGAGAGGGGAGAGAGAGGTGGGGAGAGAGGGAGAGAGAGAGACAGAGAGAGATACAGAGAGTGGGGAGGGGGAGAGAGAGAGAGACAGAGAGATACACAGAAAAATACAGAGAGAGGGGGAGAGAGAGAGGGGAGAGAGAGAGAGAGAGAGAGAGAGAGAGAGGGGGGGGAGGGAGAGGGAGAGAGAGAGAGAGAGAGAGAGAGAGAGAGAGAGAGAGTGAGTTATGTCAAAAGGGTTTTGTGGCTCCCGGTGTATTTAACAACCAGTTGTCTGCCCTAATGACCAGCTGGGTAGGCGTGGCTAGGGGGTCATGTGACTGGGTGGGAGTGAGTGACGTTGAGTTGGCCATGCCCACCCAGGTTTTGTGGCTCCCAATGTTTTCTTTTCTGTGGGAAATGGGTCCAAATGGCTCTTTGAGTGTTTAAGGTTGCAGACCCCTGCCCTAGGTTTAATGCAGAGCATTTTAAGGAATTCCGCAATCAGAGACAGGAAAATTGATTTGGCCAAGGTTTTGGAGAGCTAATTGCTGAAGTCTGGAGTAGGCAAATTTATTTTTCCTGGCCAGAGTTACATGTCAATACTGATGGGTGAAGCTTGAACTAAAATAGATGGTACCACTTATTCTCCTTTTCTGATACCATCTTTCCCCCTGTTATTTAAGCAACAGATTCTCAGGGAACAGAGGAATCTCATAGCAGAGCTTTGCAATTATAATGGCCTTTAGAAATAAGGCAAAGGATTTCTTGAGCTTAGGACAATGGCCACATTTGGCATAAATGCTAGGAGATCCTTGTCTTAAGTGGAGAACACTGGGGTTTGCTCATTCTATTCTGGCAGAAAATTCCTGAATAGGACCTTTAGACTATCCATCATCTTATACACAAATTGCCTAACTTGCTTTGGTGGAAAAGAGAGAGAAGTGTGTGTTCCTTTTTTCTTCTTCTCTGACTTGAGGGAGTAATTTTTTACTTGCAATAGTTACTATTTTATTAATGAGGTTTCAAGTTGGCTCCAATTGGTTCTGGACTATGTCATCTAGGGAGGCCAATACTAGAAGCAGAATTGGCAGCAATAGCTTTCTGCCTGTAGAACTTTCTACAGATATGCTTATTTGTATGTGTGTATTGTGTGTATTGTGTGTGTGTGTGAGTGTGCGCGCGCGCACGCGCGTTCACATACATGTGGGTGAAGGCTTTGCTGTGGATTTTAATTACTTTGCTGAGGATTTGTTTTGATCCTGTTTTTATTTAATTTTATTGTTTATTGCCATGTTCCTATCTATTTAATTTCTATTCTCTAAAAATAAAATTCAAGGTAGCTTAGAAAAGAAAAGTGCTTTATAAAATAGAAAACAAAAAGCAGCTCAAATGACAATAAACTGAATAAAACACTTTTTTGGATTACCTATCTTAATGGCTATTGATTAAACTGTTTGTGTACTTCAGATAGCTGAACTAAAGCAAGGAGATCAGATTTAGAAGTAAAGGAAGGAAATCAACTGTGTTTAAAAATTCCCAGTGGGAATTTTCTATCCACATCTTGAGTGGATCATATCCATCAATCCAGGCCTTATATAGCAGTTGTTATTGGCTTTACATTTTTAGAAAACCTAGAACAATCACTAGGTGTTCAAGAAGATATAGACATAAATCACAAAGCAGCACAGCTTCAACAAAGCAACACATTTCCACAAAAGAAAAAAAACAAACATTTATGTGAGATAACTTTCCTACTTTATTTCAAGCTGATGGATTGTCCAACAGAAATTATTTACCTAAGAACTCATCCCTAAGCATATTTTTTACTCTCCAGGTGACACCGCTTTTAAAAATCTAACATGATTTCATCTTGAATATAAAAGTAACATATGTGCTAGCTTTTTGTTTGGCTTTATTTTTATTTATTTTTGCTGACACCTAGTGCTCCTGAATGTGCTGACATTTCACGACTGGTAGCAGGATCAATCAATCCTAGGTAACCTATAAATCTCTGTGGTCTAAAAACAGTGGAAGATGTGTGTGTGTGTGTGTGCATGCGTGTGTGTGTGTGTGTATGAGCGCATGTGAATTTATGTAATCTGATTTTTTTGGGGGGAATCATGCAATTTTTGTAATTACTTTTGTTTATATTTTTTAAGGTATCCATTCCCGATGCATTTGGGATTCTAGGCAATCTTCTTGTTTTATTCTGCCCCAGTAGTTTCTCCACAGTGGAACTTGTGATTTATTAGTGCTGTCTTTGAGGTCTTCCAAATTTGCGGAAATACAATGCTCTAAACTGCAAAGATGGAAGAAAGTTCAAAGGATTCATGAATAAAATTTAAGTGAATGATACTTCAAGCTTAAAGCACAAACACCGAGTTGGCTAAATGCATATGCAAACATTATTTTTGCTTGTAGCAGATATAGAGATGGCTGCAGTGGGATTTGCCTAAATTTAGCATGGCTCTGGATTTCATTCTGAACACTTGTGTGAAATACATTTACCAGGGGTCCACATAATGGGCTAGTGACTGCTGTGATGGCTTTTATGCCAGCATTTTTCAATTAAAGTAAAATAAAACAGACTTCCAGCGATCCAGTGTAATCTGTGACAGGGATCTATAATAGAGATTTTACTTTCTTAGAGTATAGGGCAAGTCTATAGCCCTTTGGGACATATTGTCCCCTGAGGTGAGATTGGTTCCCACCCTCCTGACTTTCCATAAGAGCCTGAAGACCTGGCTCTGCCAGTTGGCTTGGAGCCCTGATGAAGGAGCTTCACACTGGAGGTGGCTGATCAACCAGCAGCAATTCCAATCTCCCTCTCCCCTGGTATATTCTTCTCCCTTCTTTCCCAGCTTTAGTTATTATTGTATTTTATTGTAATTTTTAATGTGATTATATATAAAACAATATTACCGTGCTTCCCCGAAAATAAGACCCTGTGTTATATTTTTTTGAACCCTGAAATAAGCGCTTGGCCTTATTGCCATGCACTCAAAAGCCCGATTGGGCTTATTATCAGGGGATGTCTTATTTTGGGGAAAACAGGGTAAAAATTACAATAAAATACAAAACGCACACATTATGGTTTTATTTTAATATTGTAAGCCACCCAGAGCCATCTTGTGGTGAGATGGGATGGCTAACCAACCAACCAACCAACCAGGTTACCGGAGTCAGCAGGAGGAGTATGGGTTTCACAGCCCGCCAATGTGGTTCATTGGAGAATGTGATTTATGACTTGTCCAGTGAGGAGGGGGGAAACAGGGTCATGAGGGCACGTAACGTGAGCTCAGTTCTGACTGCAATGGAGTGTTGCCGAAATGTTGCTCCTAATAAATGGCTATATTTCTTTTGAAGTTTGGCTCGTGCCTCATGAATTAATTAGGGCATCTTTCGGAAACTTCACACCCAACTCACAACAAACAGTCCAATTTAACATTTTTATTACATTCCATCTACCTACTTATTTGGAAATGTATCCATAAATCGCCACATCAGAGCTACAATCCTAAATCTCCCAACCAGAACTCGCCAAAAACGTTAGGCTTTAAAATTGGGCTCGATTTATCCATGGTTGGACTTATCCATGAGTATATCCAGTATTTTTTTTAAAGTACTGGTATATATTTGCAGATAAGACAAATCAAAATACCCTGAAAAATGTGTCACTGCAGATAAACTAGTGAGAATGTAAAATGGAATCTGTTTTGGAAAACATTTATCAAAACAAAATATGAAAATGAATTAAGTTCTTCAGAATATATTGAAAAAACATTTTTTTAAAAAATAAAGGACCAGTTTATCTGCAGTGGCACATTTTTCAGGGTATTTTGGTTAAAATTCAAAGGTGGCCTCATCTGCAAATCTGTGAGTATATATGGTACGTAGCCCATATATAGAGTGCTGAAATAATATAGGGTACTAGCCCAGATCCTCCCCATCCTGACTTGGTGTATTACATTCATAAAAACAGGCTTCCTTAAGTACATCTGTATTTGGATTGGGAATGCAATGCCATTATGAATTGGCTCTTTGTCCAGTACAGCATTCAGGAGAGGATAATCAGTCATCACTTCACCCATAGTGCTTCCTGGAAAAAAATGTTATGTTTCTTTACTGGGCTATGGCAGTATTTTCCAAACTTGGCAACTTTAAGATGTGTAGAGGTGAAGTCCCAAATCCCCCAGCCAGTATGTTGGCTGGGGAATTCTGTAGCTGAAGTTCACACATTTTAAAGTTGCCAAGTTTGAAAAGCATGGGGCTACAGTGTGCATATCTAATTGACCGGATCAAGGTCCTATGCCATATAAATACAGGAACTCTTAGTAACAGCCTTTGCTGCAAAATCATTGTAATCAACTACTATTCTTGTGTGACTACCACCAACACTCAACTGTTTCCAGTGGATCTGATTATGCATTCATTATGTATCAGCATACGGAGTCGGTTAAGCAGGCAGCAAAAGGCTGAGGCAGTTGGAAAACACAGATCATCCTTTTACTCACTCCCTTACATCACTTAACTCTGTGTTGGTGACCCTGGGACCTGGTAATACATACTGCAACCAATAACCATAACTCTATGATCTGTACAGAATACATGAAGGATGGCAGCCAGGGTATAATTTATAACCTTCTGAAGTGCTGTGTTATTATTACGTGACTGTTATAGTGTTTGTAGTATGACAGATTCTGATTAGGTAGTCAAGCATGGGGTTATAGTCCTGAAAGTGATTTTGCATTAATAGTCTTGTTCAACAGAATATTAGTACTAATGTGCCAATGACTTAGAGATAAGAGCTGCAAGGTCTCAACTCATCTACCGTTACTGGAACTGGAAAAGTAATATACAGTATGCCGCTTTAAAGAAATGGCTAGGTTGCTGCTTAAGGATGAATCAACCTGCTCAGAAATTCCCATTTCTAAAACATCCAAGCTTATCTAAGGTCACTTTAAAATATAGGGATTCTTCCATTCTGAAAGTGATGCCAGTTTCTCTATGACTCAACAATATTTGGGGTTTTTTTTCCAGAAGCCTGAGATGCTGAGCTGATTTTGAATAGGTTTCTGCTTCAGGGGAAATGCAGTTTTGTAACATTTCCTCTGGAGCTCTGGAGGAGATGGGTTTCCCTTGACAGCAAGTACAACTATCCCATTTCCTGATTCTCCACCATCAGACTGAGGGGTGGCATTGTTGCTTCTACCCACTTCTATGAAACAAAACTGTGATAAGTATGGAAGTAGGTCCTGGCTACTTATGAGAGTCTCCCATTGGGAAAAGTGGAGAGGATGGTGGCTGATGATATTGGATGATAGATGAGACACTTACATAAAGCTATGAAGCTGTTGGAAATATAAGAAGGAAACACTCTAAAGTAGAATTATACCAACTCATACCAAATTGAATTAAGGTATAATCCTAATCATTAAAAGTGGTTCTGCCATTACATCTCACATAGGAGATGTTTCTTTGTGAAGAAGATGCAGACACAGAAATCTGGCATATTTTGCAAACAATATAAGCAAAATTGTTTGGCTTAGTGTAGTAGATGAGTTCAATTATAATATTACACATGTGCCCCTCCATTCTCCTGCTTTTCTTTGGAATGAATGTTATTGTTTCATAACTGTTCTAATAACAAGATTTGACCCTTTTCCCCATGCCAAATTGACTTTATGGGGAAATCCAACTTTGAAAATTAAGAAAAAGATGGCAATATGGAAAAATGGAAGCAGGGTTATTCACTGTGGGCCAATTGATAGATGATGATGAATTTTTAATATACTCTATGTTAAAAAACACAAATCACCTATCAGATATAACTGAATGGCAATATTTACAATAACATTTGTTTTTTTTTAAAAAAATATTTATTGTAATTCAAAAAAAAAGTATAAAATACAAAGAGGGGAAAAAACTCAGGGAAAGGAAAAAATGGGGTGGAATAAAGTAAAATTGGGAGTGCAATCAAACAAGGGAAGAGCTATGAAGGAGAATAACTTCCACTTTCTTTGGTGCAGATACAAACATAAAATATGATAAACATTTGAACTAAATTAAATGATAATTTGCAATCTTTCTGTAATCAATAAACCAATCTAGCCAGCAAATCCCAAAGTTAACATTTCATTTCTTTCCACTTCAGGCAAAAAGTTCAAGAGTGGTTTCCAAGCAGAGATGAAGCTAGACATCTTTTCTCTAATCAAAGCAGTCAATTTTGCTATCTCTGCCAACTCCATGAGTTTTACCATCCATTCTTCCACTGTGGGTACCTGTGAGTCTTTCTATTACTGTGCCTAAAGAAGCCTTGCTGCTTTAATCATGTATAAAAACAAAGTTCCATGCTTTTTTTTTTAATAATTACAACACTTATTAGCAACATTATTTTGATCAGCAGCATTTTTAATTTCTGAGATACCCGAGATACTAGAAAACTTGTTAATTTATTTAAAAATTAAAAAAAAAAACTCTATTCATTTTTATAGACATTTATTATCAATAAATCAATTTGTTGGGCAGATGCTAAGAAGTGAGTGGAATAATGAATTAGAATAGAATAGAATAGAATAGAATAGAATAGAATAGAATAGAATAGAATTTTTTATTGGCCAAGTGTGATTGGACACACAAGGAATTTGTCTTGGTGTATATGCTCTCAGTGTACATAAAAGAAAAGATACGTTCGTCAAGAATCTATATTACCTATACAACGGAAGAGTGCCTTAACCTCTATAGCAAGAGGGTCAATGGACATAAAATTGGACTCATACAACAAAAATTAATATTTAGAATGTGTACTGTTGTATACGTTTATATAGTTATATACACATTTGTATAGAAAAGGATTCTCAAAAACAGCATTTTGTTGAAACATTAATAAGGATTAAACACCTGTGTTTACAACTTCCTATACTCAGGAAATTTTGGGAGAAAGTAGTAGATGATACAAATATCATTGCGTGACAAAAGCTAAAATACTCAGAGGATAATATTCTCTTGAACTATATATATCTAGTACATGGAAGTTGACAACCAGACAACATAAATGGATTCTCCATGCTCTTGCTGATACTGAGCGTTGGAAAAATAAACTTATGGCCCTTGCACTGAATAGATTGAAGATTAGATAACAATTGCCACCTTTGCTTATAGACCAAGACTTTGTATGGATAAATATAATGAATATGGGACTCATTTATCCAGAATACAGTAGGTTAAAAAGACAGTTGTATAAATGCATCAAAAATATATACAGCTTGAATAATATTTGCATTAGACAAGTACAGGTAGACTTAGTCCAAAATGTTTGTTGCTAAGCGAGACAGTTGTTAAGTGAGTTTTGCCCCATTTTATGACCTTTATTGCCACAGTTAAGTGAATCACTGCAGTTATTAACTTAGTAACCCAGTTGTTAAGGGAATCTGGCTTCCCCGTTGATTTTGCTTGTCAGAAGGTCACAAAAGGTGATCACATGATCCCAGGACATTTTGACAATGTATGTATCACTATCACTGTTAGTTTTGTGTTTTGCTCTTTTTTATTTTTTTTATTATTAATTAACAATTAAAAATAATGAAATGAGAGAGAGAGAGAGAGAGAGAGAGAGATTGCACCAAATTTACTTCAGAAAATCTTTAAGGAATTGGGCAGTGCGTTAGCTGAATCACTTGATACTAAATTGACTAAATCATTTGATACTAAATTGACAGCTTTTGAAAAAAGAATGGATGAAAGACTTGTAAAGATGAAAGAGGAGATGAAAGAAGAAGTCAAGAAGATGGAAAGCTCAGTAGAAGAAGTGTCAGGAGATGTAAAACAAATTAATGGTAAAGTGGACATTCTGCAAAGTAAAACAGAAGTTATAAACAGAGAGCTGGAAAAAGGATTAGATAATTTTAACTACCATGGAACTTTAGATTTGTATACAATAACTGCACAAGATTATTGTGTACGCATTGGTGGAAAGATTTGGCAATATCTACAATGGAGGAATGGTTTCTGAAGATGATGGAACTTGCTGAGATGGCCAGATTGACTTCTTTGATCAAATAAAAGACAATTATCAATATTTCTTGCTGACTGGAAACCCCTAATAGACATTTTGGAGACAACCGAAAAAAATGAACTTACGATTTAAGGTTTTGATAATTGGACAGGATAGATTATAAAAAAAGGAGAGACTGTGTTGCAACTTTAAAGAAAGAGATAAATTTATAATTGTAGTTACAACTACTGTAAAGGTCAGAAGCCATGTTGTACTTTTTTCTTTCCTATTTTTAAAACTATTTTTTTCCTTTTTTGCATTTTCAGCTTACTCTTTGATTTCTTTCTTTTCTTACTTTATATTTGTTCCTTAAAAAAACTTTTAATAAAATTATAAAAAAGTAAGTTGCTGGATTGTAAACTATAGTTTTAATTTGTGTTGTTTTCCAAACAATGATTAAGTCTAATCAGCTGGTTTAGGTTTAGAATAGAATAGAATAGAATAGAATTCTTTATTGGCCAAGTGGATAGGATAGGATAGGATAGGATAGGATAGGATAGGATAGGATAGGATAGGATAGAATAGAATAGAATAGAAT
>QLTV01002425.1:3122755-3137371 GCA_003457575.1 Thermophis baileyi
AGATAGATAGATAGATAGATAGATAGATAGATAGATAGATAGATAGATAGATAGATAGATAGATCGGTCAAAGGAACAATATTAGCTTTATACAGAAGAAAATGATTCCATCTGCATTCACTGACATTTATGGGGGTGCAGAATACTCAGAGTTTACTTCTAAATAATTGTGTAGCATTGTGTCTGAATGAGAGCATTACATTACATTTCGTTACTGAGAATTTTATTTATTTTATTTATTTATTTTATAAAATTTATATGCCGCCCAACTCCCGAAGGACTCTGGGCGGCTTACATCATAAAAAATAAAACATATAAAAACAATTTAAAAAAGAAAGGGGGAAAAAAAAACCAACTATATTTAAAATAAAACATTCACGCAACCATGCATGGGCCAATCAGAACAACTATTGGCCCCAGGCCAATTGTTCATTGTATAAATTTGGTGAATTCTGGATGTTTTGATATACAAATCCAATCAGCCCCAGGATGATGAAAACTGATCATACTGTATGTGTAAGGCTTACACCAAATATATTTGGGAAAGTCATGCCATATTGAGTTTTGAGAAGCTTCAGTTAAAAGATAGGGAGGGGATCTTGATTGCTTTTAAGTGGGAGGAGAATCTGTAGCACATCCACCTGAGAAGTAGAATTCAACCACCAATTAATTAGCCAACACCTCCAGAATCAAAGCCAGGTGGCTACACAGATGGATCAGCTTGTTTTGACTATGAACCAATTAGCATTAGTATTTCAGATATAACATCTCATTTGAAAGAATACATATAAATCTGGCTAAAGTACAATTCATTTTGACTTGGGAGCGCTTTCAGATTACCAAAGATTGACAGTGATTCCTAGACTCTGTCAATTTTTCCTGCAAGTTAACGTCTAACTTTGCTGCTCTTTTCACCCTACTAACTCAGCTTATTAAGAGAAACATAGATTGTTCACTGAATCAGGAGGTTTGAAACATGTCTTGTGATGTTGTGGTCCAAGCTCTGCCCTTACAGGCTGCCTGTCCTTCCAGAGGAGGCCTATGAAAAGTTGCCTCCTTTCAGTGGGATTCCAAAGCCCAACAAGCCATTGATCAACTGATATGGACTTTGACTTCTCAGCCCATTCTTCCTTAACCTGACCCTGATCCTGCCCATCCTCTGTGATATATATTAATATTTCTGGTTTTGCCCTTATAGAACTCTCCACTTGCTAAAGGAGTTTGTTCCTAGCCATTGCATTCAATAATTAACCAGGCATGAGGAATAAAGTAGGATGTTATTCAACAGGATTCATATCAAAGAAAGTGCCTCCTTGGGCAAAGCTTTATGGAGGAACCCAGAAAAAAATTAATTAACACTGCTTTCTATCAGCTTCAGATTCTGTTTTTGGGGTGGTTCTTTGCTATCATGAAACCATCAGCGTATCTGAAATAATATAGCCACAACCCCATATGGTCTGATCTGGTTTTTTAAAAACCAAATACTTAGCAGGGTTTCTATTGAGGGATGAAAAGACAGGAGGCAAGGACACCAAGTTTAAACAAGAACAGCAGCCTTTACTGTCAGAAGGCAATCAATCAATTGAAAGTAACTCCTCTGCTAGTATACAATAAAGGTACTTCGCCAGCTGTGCCATCAGTCCAGTTAGAGCAGGGGTCCCCAAACTTGGCAACTTTAAGACTTGTGGACTTCAACTCCCAGAAGTCTCCAGCCAGCTATTCTGCGAGTTGAAGTCCACAAGTCTTAAAGTTGCCAAGTTTGAAGACCTCTGAGTTAGAGTCATCCAAAGGAGAAATTGACATGGGGTGATTATGAACAATAAATATCCATACTTCAAAAGGTAGTGAAACGAAAGGGGAGAATGGGTGTACCCTGCCCTGAGGTTTTGGAGGAACACTGGGATATAATAAATGATTGCAACGAAATAATTAAAATATGACTGTTTCATAATAAAGGAACAAACTGGAAATGCCAAAGCTGTAGCTATAAAACATTCATGCTATTCCTTTCCTATTTCCCTTTTACAGAACATGCTTTCATGTGCCAACCATCCAGAAGTGTTCGACTGAGAATTGACCATTCTTCAAAGTGTCTTTTCTAGGATTAACAGTTGCCTTTGGTGTCCCATCTGATCCTGCAATAAATAAAACACTTCACTATCAGTAGTTCCCCCAAAGCAAACAGTATCTCTTAAGGGGGCGAGAGATGGATTAAAAAAAACAAACCACACACACAAAACAATATCGTGATTCAGTTGGGTGACACTTTAATCGGTTCCTTATTCTGCAGTGTCTTATACAGGGAAGAGAGTGGAAGACATATGCCATGTCCCACCTTAACTGTGCATTTTCTAGTTTGTTGGGATTTATGTCAGCACCTTAATGGGATTTAAATGGAATTTTTATATGTGAATAATACTTGGCATTAATGCAAGAACTTGAGGTAGCTGTGCCATCAAGATGATTTGCATAAAGGTTTTAAAATATAAAAGTAAAATAGCTGGGCTATTGTAAATTGTCAGGCAAAATATGACACTTGGATAATAGAAAAGAGAAGAAACAAAAACTGTAGAAGCACGTGCTTTCCCAGGGGGTGAATTTTTCTGTATTAAGGTTCAGCAGGGGGCAGAGAGAAAGAAAAGCCGGGGTAATAGTGTTTGGGGTCTTAGTGATTGGTGGATTAAATGGGTGCAGAGGGCAGTTCAACGTGGTGAGACTGGCAGCTGTTCTCTGAAACTCTCTTTCCTGCCCCTTCCTTATTATATTAAAAACATCCTCTGCATGGCTAATGTATTCCAGTCATTTGTTGCCACTATTGTACATTCAAAGAGATCTAATAACTGTGCTTTGTTATGAAAAGCAGGCTTTTGAGAGGGAAAAAAAGCAACAGCTTGACCAAATGATCCTGTAAGAGTGTTTGATCCATGAAGGTGAGACCAGGAATTACATTAAGGGAAGCAAAGCAAGAACTTCCAGGATAGTTTGAGGACACCCTGTGAAATTCTACCCATATTTAAGACTTTGAATGAAGAAAGGGAGGATTCCAAACAGATGGCCAGACTCCTTGGAAAACCTATTTTTCTTGCATGTTGCACTTCACTAGTGTAGTTTCATTTCCAGTTACCCCTTCTAAGCATATGGAAAAGAATGTTTATAGCCTGTGGGTGCTGGGACTCGCTGTGACAGAACTGAGAGCAGAACTAAGTGTAACAAAGCCTCCCGCTGTGTCTAAGGGGTAGTGGCCACATACATTATTTGTACTTGATGAGAGCCATGGGGAGGGGGGTGCACAGTAGTAAAACAGCATTTTCCAAGCCCTGCTGGTTCATTTCGGTTAGAGGAGGAGAGGGAAGGCAGTTTTTCTTTGTCAATTATACCCACAGTTCTTTTTTTTTGTTTTCCTCCTAATGCTTGTTCTAATTCCAACACTGGCTTCTTCAGCTATTGGTTTTAACCAGCTTTTCAGTTGTGGAATACTTGCGGAACACATTGCGGGGGTTCACATTGGATGTCTTTGTGTGGACTGAGCAGTTTTGCCATCAGTGAAGGGGTCAGTTTCAAATGATCGGGGTTGATATTTGAAGGATCAGCTAAATAAGTTGCTTTAGAAAGGGGAATGTTGGGAAGCTAGTAACTACCAACAATTTCTCCTCTGAAAGGGCTAGACATCAGAGAATGTGTGAAAGAGATATTAAAGAGAAGAGATATGTGCAAATCCGGGTTACATTTTTTTAAGCTATGTAAGACAAATGCATTCATTCTGAAATCAGGATTTACTGCTTGAAAATTGATAGTTGACTCATTAATGTACCCTTTTTAAAGCTGTATATTGATTTTTAGAGAAAGTGGTTTGAAAAATTAAACTAAATTAAAGTAGAATAATATTAATTCAACTATACAGTGTTTGATGTTTTTGATTATTTGATTAAGAGCCCTGCTGGCACAGTGATTAGAATGCAGTATTGCAGGCTAATTCTGCCGACTGCCAGCAGTTTGATTCTCACCGGTTCAAGGTTGACTCAGCCTTCCCTCCTTCCGAGGTCAGTAAAATGAGGTCCAAGTTTGTTAGGGGCAATATGCTGTAAACTGCTTAAAGAGGGCTGTAAAGCCCTCTCTAAGCAGTGGTATTTAAGCCTAAGAGCTATTGCTATTATGTGCCATCCAGTCATTTTCAACTCCTAGCAATCACATAGATAGTTCTTCTCCATAGTAATCCCTAACTTGTACTTTCAAATTTCCCAATGCACACACTAATTGCCACTGTAACTGAATCATGAAGGGATAACTCCCATATGTACCTGTGAACAAGAGGTGAGCACCCTAGAGTATGAATACAACTTCCCCATCTTTTTATTATAGCTCCAAAAGTTTATAAAAATATCTAAGTATCCTTCAATACCTAGTTATAGAATTCCATTTTATGGTAGTTTTGGGCACTTTGGGGCTTTTGAGTGCATCTACACTTGGACAAACTGCAGCCTACACACAGTTCTCTGAAATGTAATCTGTAGATTCTAAGAAACCAGGACTGCACTGCTGAAATCCAGTGTTCATTCAGTCATTCCATTGCTTCACCTTTTTGGATTTAGCTTTGTCTCATGCAGGAAATAAGAGTAATCTACAACATACAGTATAAGAACTGTAACAGCCACTATGTAGGACAGACAGACAGACAGAAAACTAGCAGAGCTAACCCATGAGCTAACCCTCTAACCAACTAGAGATCAGAAGACATGGTTAAAACATTTTAATATCACAACACATGGACAAACTCAACCATAGTTTCTACTGGGAAAGTGTGAGCATTCTAGATCAAGCTAATCCAAAAACTTGAGGAAGTTTTGGAATCTTGATATTCAGACAAGTCAGCCATCAACAGGTACATAGAGATAAACAACATTTACACACTATTAAGAAAAAGGAATTTAAAAAAAAAAAGAAAGACAGAACACCACCTTGCCAGCAAACAACAGCCAGATAAGCATGGATTAATACCAGACAAACAATCAAGCAATAAACACAACATAATCAAGGTACTACTGTGGAGAAAACAACACCTCACCAACCTTGACAGGTAAAGTTACTATATAAACAGAGAGAAAACCCCACTCCCTTCTAGCACTAAAAATGTTACTTAGTTGGATTGCAAAATGTCTGCAAGCAAATAACCAAGCTCAGAGAGCACCAAGGAGTCCACAAATTGCATTTCCCTTAAGCTCTTTCTGATAGTAGAAGGGAAGTGCTTATAAATTCTAATTGGACTTTATCTTCTGATATACATGGCTGAAAATTGAGGGACAATGGAAGGGGCAGGGGGCAACCATACTAGCAGGTCAATAAAACCAATTTCCTTTTACTTGAGCTAACTGCTTCCTAAACTTTTGTGATTACAACAAACATCCAGTTGTATCTATAATTTTATTTACAAATGTGGAAAAAAAGGATTTTGCACTAGAAATTAGACTTGAACCCAATAGGTTTCCCCCCTTTTAACTTTGGAAGTTAAATAGTGCCCCTCATCCTTTCCCTTCGGGTACACTTTTGTGACTGGCAAGCGAAAATAGATACAGATTCTGATGAGATTTAAAAAAAAAAAAAAAAAGCTTTTCAGGCTGATCAAACCAGTTGATGGGCTCTGAAGTGGCAGGATCTAATAAAAGGATGAGAGGCCAGTTTTGAAACCTAAAAACTACGCTGCTGTCAGCACAATATAGACTTTAAAATCCAAAGGAGATTTAGCCTACTCAAATGATTTGTCTTCCCTGTCTTCAAAGAATGATGGCTTCTTTTTCATCTTCTTGCCTTGCTGTTAAACCATAGGGAATTATTGACTTTATGGTGCACTTTAAATACATCGTCCAGCAGGAAGAGAACATGAATGCACACTGAAGCTAGGAGTTGAAGGTCTCTTCTTTTTGCATAGTTTCCCCATTTAATTGAAGGCAGTTTTCAACAGAGGAGAACAAAAAAGTGATGATACACAAGTGACTTGTAATCACTAGTCATTACAGTGCATTTGAAATGTATGTTTTATGTACACAGATAGACACATACATATTACTGTGGAGCAAACTTTCTTCTTTTTTTAAACAAGATCTTTGTTGTAAGATTGACTTCCACAACATCACTGAGAATGTTTTAAGAAAAGTGTCAAAGATATGAAACTGCCAGGCCTGGATGGGATGATATGTAAGATGATTCAGTGCATTTGATCTGTTCTCTCTCCACTTTCCTGCTTACAAATGCCTTTCTTCTTCCCTGATTTGTTTCAGGATTTCTCGAGAAAATCCCACAACAACATTGTTGCATCAGAACTAAAATTTCATAAATGAGGAAGAGCTTCCTTCTTTCTTCATCTGTATCTGTATCTATATACCTCCTGAAAATTTCAGTGGTATACACCGAGCATCCCAAAGTTGTATGGTTAGAACTATGCTACTTTGCCTATTTTGAAGGCAGTGGTCTTGATTTTTGGGGGAGATATCAAATGCCCCCCAAAGTAAGAATTCATAACATTCCTTGAGTTCCCATGTGTCTCCAGATCTTCGATGAGTACAGTAGTTATGGATTCTTAAAGCCTAGCTAGATGGAAACACCTAGCTAACCACAGTTGATTTTGAAAAGCTATTATGGTTAGTTCTTGAATAAGAAAGCCACAAAAACCCCATAAATCTATTGGTTTACAAAAATAAAAATAAAAAATGACAGAAGGCAGGGACAACCAGCCTTCTGCACTGTTGTGAAAAAAAATCACCATCACTTAAGTTTGATTAGAATGAATTTTTTTTGGGTTCTGTACTTTCTGTGCTCTTTGATAATTTGCACATGTAAAATAATCTCCCATCATCCGTCAATAGATGTTTGGAAATCCTTTTTCTTCTAGATTTGGACTTCTAACTGTTCCAAGGCTAGTGGCCAATAAGTTGGACAGATTCTTTTTTTTTGGAATGTGTCTTTGACATTCCATGGCTGCTTTTCCTGACTGGCTTTACTTATTTTGGCAGTATGGTTGTTCTCGAGAAGACAATTTTGGGTCATTAAGTTTTTACTAAATGTACAAAGGATGAAAGAAGAACTACCTCTGTGTAATATACTACTGAGGTACCGGTAGTCAATCTGTTCACAGATTCACTTTATACTCCATGCTTGTACAGCAAATGTCACCATCTCATTGGTTACAAATAGTATAATATTGTATGGAAAATATAAACTATCTTTAGAGAAAGATTCTTAGTGTGTGATGCTTTATTTTCTTTAACTAATTATGTGGGCGAATTAAAGACTTTAAAAAATGAGGCACTAATAACAGGGTTCAAATAAAATAATGCTGGCTAAGATGCCACACAGAGAGAATCTTGGTTTTTTCTTGTTTAATGGCATAATCAGCTACAAACTAAAATGTCTGCTACAAAGCTTTTTCTATGACCAAAAGAAATAGCTGATTTTGCATTTTGTAGAGAAAAAGGAACCTTCCATTAAGTACCTGGAACATCATGGAGTTTGCTTTTGTATAACTGTTTGAATGTTAATAACTAATTGTTGACAAGTTGTTGGGGGTTTTTTGGCAAACACTTGAAAATTTCCTGGGGGCTTTTATCTTACAAATTAGAGTACATATAAAACACAAATTTAATTCTGTTTTTGAACTTGGCTCTATGGAATACAATGGTTGTCAGCTTTAGGAGGACCACATATTGTCTGCAACTTCTACAACATTTAAATGAAGTTAGCAAAGTAACGTTTATGAAGCATTGATCATAGACCACAACTTCAGATCCTCTGCCTATAGAAATCCTAAAATATGATTTGGGTCCAATGGGTGGCTAGAAATTAGTGTTGTCATTTACACACCAGGAAAGGCACTAGATATTTCCTGATACCATTTTTGGAGACGGTTACACGACAATATCCACAGTGTTTTCCATAATTCCGGAGTATATGGAGAAGGTTTTACCAGGCACAATCACAGTAAACAGAAATGGAAGAATTTTTCTGTACGACTTAAAAATATAACTGCAGAATGCTCAAGGAGTCAGAAATTTCAGTTACAAAAGGAAGACAATTCTGTAAGTTCCTCACCCTACCCTAAGTAATAAGTAGGTTAAATAGAAACATTAAAAAATAACCATCTGTCTACAGCCCAAGGTGTTTATTAATATGCAGCTGGACCCAATTTCAAAGGGAGATAGAAACAGGATGGTGGACAATGAATAAGATTTTGTCTATACACAGAACTATCAGAGCACAGAGATAAAGTTAAAATATTGGATTCTTTCTGATATCTGATGTCCTACAGTATATGTAAGGGCTAACTTTTATATAGAAGGTTACTAAATCATGAGTATTCCCATTTGCCGTTTGAGACCTTGTACAGTCTACAACTAAACCAAAAGAGCTAAAGCTTAGTTTCCAGATTAGTGTCAATAAGTCTTTTCACAAGATATTAATCAATGTTAACCCTGCACTCACTCTTTGCTGATTATTGCCTCTTTACCATTTGACACAGAATAACATCAGAGAAAGGACCTCCTGAAGCAAAAGAGAGAAATGCAAAGCTTAAGAAAATAAGCACCTACCAAAAGGTCTATTCTGCTGATGGTGGATGAAACCTAAACCTCTATTTTAGGCTTACATAATATGATACTGCAGTCTGAATAGTTTTGTGTCTCATGAAATACAGACAGATACATATAAATAGGGGCAAAATAAAATGAATTGTGAGCCATATTGTGGGTTCTCATCATGCAGTAATTTGCTACTGGTAGGCGAAGAATATCATATCAATAAATAGCTGTGGTTGTTGATTAACTAACTGGATAGATAAATTTTATTTTCTGCAATAGATCAGATAGTCTAAGATGTGTTAGTACTTACCCACCTTTAAATGATCTGGAAGGGAGCAACAAAAATTTGCCTTATTAAGCTTTATTATTATTATTATTATTATTATTATTATTATTATTATTATTATTATTATTATTATTATTATTATTATTATTATTATTATTATTATTATTATTATTATTATTATTATTATTATTATTATTATTATTATTGATAATCCAATTCCCATTAATTTGGTCAATTTACAGTGCCAAGATATTATGTCTATATCTATGATCTATCTATCTATCTATCTATCTATCTATCTATCTATCTATCTATCTATCTATCTATCTATCTATCTATCTATCTATCTATCTATCTATCTATCTATCTCTCTTTCTCTATCTCTCTCTCTCTCTCTCTCTCTCTCTCTCTCTCTCTCTATCTATCTATCTATCTATCTATCTATCTATCTATCTATCTATCTATCTATCTATCATCTATCTATCTTATTTACAAAACTGCCCAACTGTCTCATAGACTGACTGGGTAGTGTTCAAGGAAAATATATTGATCTGATAATGTGCTATCAAGCTGTTTTCATCTCTTAGTGACCACATAGATTGAGTTTCTCTAGGATGATCTGCCCTTGGTGTATCCATTGGCACTGTTATTTATTTATTTACTTTCACTTTCATAGTCAAGAACAGGAAAAATAATTGCCTGCATGATTGTGATCTTGGTAGGTATAGGCAAAGCATTAGCATCCAAATACCTTTTCCAAGATCTCCATGGCTCTTTATGCTAATCTGCATCATACTGTATGTCTTGAGCGTTGGTTCCTTCATTGTCGATTATAAAAGGCAGAAGTTAGCCGTCACTTTAATGCCTTCACTGTCACTTCTAAGGTTGCACAGTTTTCATTTCTTTGGCCTTCCTTATAGTTAAACTTAGTCTCATTTTTTTCCTCTCTGTTTCTTGACTTTCATTACTAGAGCTTGCAGATCATTGGCATTTTCAACTATCAGTTTAGTGCCATCAGCATAGCATAGGTTACTGTTGCTTCTTCTTTCCTTTTTAAAACCATGCTCATATCTTCTTCTTCTAACCTCCCTTAATATTTATTCAGCATATAGGTTAAATAAATAAGGAGAGAAACTATAGCCTTGTCTCACCCCAATCTGGATGCAGTCTCTTTTGCCATGTTCTTTGGTATCCTGTCCTGTTTTTCAGTTTTTCATGAAGACAATGAGATGTTTTAACATTTCCATTTTCCTAAGGACGTTCTACAGTTTACTTGGTCAACACAGTACAAGTGTCAGGCCTGGAAGCCATCTTTTGCATTGGGCCTGAAGGAGACTCAAGCCTTGGAGTCTTCTTTCATTGGGGGGTGTTACTTGGAACCCTGACAACAAGGCCTTTCTATAATCAACATAGGCAATATGGACTTCTTTTTGCTAGTCTTTGGCTTTCTTAATTATCCAACATGAGCAATAAAATCCCTTTCCTCAGCCTACTCAAAAACCAGCTTGAACTTCTGGCATTTCCCTTTCATATAGGGCTGTAATCTTTACTGAATGATCCTAAGCATTGTTTCGTCAACATGTGGAATTTTGGATATTGTATGATAATTTGCACACTGCTGAGTCTAAAAATTGGGGATATGTACACAAACAAACACCTTGAGCTAGTATAGGAGAAAATAAATACAAAACTATAACTTTTGTTGAGAACAAACTGTGGCTGATGGTAGTTTTGGTTATGGCTGGTGAAGCAATTTACACATAAAAGCGGAAAAATCAAACTTTGACAATCAGCAAGGGTTATGTTTGGTTGAGGCTATTATAGAAGAATTATGCCGTTTTCTAGTATGTATTTGGCAACAAATAGCATTGTGTTTAGCTTTTAAATCAACAGGATATAGCCTGCTACAAAATAAATGAGAGCTGCTTCCAGCATGCAGAGTAAACCGTTAGCAATTTATAATGCTGGGGAAGTGCCTTGAGCAGTGATCCTTGATATGAGAACTGAACTGTTACAAGCATGTCCTTTTTTCATCTCCCTACTTCTTCTAAAATAACCTTCTGGGTCTAGTTGCTTTGCGGCTCTTTTTTTTATTGCTGCCTTGTGTTCTTTGTTTCATCAAGGGAAGCACTTGCTGCTAGTGCTATTCAGTAATTGTGTGTCTTAACAAGTTGTTTATGGTTCTTAGATTTGGAGATTCCTCAAAGGTACATGGTTTCTGATGATATTCAGCACATGTTCATGTTTGGTATCCATTTTCCTTCCTGAAGCTTTGAGCTTTCCAGGGATAAGATACGTTCTGTTGTACTGAGCAGAGCACTATAGGCTTAGTACAGTTTCCTGTAATGTACTGTATTTCCTAATTCAATAAAATAACATAAAATAAAAGATTAAAAAAGAGAAGGGGAAAAGACCTAGAAGAAATGCTTGGGTTACCCGCTTGAGGCAAGATGAGCAGATAAACAAACAAACAAACAAATATCTGTTTAAAATCAGCGGTGAAATTCAGCAGGTTCTGACAGGTTCTGGAAACAGGTAGAGGAAATTTTGAGTAGTTCGGAGAACCGGCAAATACCACCTCTGGCTGACCCCAGAGTGGGGTGGGAATGGAGATTTTGCAATATCCTTCCCCCAGGAGTGGGGAGGGAATGGGGATTTTGCAGTATCCTTCCCCTGGAGTGGGTGGGAATGGAGATTTTGCAGTATCCTTCCCCTGCCACGCCCACCAAGCCACGCCCACAGAACCGGTAGGGAAAACTTTTGAATTTCACCCCTGGTTTAAAATACTCAACCAGCTCAAGAACTCAAGACAAGTTCTCACTTCTCCAGGGACATAGTCATGGAGGAAAGATTCTGCTAGAGAACGAGGGACCTATTTCTGTTCCTGATCTGTTTGATTTTAACATTAGCCACCTTTGACCTCTTGTTTTATAATGAAATGATTCACTCACAGAGACCAGCACTGCGCACAGTCCAAATTCGGTGCTTTGGTGCTCACTTTATCTTGGACACATTTAGGGACCTTCCCCATACAATCTGAGCCCTAAATCTCCATTGATCTATCTTGATAATTACCTGGAATCATCAGATGGCTATCATCTTCATTTACTTGACAGCTTGTAAGAATCGGGCAGTATTTTTTTAGAACTACTACAAGTTTAACCCAAATGGGACCTATGGTAAAACCTTCAAAATGTGTTTTTAAAAAAAAAAAGAAAGAAAGAAAAGAAAGAAAAAGGAGGAGCAAGGCATTTTGAAAAAAAGTTATGAAATCTGAAAACAACTGTGACCTTCTGAAAGCTAAGCTTCATATGAAATAGATTCAGGATTTTTGTTTAAGAAGAAAAGAAGCAAGCTACTGGATGGGCACTATGTTTATCTAGGACAGGTGTGTTATATCTAATTTTTATAGTAGCAGACATTGTTCCCAAATAGCCCTAATTTCTTCCATAACCACGTTGCATTTCTTCATTGTATTAATATGACCTCTTCTCCTTTAATTATAATACTTAGTTCTCTCTGGTACCCTCTAGTCAACCTTCAAAGTCCCCTCTTATCATATTTTTACTTTCCAATCAACAAAACTTTCTCACAGGAAGATTTCTTACAGTTAATGAGCCGAGGTGGCACAGTGGTTAGAGTGCAGTACTGCAGGCTACTTCAGCTGACTGCTAGCTGCAGTTCGGCGGTTCAAATCTCACCGGCTCAAGGTTGACTCAGCCTTCCATCCTTCCGAGGTGGGTAAAATGAGGACCCAGATTGTTGGGGGCAATATGCTGACTCTGTGAACCGCTTAGAGAGGGCTGTAAAGCACTGTAAAGTGGTATATAAGTCTAAGTGCTATTAATTTCAAAAATCTTCATATATTCTTTTATAAGATTTTAAACACCCCACATGAAATATTCTTTCAAGTCTATCACCTCTTTAACTTCCCAAAATCACCAGTCTAGCCCCCTGTTTGCTGTTTTCCAAAAGTTGAAGTTTTATTTTTAATTTTTAAACTTACATAAAACTTCCTTTATCCAGGATAGAAAGAAGCTGTCCCAGTGTGATGAAACCTGCTCTTCAGAAGGTTCTTAACCACAATATCATTAATACCAACTTTCTGAAGTAGTTAAGAG
Source organism: Thermophis baileyi (assembly GCA_003457575.1). NCBI lineage: Eukaryota > Metazoa > Chordata > Lepidosauria > Squamata > Dipsadidae > Thermophis > Thermophis baileyi. The sequence continues at coordinate 3,135,727 of QLTV01002425.1, forward strand.
AGAAAGTAGGTGAATCTAATGTCTGAAGGTGCTGAACTGTGGCTTAGTCAGGATGATTTTCCCTGGACTCACATAGCTTTCAAACCTACTGGATATCACTATTTTTAATTAATTTCTTCATGGAAATACTCTGTGTGGGTCAAACCTATGGGTAATCCTAGCCCTCTCCTTGATCCAGAGAGGAGATCTGAGATGCTGATCAATTCACTGGCTTCTCTTTTACCAGGCCACAATCTCGGCTATCACACAGCTATCTTCTATCTGCCATTGTTCCCCAGAAGTCTACATTGTTGATTGATTAGTGTTTCTCCTCATCTACAGTCATCCAAAGACTCTGAGGAAATGAAAACTGTAGACAGCTGGAAGCTGGCACCTTCCCCCCCCTCTTTTTTTGCATTGCACTCAGAAACCTGCTTTTCAAAAGATAATTATGAAATAATTCATGGGTACCCTCAATAGCATTTGGAAGAAGGCATTTTTAAAGATTGGATCTTGCTTCATGAGATATTTCTTGGAAGTGATCTTTGAAATTAAATGCCTCTCAGTCAGCTCCAATATTTCTGTCTTTAACATTCATATTTATCCAACAGAACATTTTTTAAAAACAAAAAAACAAAAACAAAACAGAAGATAATTTAAGGATTGCTATTTTCATTCCAAATGCTAAAGGAAGAATCAGAAGAATTGGAGAATACAGTTTAAAAAGCTTGAAGACCGGATTGCGCCTTTGCGACCTCTCCACAGCGATGGATCCAGGAAAACTCCCTGGTTTGCTGAGGAACTCCGGGAGATGAAGCACCAGAAGAGACGTCTAGAGCGACGCTGGAGGACCAGTAACTCTGAGTATGACCAAACACTTTTAAGAGCCTTTATTAGGACTTATTTAGTGGCGATACGGGTGGCAAAATGTTCACATTTTTCTGCACTTATTGCATCCGCTGATTCGCACCCAGCCGCCCTATTTAGGGTGACTCATTCCCTCCTTAATGCAGGGGGAACGGAGGAGCCCCTGCAGGGTAGAGCTGAGGAATTTGTGCAGTTTCTGTCGGATAAAGTCGCTCAGATTCGGACGGACCTGGACTCCGATTGGTCAATTCCGACCGAGATGACAAGGGCAGGTCTCAGTCCTATTGTGTGGGATGAATTTGAACCTGTGACTCCTGAGGAAGTGGACAAGGCTATTGGAGCGATGAGTTCCTCCACTTGTTTGTTGGACCTGTGCCCCTCCTGGCTGGTTTCGGCCAGCAGGGAGGTGACATGAGGCTGGCTCCAGGTTTTAGTCAATACGTCCTTGAGGGAGGGGTCTTTCCCGCAACCATCAAAGGAAGTGGTTGTGAGACCCCTCCTCAAGAGACCTTCCCTGGACCCAGCAGAATTAAAGAACTTTCGTCCAGTCTCCAACCTACCCTTTGTGGGAAAGGGTGTAGGGAAAGTGGTGGCACTTCAGCTCCTACGATCATTGGATGAAACGGATTATCTAGACCCTTTTCAGTCTGGCTTCAGGCCTGGCTACAGCACTGAAACTGCCTTGGTCGCGCTGATGGATGATCTCGGGCGAGCCAGAGATGTAGGTTTTTCCTCCATCCTGGTGCTGCTTGACCTCTCAGCTGCTGTCGGTACCGTCGACCACGGTAGCCTGCTGTGT
>QLTV01002425.1:3172618-3182633 GCA_003457575.1 Thermophis baileyi
CCTCCCTCCCCCACCCCGGAAGGAGGCAATGGCTATCCAGTTCTGTAGTGTTGCCAAGAAAACTGCAGGGACTTGTCCAGGCAATCACCAGGAAGACTGACATGTAAGCACAATATAAAAAAAATCAGGCTACTTATAAAAATTCCTCTTCAAATTTTTTTTAAAAAGGAAATGGCTTTAAACAAAATAACCTGTCAAATGACCTATGTATGGAAACATAAAAGCAGCCATCTGACATATATCCAGTACCAGTTTTCTATAAATAGAAAAGCTGTTATTTATCAGTTAAATTATTCATTGAAAATAGTTATGTCTTGTTATTGGGTGGCTGCTTCTGTCTCTCTCTCTGTCTCTGTCTCTCTCTCTCTCTCTCTCTCTCTCTCTCTGTTCCTCTCTCCTTCTTTCTCCCTCCCTCCCTCTCTCACCCCCTCTCCCACAAGTGCAATTGAACTGCAGCTTACACACACACACACACACACACACACACACACACACACACACTTTTTCCTTCTCTTTCCCCTGTACCATTGCTACAGTCTTTCTACTGCTGCCCAAGCAATATTGAATTGAAATAGCTTGTTAGTGAATTGTTGGATTTTTGCTTAAATCACAAATGCAACATGTGCATCACATCTGAGGCTGTCATGTGCAAATGCTTCCACCACGATACATGCATTAATTTCTGATGCAGCGGATATAGCTTGGAAAGACCAGTTATTCATATAGTGTTTCAAACAAGCAAACAAACACACACTTTTGTAATAAAGGCAAAGCAGACGTATACAAGGTGACTTTTCATGCACATTAAAAAGTCAATTTTTAAAATACAGCCAGTAGATAAGTTTGTCATTGTAGAGGTATGTGATGTGTCTGAATTCTCAGGTATCAAAATATTCCAGATAAATTTCAGGATGAGAGTCATTCTGGTGTAGTGGTTAAGGCACCAGACTACAAACCACAACACCATGAGTGCTAGTCCTCCTTAGCCACAAAACCAGCTGGTTGACCTAGGTTTCATCTCTCTCTCTCTCTCTCTCTCTCTCTCTCTCTCTCTCTCTCTCTCTCTCTCTGTGTGTGTGTGTGTGTGTATGTACTATATTACCTTGTATTGCGATGATCAAAATTCACCATATTCATTCACCATTTATTCAATACCCCATATATTAGGAGATTTGGGCAGAAATAACTCTTGACATGAATTTCAAGTCAAATTGCTGATATAAGCAGGTAAGAATATCTTAAGTACATAATCCTATGTTATACAATACCTAGTGACACACACTCAGGATTGACCATATTCAGGATTTCGCATTCCTGTCATATATTGCACTTCAGCTGTATATTTAATAAATTTTAATTTACAAATTAGCTGTATGGAGCAACAGAGCCACAGGATTGGCCATGGAATTTTTAAAAGTTAAATAAAATAAAGAAATGTACCTCCACATCAAAAAGAAAAAAGGGTACCAGGTGAACTTCATTCCTTGCTCGGCTCCTTTTTCAGAGCCTTCCTTCTCAAATGACCAATAAGTTTGTTTTTATTTCTGTATGATTGAGGAAGTTTTGTCGAATTTTCAGCAAATCAATGCCAGTGATTTTCTAGTTCCATGCACAGCTATGTTTAATGACTGAAGCATCTCCATGAAGCATTTGTTGACTGTATAACTTATACGGCTGGGCTATATCAGCCTTTTGTTTGTTAAGCATGTGTGGGATGTGTCACTCTCTAAATAGCTCCCCATATGGCTAGTGAAGTAGCCTCAGTGAAGCAGGGAGAACATCCCATCCAAGTTCCAAAGATACATTTTTGGAGTTCACACATTAGAGTACGTTTCAGTCTGGTTTGTTTGGTTTGCGTTAACATGTTGTGTGAAGTCAAGCACTGTGATTTGTAAACTCTGATTTATGGATTTGTATGCTAGGTGTCCAACCTAGGGTGGGATCCTTAACAAACAAAAGTTAAGCAAACAGTATAGGAATATAGAAGGTCAGCCAATATGTTAATCTGGAGGATACATTAAGGTGACTGCATATCAACATGGCCAGCTGAGAGAGAAATATTAGAAAAGGAACAAGCTGTTTCTAAATTCTCAAGCAGAAGGTTTGTGCTTAAAAAGCTGGTTCTGAAGATCAGGCATTACTGAGAGCTTCTCTAGGAGATAAATTTCTATTTGGAGATAGATTTACGTTTTCTTTTTTCTTTGGGGGCTTGATGTTGTTTGAGGAAATAGCATTAAAAGTATTACACAACAGCGATGTAAAAACAGAGCCAACACTGTCAAATTCACATACAATCATTTCAAAGGAATTAAGAGTTTTACACCAAGCAGAAGTAAGCACCTTGAAGGAAAGACAGTGTAACCCCAAAGGGGTTTTTCATCTGACCGAGAGCTTCCCGGGGAGTTGATACAGGTAGTCCTCAACTTACCACCACAATTGAGCCCAAAATTTCTAGTGCAACATTTGTTCAGTGAGTTTTGCCCCATTTTATGACCTTTGTTGCCACACTGCTTAAGTGAATCCCTGCAGTTGTTAAGTTAGTAACACGGTTGTTAAGTGAATCTGGCTTCCCCATTGACTTTGCTTTTTAGAAGGACGCAAAAGGTGATCACGTGACCCCAAGACTCCACAACCGTCATAAATATGAATCAGTTGCCAAGTGCCTAAATTTTGATCACGTGACCATGGAAATGCTGCAATGGTTGTAAGTGTGAAAAAATGGTCGTAAGTTACTTTTTCAGTGCTGTTGTAACTTGGTCACTAAACAAACTGTTGTAAGTTGAGGGCCACCTATACTTTTCCTGGGCCTTCACTCTTCTTCACAGCTGTGTTAAAAAGTTTCCTTCCAATGCTTATGTTGATGGAAATCTATGCTGCCCTCATTGCCTGGCCAGTAACAAGGCCAGGTAGCTGTTTTGCCTTACAGTGGTAATATGGGCATGTTAGGGAAAGTGAATGGTGAACCCTCTAGCTTTGTTTTGGCCTCCCTCCAAACACCTCCAGCTGGTGAGAAACACCCACAGATCACTCTCCTTAATGTAGAATAGGCTGGAGCTAGGGAGGAGGCAAGTTCTGATAGATGGCTAGACTTACTGGTTGAGACATCTGTCAAAACCAGATTTGGATAAGGCTGATAGGTAGAGAGGGAGCAGATCAATACAACATGGTCAGCTTTTCTTCAGCTGATCCCGAGGCTGCCAGAGGCTTGGCAAGAGAAATATGTGCATTGGGTAGGGCTGGTGGGAGAGAAGCATCCCTTTGCCCACTCGATTTTATTTTTATTACACTACAGCAATTTATGTGCTACTCAGTTTTGCAAAAGCTCTGAATGGGGTTACAAATGATACAAACAAAAAACAGAGCAATTTAACAAAAAAGATCACCCTCCCAACCTTAATAACAACAGCCACTTACACATGACAGAAAACACTCCTAGCAGAAACAATATACCATCGGTCCTCAAAGGATTTCTGGAAAAGCCAGACCTTGGCAGCTTTCCTAATGTCAGCAGGGTTGATGCTGACTTAGTCTCAAATGGAGAGCTGTTCCTGTGGAGAGGGCAGCTACAGAAAACTCATATGTGCAAATGAAGACAAGTGGATTAAAACAACAACCCCCATTGCTCTATACTTCTCTTACCACTCCCCTGAGCCTTGGCATCCCAGAGAAGTGAGATAGTGACTCTTTATCAGCCAGGGGTTGGGGAGAGCTTGGTTTGAAAGAATGACTCTCACTGACAAAAGCAGAAACGGCCGGGAAACCAGTGGCCAGGAACTCGAGTGGGGAGGGTGTCCTCAGCAGCTTAAAAGGGCAGGACAAGAAACTATGGATGGAAACTAATCTAGGGGAGAAGCAACCTGGAATTAAGGAGAAACTTCCTAACAATGAGGCCAATTAACCAGTGGAACAGCTTGCCTTCAGAAGTTGTGGGTACTTCATCACTGTAGGTTTTTAAGAAGAGACTGGACAACCACTTGTCTGAAATGGTATAGGATCTACTGCGTGAGCAGGGAGCTAGACTAGAAGACCTTGAAAGTCCCTTCCAGCTCTATTCTAAAATGACCAATGGGAGCTGGAAGGATTCCAGTCAGACCAAGACGTGAATCACATCATCAGTGAAATGCTCTAGATCATATACACTATCAAACATGTGTTGGATTACTTTTTAAACTAGAATCTGCAGGCCAGATTTAAGCTGCCTGTTCAATGGCCTGGGGAAGAGACAAAGACAATGTCAGGAAGCCATGTCCCTAAAAATTGTCACTTGGTAGCGAGATGGATGGCACATACATTTAATAAATTAATTAAAAATAAAAATTGATTTGTGGAGCATCTTCATGCAACAGTCAGGGAACAAGAGAGTAAGCTCTTTATCTTGAACCTCTGTTGAGGAAACATCTAGAGGGAGCATAATGCTTCTCAGTAAGTTTCATAGTAGGAGTTGAACAAAGCAGGTGAACAGGCAGTCAGTTCATCATGCAGTCACCTCCATGTACTCTTTCTATTCATACATAATTTTAAAACTAAAATAGGAAATCTTTGGGGCAGGTAGAAGGAAAGTAGTAGTGTTTGGCTAGGGGATGTTAGCTCTTCTCTACCCAGAAGTGACCTGTTTTCCAGTTGCACACCTGGAGTGGAGTGTGTTACAGAATCTGTGGTTGCTTGAACATACACTAGGAGCTGTGGTCTTCCCCATACCTGGCAGGAGCTTCCATTTACAGTATGTTCATGTTCAGCCCAAACTACTGGATGGGTAGGAGCTTGGAAGAGAGAGGAGTGACAATATTGGGGTTTTCCAAAGCTGTTTATGAACCAGATACAGAACCTTTGAAGACTACATTAGACCTGCAATCTAGAGACTACCCTGGGCTTATTTTGTATAGGTAAATCTTCTATCACTTCCTGTCAGCTGTCCTCAGAGGAAAAAGTGGATTTTAAAATAACGCCCCTTGTAGCCTTGCTACTACTTACTGCCTAAATTCCAGTCCTTCCCACCTTTGTTCAGTTATTCTTTCCAGAGTTTCCAAAATTGTCCCTTTTGAGGTTTTTCTATTTTGTTATTTCTTACTGCTTGCTATATTGTATTCCAACCCTGTTGATGGAGAAGGGCTGTTAGTTCCAAACCAAGGCTTTGATTTGGATAATTAATAACATTGTTTCAATCTTCATCTTACCAGAAGAAAATTAAGATCCATCTTTTCATTTATATTGCTAACATTTGTTTTCCTTTCTATTTCCAGCATGCGTTTCCAGTGACATCTTGTTAATCCAATTGCTCTAATTAGGATTTCTCCTTATGTTTGATGAGAATTATGTTATGCTATCTATATTTGCTTTCTATCATCTCTTTCTCACATTTTCTTTCTCTCCCCACCCCATCTTCTATTTTGGTTACATATTTTGGTGTGGATTTGTAAATGTGGAGGAGAAAACCTAGAGTTATGAAAAATATAATAACTCAAAATATCATAATATCAAAATAAGCAAATCAAAATAAGTTGTTTTTTTCTTTATGGGCAAGGAGGAGTTCCAGCAGAAAGCTTTCAAGCTCTTTGGGGGCAATGAAATTTCTCTGCTTATGGCAAATAAGCTAGGCAGTTTAATTTGCAAGCTTTCCTTCCCTTAAGTCTTATTTTTAGCGATTCAGAGCTTGGCCTCCACAAATCAGGTTAAGCGGTACATTACAAGGTAACTGGCTGACCTTGAAGCCATCCGTTTTTGAGGGAGAGGTGACAAAGGGTTTGGCAAGCAGAATTTATGTCCCTCTGGGGAACCCAGGAGGTACATATGAGCATAAATATAATGTGGAAACGGGAGCTGGAATCGCTGATGGCTCTGGAAGATAAGGCTGGCTTGGGCCTGTGCTTCAGAGCAAGTAGGTCAAAAGACGATAAGTATCATCTCCTGCAGAAATACAATTCAAACTCTGGTTTGGATGGGATGAGATGGCGATTGGGACTTCATCAAAGAGATAAAAAAATTATCTCTATTATGCCAGCAAGGCTGCCGAGCAAGTGGGAAACTGAGCATAGATTATGAGACAGGGAAGGTTCTGAGGCAGAAATCAAAGGATGATGGGATAGGTCACTGGAGACCAATTCTTGCTAAGCACAGTGCTAAAGCAGCCGGAAGCCCATGTGCTGGCTGAAGCACAGCACTTATTGGAGTCATTTCACTCCAAATGTGCTATTCCTACAGTTACAATTATCTACTGCTGGGTTGGATTTAAAGGGAAAGAGAGACAGAGAGACCGGATGGATGGAGAACAGCCCTACTGCTACGCCAGAACTGGGGGGGGGGGCACTCCTTCTGCCAGCTGGCTTACGATATTGGCAGTGTTTATCAACACAGCAGTGCCAACAATTGCCAACCTCATTTGGAGGAGATGTGGGTTCAGTATCAAATATTCCCCACTGTGCATCTACTTAATCCCTGGAGCATGGGTGGACATGGATTGTTCCCACTGACTTTATACCCTAGTATATGAATGTACTGTTAGCAGAACATGATGCATTGATGCACATACAGTTATCCATATTTATATCTAATCGCTCTATTAGTTAGGGAGACAAAATTTATCCTGTCATGGAAGAGTGTACCTACATATCTGTACAACACTTTTACATAAATGGCTTAGCAGGTAGACATCAGGAGATATAGCCAATAGTCCATGAGTGATCCAACTTTCCAACCATATAGTGGAAAGCATTGTACGTAGTGAACATATGAACAAACCAAAGCAAACAAGCCAAACCTTCCCATGGTAGGAAAAGGCTAGGCAATAACTGACTGTATAACAGACAGTTGTGTTTGTGTGGTTCCGCTAGAAGCTGTTTTTAGCAAATAACATTCAACTCAAGTTAATATGACTCAGGATCATAAGATAGGATCCCCATTTTGCAATAGGGATTTAACCAGGGGTGTCCACAGTGACAGTCATTAGTTTCAAAATGGCGGGTGTGACTGGGAGATCAAAGCCTCAACACCTTTTTACCATGCATTGCACTTTCTAAAAGGGACAGGGATTTGATTGTCATGGAATCAGAAATGCCCTCTCATACAGGTAGAATCTCAGTTGCCATAATGTGGTGTCACTGGAACTGGATCATCCTGTCCCCTGAAGTTTTCTGCATCAGGGCCAGGGGTGGGTTCTAACTTACCTCGCTGCCGGTTTGCTTCCTCCCACACCACGTGAGCGCATGCATGTTGCGCGCCACATGGGTACGCATGGGCAGTGCTGAAAATCCAGCTTCTGCGCATGCGCAGAAGCAAAAAACAAGATGGCGGTGCCTATGGCGCCACCAAGAGAGCCGGTTCGGGGGCGTGTCCAGCCAGCCATCGCTGCTGGTTCGGTGAGCAGGGGAAATTCCCGCTACTGTACCGGTTCTAAAGAACCGGTCCGAACCGGCAGGAACCCACCTCTGATCAGGGCCCACAAATACTCCTTCCCTCTTTAACAATGAAGGCTAGCAACAGAACAGTGGTTGCAAAGCTGCCCGTTTTGAACTATGGTTGACTCCAAAATCCTGATGTGTGTTGTGACAACAACCCTGTCCCTTTAGTATTTGCACTACAATATCGCATAGAGGTACCGGTATATAAGCAACATGGCTTGCATTGTAATATCACAACACATATATTGCCATCCCACCTTCGCTTTCCCCTCCCTGGCTATGGACAACCGTATTGTATTTAAGACCAAAGATAAAATCCTAATTGCCCTTTAAAAAGGAGAATTTGGAAAGCAACAAATAGCATTTCCTCTGTTGTCCATACATATGAACATACTGTGATCTTACTTTGTGACCTTATAGTCAGTCTGGAAGTTGGCAGGAAGCACTACCTAATGCGTTTCATAAACTGTTGAAAGTCAATTAAATGAGATGGTGTCTGCCTGAGCACATAGACTGCATGCAAAAATTATACACTAATATGCAAAAGGGAGCATGCTGGACCTCTGCAGAGGCATATTTTGCACAAATTCACCAGCCATGTGAAGTCATTGTTCTGAAAAACTGTTCGAATGTTGCCTTTCAACTCAGCTCGCCTATTATATCTCTGAATGCTGACGTTTGGGATGCCTTTCTTCTTCCTCCAATTCCTGAATTGTCAAACAGGAGACACACTACTGGAGAACAACCTTATACAATCTCTTGCTAGCTAACTGCGGTGTTTTATTCCACAGTTACATATCTCAACTAGCCATCATTGTGTCTTTCATAATTACCACCTGTTCAGTGGTTCCCTTCAGGTTTCATCACCTTTGTCACTTTAAGCAGCCAGCTGCAGGAAACTGAGCTGACTTCCCTGGAGCAACAATACTCCAGCTCTGTGTTTCAGGCTATAATTGCTGTCTCTGCACGAAACGTTCCTTTCGGCTTCCAACATATAAAATATCCAGAGCCATTCCCTGGCTTTGGGTAAAAACAGGAGTTACCGTGTTCGGGGTTTTTTGCTTTCTTAATGCTGTAGTCTTTGCATTTGACATCTGGTCCTTTCAATGTCAGTTTAGAAGTCAATTATATTCAGAAGTGATGTCGTACTCTAGGTAAGAAACTCAGCTGTGAAGGAGTTGCCACTTCAGATCCAATCCTACACTGAATCTGGTAGGCAGGTTTTCACTGAATTTAAACTGTTGTCTCTCACTCTGCAGTACAGAAATAACAATATGAGTTATACTTGCAGAGTTGTTGCAAAAACTACAGAAGGGATCCCTGCAAAGTACTTGGCACAAACATGTCGCCTAAAATGAAACATGGATTTATTTTATCACTGCCATGGAATTAAAAGAGAACAATAGCAAGTCCACCCACCAACACAAGTACTCAATCCAAGTTACAAGGTCCCTGGGTAGTAAAGGTGTATTCACAAAACAAAAAAGAGTCAGGGTTAAAGACCAAGTGACCCATGTGGAATCTGGGATTCATTTGCTCTATGACACCTGACACCTTCCTTGGTGTTTAGAAGTCTCCAACTAGGACAGAGTAGAGCTTTCTGGGTCTTAAGGCAATCTTCTCAGAAGGGGTTCCTCAAGAGAGAGGATAACTCAGCTGTGGCAATTGAGGGCAGGCAGCAGAAAGAGAGGAGAGGGTCTCATGTGACTTCTTCTTCTGCCAAGTCACCATAAACCATTCCTTCCCCAACTGAGGAAGGAGGCTGGTGATGGAGTGTGCTGTGCTCTGAAATGGGGACGTGGCAGAATCAGAGTTGAGAGGGACAGCAAAGTTAGCTGTTTGTACCTGTACGTCTCCCCAACTAGCCCATGACTACTACACCTGCCTTATTCAAGTTGAGGAGTCCCCCCCCTCCCTCAGGGCAGATTACCCACACAACCTAATTAACACTGCTCATGTTTTGCCCTTCCTAGGCTGGCTCGCCAGGCCCTGTTGGTGTTCCACCTGTGCTTCTCCAGGTAAATGAAGGATCCAGTATCTGCAGTTCACAGGCAAGGGAGCTTCCGAGGTGTCTTCTCCCTTTACGCTGAGTATTTCCTAATGCCCCTAGCCCCGTCTGACTTTTTAAAAATTAAATTTGATTATGGAATCAAACATAAGCAGCTGTGCTGCTATTGAAAGCAACAACTTTGGCCTCATGTTTACATACAGCAGATATGCAATATAAACATGATATTTATATACAGCAGGGAGGCAGCATTTGAGATCTCAGAAGCTACAATTCACTGATGAATCTTCCAGGGATCTGCAAGAGGCCCTAATAACAAAGGGGAGGGGATTATTTCTCTCTCTCTCTCTTTTGGGGAGGTGGTGTGAATGGCTTACCACCCAGAAATCTCCTGTGATCATTCCCTCCTTTTAAATTCCACCATAATCCTGAAGGCAAATTCATCTGGAAAATGGGTATTTTAATGACTGGCCAGGCATGAAGCAATTTTGTCAGCATCTTACCATGGGCTTTCAAAAGTGCCATATAAAAAAGATATGGAGACTCTAGAAAGAGTGCAGAGAAGAGCAACAAAGATGATTAGGGGACTGGAGGCCAAAACATACGAAGACCG
>QLTV01002425.1:3184704-3230441 GCA_003457575.1 Thermophis baileyi
TCTGTGCCTGTATGCAGAGGCATCACTTGTCAGCTAGTTGCAGATTTCTTCTGCTGTTATTTGAGAGCAAAATTAGTTAGAATTAGTTAGAATAACAGAGTTGGAAGGGAACTTGGTGGTCTTCTAGTCCAACCCCCTGCTCAGGCAGGAAACCCTATACCATTTCAGACAGATAGTTGTCCAATCTCTTCCTAAAAACTTCCAATGTTGGAGCATCCACAACTTCTGGAGGCAAGTTGTTCCACTGTTTAATTATTCTAACTGTCAGGAAATTTCTTCTTACTTCTGGGTTGCTTCTATCCTTGATTAGTTTCCATCCATTGCAGGCGTGGGTTCTACTTACCTTCCCTACCGGTTCGCATCGCGTTGGAAGTGCGTGTTTTGTGCGCGCGCCCCTGTCACATTGCACAAATGACCCTCTGCGCATGTGCAAAAGCCTCTGTGCATGCGCAGAGGGTTCTTTCAAGGAGCGGCGACTAGAGAACCAGTTTGGGGGCGTGGCCAGCCGGCCATCGCTGCCTGTTCGGCGAGCAGGGGCTAATTTCCGCCACCGGTACGGGAGAACCGGTCTGAACCGGCAGCAACCCACCACTGATCGATTGCTTCTTGTCCTGCCCTCAGGTGCTTTGGAGAATAGCTTGATCCCCTCTTCTTTGTGGCAACCCCTGAGATATCGGAACACTGTTATCATGTCACCCTCTGGTCCTTCTTTTCATTAAACTAGACATACCCAATTCCAGCAATATGTTTTATGTCATATGTTTTAGCCTCCAGTCCCCTAATTACTTCTCCAAAGTTCCAATGCCTAGACAGCAGAAGAAAAAAATACCTTAAAACAAAAAACCAGGCAAAATACAGGGTTGAGGGGAAAGGAGCCTATAGCAAGAAAGGTTTCTCACCTGTTCTATATAATAAAGTATCTAATCTAATTTATAGAGTAAGCTTTGTTTATCTTGATTGCTGTCTTCTCTGCATGTAAAAACGAGCTCCAGTGATTAATTTAGTTTAAACTCCAAATATTTTTTTTCCAAATTACTTGGAGGGGAAGAAGCGTTCCATAGTGAAAAGGAGGGAAAAGAAAACAAGCACAATGAGAATAAATGTATGAGGACTGAAAATGATTCGTCCCATTTTTCCTTCATCTCCTGAGAACTTCAAAATGGATCTCCAGCAGGTTCCAGCCTGAATGGGGCTATATTAAAATGATGGCAAATGTAAGTCTTTCTTAACCAGATGATCCCTGCAAACAGATGATCCACTTTTATGCAAAGTAGGGAGTGCAAATTATAAAGGAGGTTTTTGTAGAGAGCCACTGGGGGTGGGTGGGTGTTGATGCTTCCATGGCACCAATGTTTCTGTCTCACCAATCCTTTATAAAGCAGTTTGTAACCAGCTTGAGTCTGTCTTCATTTATGCTGAACTTGAAACATAGAGAATACAGGGAGCCAGTCACTGTTTAACCTCTTTCCCTCCAGCTGGCCCATAGGAGAATACAGAACAGAAGAATCATTTGATCAATGAGCTCCTGCTGTTCGTCTGGTGATAAAAAATTTTAATTTCCCTACAAAAAAAAATGGAATAAAATAAATTACTAGTACTTGAGCCTTCCCTGATTTCAGGAGATGCGTTTATCTTCATTTGTCTGGGCTGAGCTGATCCCCACCTCCAATGTATGACATACAAAAACTCTGCCCCTCCATACTTCTAAGTAATTGTTAAGAGAATGTAAACTGAAATGCCCCCCCCCCAAGGCGGCCCCCTCCCCGTGCTGTCATTTGTTAAGAGAATGTAAACTGAAATGCCCCCCCCCCAAGGCTGCCCAGTCCCCGTGCTGTCATTCATTCCTCCGCCACATTAAAAATCCTTCATGAGTTGTGAAGGTGAAATGACAGTACCTTGTAGGTGATTTTTGCAACAGGATGCTTTTCCTAGTAGCACTGACCCTGTTTGCATATTGCCCCATGGCTGGATTAAGGGAAGGGGGAAATAAGATTGGGTACTATAAATACAAAATAAGACAAATCCCATGCGAAAGATGCTGAACTTCAGAGGGATGTAGTGGGATGGGATGGTAAAACAAGAGTTCCTTCCACGTGGGAAATGGATTTTCTAAGGAAAATACTGCAGTTTTTTGCTACAGTTTCCTATAAATCAGAGCCGGGTCAGAAATAGAGTCATTTCCAGAAAAGCAATCCTGTAATGCCTCCAGAGCTGATCCCAAAGAGGAACTGTCTTCTGAATGAATAGTATATCTCTAGGTGATGGGATATCATAGACAGGAAAAATACACACTTTGAAGGTGTAAGATCTAGATAACTGATCCGAAAGTGGTTCAAATAACTGCTGTGGAAATACCACATAGCCCTTCTACATTACTGTTATATTACTCCAATCTAGCCAATGTTTTAAAAAGGGCAAACAATATAGAACATCCTGTTCTTTCAACTCAGATCCTGAAATCTGCTTAGTCTTTCATATGTCCTCTTGCCTGAAAAACAGCTGGTGAATTTCCACAATGAACAGGTGATGTTGCCAGGACATTCATTGCACTGAACTGGAGAGCAGAAGTATAAATGCTCCCAAGTACAGTCTTTTAAAAAGAGAGACTGCCTTAATAACGACCACTGGGTGTACATCTTTAAACTTTACAGGTCATTACAAATGTCTGCATTTGCCATTGCTACATGGAAGTTGGTTCTGACATCCCAACTCTTGTGCAGACCAGAATCCCAATGTAGCTGTCAAGCAGCTGGTTTATTTGCATTTTGATTCCAAATGAACAAAAACATTACCATTTGTAGAGTACACCAGAGGTGGGTTCCTCCCGGTTCGCACTGGTTCTATAGAACCGGTAGCAAACCGCTGGTGACATCACGGATCCGCTTCTGTTGGTGCCGGTCTGTGGACGCCGCTATCTTTTTTTGGGATATTTTTTTTTGAATTTTTTTTTGAATTTTTTACTATTTTTTTTCTTCTGCGCATGCGCAGAAGCCGAGTCCCTGGCACTGCGCATGGGCTGCCATCTTGTTTTTGGCTTTTTTTTGGGGGGGGGGAATTTTTTCCCCCAAATTTTCGCCACTGCACATGTGTGCCCACGTGGCGCGCAATGCATGCACAACCACGTGGTGCAGGAGGAAGCGAACCAGCAGCGAGGTAAGTTAGAACCCACCCCTGGAGCACACGTAGGTCTAAGCAAATAATTTGGGATATACAAACTACTTTATATAAATGAAATTTTCTCCCCAAAAAGTAGAATCCCAATGAGGCCTGCATGTGTTTTTTTTAATCCTAAAAGTGTTCTATGATGGGTTTTTTTTTTTTTGCAAAGGTCTAATGCTCCAAAGATTGACACTTAAAAAATAAAGTTTCGTGCAAAAAACCATTCTAAAATTAGTCCTCGTATTGCTAACAGGGCTTATATTTGAATTAAATGAGGTTCTAACCCAGCGGTTCTCAACCTGTGGGTTGCAACCCCTTTGGGGGTCGAACGACCCTTTCACGGGGTCGCCTAAGCGTGTGCTAGCCCACCATCTTGGTGCCACACCCCCTTTGTCACCTCATCGCGTGCAGGGAGGGGGCGGGGGTCGCGGCAGCGGGGCGGGGTCACGGCATTAGGAAGGTTGAGAACCACTGTTCTAATCTTTGCCCCAATCAACCTTGGTGGATGTTAAAATGTACAACTGTTGTCAAAACCCATGCTGCATTTTAAACATCTGTTTAATATCCGGAGCAGATACTGCATGTCTATTCCCCACTTCCTGTATGCTCCAGAGTGAGACCCAACCCCTCTGTATAATTAGGTATTCAGTCTCTGAACTGAGAAGACTTGGGTAACATGTTGAAAGCCCCCTGTTCATAAATATGAGTTATTCCTCTTGGTAGCAGCCTATCCAAAGCAGAATGAATAACTACTTTTGGGTGGAAGTTGTTGATTTTTTTCAAGGCCTAAACATACATTAATCGTTTAATAAAAGGACAGGTGCAAACATTCCTTCTGTGGCTTTGAGAATCACCTACAATGGATGGATTTTTTTTTCTTTTTTGTACTTTTTGGAGTTGGGAGTTACTGAGAGGGGAAAAATGGGTATTGCAACCTTTGCAGAGAATTTTAGGACTTAGAAGTCTTTCCCTTCAATTCAGGCCACCACAGATCATGGCCCCATTCAGAAAAGATTATTGTTCTTATCTGTCTTCTACTGCCATGATCTCTTGGAACAGATTGATTGGATCTTGTCAGATTTCCCAGGTAGACAAGACAAGACAGGAAGCATGACTAGATGAGCTAATTCTATTTTATTATAAGGCTACATTAGTAGAATCTTGCAAGTCTGAAAGCACAAATCTCCTGCCCTCTCTTTTTACCTCTTTATAAGTTAGGGAAAATCCTTTCTGAATACAAATAATAAAAATCCCATATAAATGTTTTAAATACATAAAATGTGAAGGTTATTTGTAATGCCGAAAGACTCATGACCCCTCGTGGGCAGGGTTTTTCCTGTAGCAGTCACTCTGTTAATGCTTCCTAAAACAAACACATACCAACAATACAATTTGCTTGTACTGTTACAATCCATTGTTAATTTTTTTCCATAAGGAAATTAAACTCATTATAGCAATGTGTGGCCTTATATTAGTATTACTGATATCTAACATTTGTATTATTACGAGCCGAGGTGGCGCAGTGGTTAGAGTGCAGTACTGCAGGCTACTTCAGCTGACTGTTCAGCAGTTCAGCGGTTCAAATCTCACCGGCTCAAGGTTGACTCAGCCTTCCATCCTTCTGAGGTGGGTAAAATGAGGACCCAGATTGTTGGGGGCAATATGCTGACTCTGTGAACCGCTTAGAGAGTGCTGTAAAGCACTGTAAAGCGGTATATAAGTCTAAGTGCTATTGCTATTGCTATTATTAATATCTAACATTGTATTATTAATGTCTAACACTTGTATTCTATCCATCCATCCATCCATCCATCCATCCATCCATCCATCCATCCATCCATCCATCCATCCATCCATCCATCCATCCAGATATCTAGCTATCTGGATGGATGGATAGAATACATCATTGATATTCTATCTTTTCCTTTGGATCTGAAGTTGACATCTCTGAAGATTTTGTCTCTCAACCCTGTGAAGTTGACTGGGCTGTGGGCTGAAACAGAAGGGCTGCACCAAAATCACTGAGTGAGCTTTATCTTGAGTTGGTCTTAAACTTGGTTCTTCCCTGTCTAAATCCAAAACCACTACACCACTACACTGTCTGTTAGGATAGTTACCTCCTTCGAAAGCGCTAAGAAAACTGACAAATTCTAAGATTTGCTTCCAATTATACGAGATGCAAATGACAAGCCATCAACAAGCACATTGGCTGCCAATTACACGGGAAGAAAAGGAGTGGGATTAGGTGGAGCTGTGACCCCTCCTAGCAAGTAAACTATTATTAAATAATGTTAATTAAAGCTGACTTTGTAAAACTCTATACCATCCTAAGAGGGGAGAGGAGAAGAAGAAAAAAAGCTTGAAGCAAACATCAGTTATCCTGTTAATATTTAGCCCTTTCCTTTCAATAGATTCAAATGCTTTTTTAAAAAAAACTGCACCAGATGCTTAATTCTAAGATGTTGTTGTTGCTTTTTAGTTACTTTCTATGCTGTTTATCACCTTTGCCCAGTTCTGCATTTCCCTGAGTTCTTGTTGAAAATTATGGCTTTGGCATTATTGTTGTCTTTCTTTCACCCCCTCCTCCTCTATTTATGTAAAAGCTGACTTGCTTTTTAGGTACAGTTAAAGAATTCTTTGTTATTAGCTGAGCCATACAATTGAGGGCTTTTTTCCCCCCATCCAATGTACTACTCTCTTCTTTCTTGCTTACTGTGAAATAATAGAAAGGCAGAATTTTGCAATTCATAACCTTGAAGTGCTTTGAGGAGTTTCACCTCCAGGGCTCAGAAGCCTAGCATTTGCTAACATCTTAGAGAGAGAAAAGGCAATAAACAATATGATTTGGGATCATCGTGATGCCTTTTAAATGAAACGATGGGAAAGTGGTAACTAAAGGAGAGATTTAAATAATTACATAATTTAAAATACATGGAATAGAAAAATAGCTACTGGAAGAAAGCATACAGTATTATATCAAACCATTGTTTAAAGGTCTTTGGCAGTGAAATCCTATGAATTATTATAAGATCTTTTGAGGGATGTTTGCTTGATAGTGAAGGGGGGAAATTCTGCAAATGGCAATGAAAAAAATAACAGGGAGCAGCTCTTATCAAGCATGTCAATTTGAACCCTCACCTAATCTGATACAAGCATTTCATTTGAGAGATGCATAATGTTTTGTAATGTTTTTTGTTTTGATACCTGAATATAAAAAAGACAGAGCTTGGATCTGCAAGAAAATATTGCAGTATATTCTATTAACAGGCACGCATATCTTCAGAAGTCAACCAGATAGCCATTTGGAGAAGTTCAAACATTCATATTTAGTTGTGCTTTTAATATTTGACTAAAGAATCCCCTCCCCCCAAAAAATTTTTTGGGGAGATTGCTGGGAAGAAAATCCTATCTTGGAGAACAGAGGACCCAGAATCGTCTTATTTATCTATTGCCTAAATTCATTAAAGAGAATTACTTTCAGATACCTGCCAATATCCACAAATATTGACCTGACCATCAAGCCAGTACTTGGCCAGTTGTGAGTTTGTATTCTTGCTGATGCATCCCTCTTTTGGCATGACTCAAATTTGGATATCCTCCTATTGGCCCTTTCTCATCTGGACTGACTATTGAAAGGAGTGAAGCCAGTAATTTGAGCTGAAGATGAGGTGAAAATATGGAAGAATTGCCCAGTTTCTACTTCTGCTAATAGGGCTGTATTTCTTGACAACACCTTGAGCAGATGGTACATTGGCAACACATTTTTCTTTGGAATCAGTTGGTATATAGACTTTGAAGGAATGCAATATTTTAATTGTAAACAATATGAATTAACCTGAGCAAACTGTGGTTATTGCTCATCTTTTATAGAAAGAAAGGCGCTTCAAATTGTTAGTGCATTTGCCTTGCTTTAGTAGATTGTAATTTAGTTAACACATTTCCTGGTGTGGAGAAAAAAAATATATCACGGCCTTGGGATATGTGGAAGAGGAGGGGAGGGGAATTGATAAGTCCAAGTTATGTGTGAACCATATTAAAAAGTTAGTTGCTAGCAAAGATGCAGAGACTTGGACTTCATTAAATTATTAAGTGTGACCTTTGGCCCCAAAATGTTGGCTACTTCTGTGCTTTTGTTGTCTGTCGATTGATTAGCATGTTTGAGGGCAGCCACTGTGGTTTGTAAATGATAATTTATGACATTGTAAGATGTGTACAATAGAATTTCTTCTTCAAAAACCATGGTTGCAACTACACATGACATTATTATTATATGTGAATTCAGCCAATGTGTAAATCCTCACATATCTGCTGGAATACCTGCTGGCAGTAAATAGTTATCACTACCACTACCTATTACCTCAAACATCTCATTTTTTAAAAAACGGAACTACTTACTACTTCTATCTGCAAGCACTGGAAATAAGATTCCAGACATAGCTTTTTTGGGGGTGTGGGTGGGGGGAGGGAGAAGGAACAGATTGCTTCTGTGGGACAAATGCAAAAAAAGCCAAGCCAATTTTCCCTTCTCAAGGTAAGCTTATAGAGATTCAAGTAAGGATCAGGTTGACAAAATGAGAATTCAAGAAAACTCATGCTATGTAGTCATGTCACTGGGCAGAAGACTGTGGCCCAATTCTATTTGTATGCATGCCTAGTCAACCAATCCTATGATTTCTATTTATGATTGCCAAGGAGAAGTTAGATGAAGGTTTTAAAGAAGCATCAACTGTTTCTACCATTGATAGGCTGCAAAGGCAGAATGAGTCCATCCATTGTTTCCCTGGGCTATTCATTTCCCAGATGTACCTTTCAAAGACATACCTTTAGTCTCCAAACATAAATCAGGCTCATTTCTTCTCTGCCTCCATCTATTCTGCCAACACTCCGTCCCATCCCCCTTTGACCTCACATAACACACATGCAATGAAATGAAGGAATGCTGTTGTCAGTTCTGATGAGCAAATGCCAGCAGGATGGCAACATTTTTCCGTCCTGGAAAAGAAGATCCTAAATTCTTGGATTAATATTGCAACAGTTGCACTAAGTGAGACCACTTTGATAACAAAACATTTATCAACTAAACGCTGCCACCTACTGAAGTTTTGCAAAGAGCCCAGATGATTGGAGAAGATCATAAATTCATTCTGTCAGAAGCATACGGTTTTCACTGAAACCTCTTGGAAGGAAGGAATGGCAAGAAGAAAAAAAAGGAATGGTAACCCACAAAGGGAGACATCTCTTTCATGTAGTCTGTTTGGAACTTGTCAGACTAAATCCTGAGAGTAGCATCCAAACAGAGTAGAGTGAGATTTTTATTTGTATGTGTGTGAGAGAGAGGGAGGAGGAGAGACAGACTTTTCACAGTTACATTTTTAGTCGCCCTTTTGCTGTTTTTCCCATTTAAAAAAAATCTTAAACTTCTTGTTAAACATTTATTTCATTAAGGATTGCAGGAAACTTACCAAGTGCTGCAAAACTTGTCAATTCAAAGCAAACAACCAAGCTCAGAGAGCACAAAGGACATGAAGTTCAACCCTGAGTTATATATTCTCTTCTATTAAGGGTTTCTAAATAGTGAAAAAGCAGTTAACAAGCAATTTACAAAACCGTTTACAAAAGGAAGTCGACAAACTTAGAGTCCTTTCAAAGGCATGACTGAAGTTCAAGCAAGATGGCTATTCCCTAATCTCTCTGGAGACTGCTGCCTTGCAGTCTCCTTCTGAGGAGCAAATGTCTGGAGCACTTGTGGGCAATCTCCAATCCCGTCCTTGTCTAGAGAAGTTTGAAAAGCTGGTCTACTTGTCAGCTCTTCTTTCTGCTGCAATCATCGACTCTGTTTTTTGTAGAACCACCTTCAACCCATCATTTCTTCCTTCCGAAGTCAGCATCAATATTAAAAGGTAAAGGTAAAGGTTCCCCTCGCACATACATGCTAGTCGTTCCCGACTCTAGGGGGCGGTGCTCATCTCTGTTTCAAAGCCGAAGAGCCAGCGCTGTCCGAAGACGTCTCCGTGGTCATGTGGCCAGCATGACTAAATGCCGAAGGCACACGGAGCGCTGTTACCTTCCCACCAAAGTGGTCCCTATTTTTCTACTTGCATTTTTTACGTGCTTTCGAACTGCTAGGTTGGCAGAAGCTGGGACAAGTAACGGGAGCTCACTCCGTTACATGGCACTAGGGATTCGAACCGCTGAACTGCCGACCTTCTGATCGACAAGCTCAGCATCTTAGCCACTGAGCCACCGCATCAATATACATCAATATACACGAGTCATCAATATACATGAGAAAATATTCTCTATTTAAGAATACTATGGACAGACAAGAACGCAAAGAAATGACTATTGAATAAATCAACCCAGAATTCTCATTCAATTTACAAATGACCAGGGTCAAATTATCCAACTTTGGACACATTATGGGAAGACCTAGTTCTCTGGAGAAGCCTGTAATGTTTGGAAAGGTGGAAGGAAAGAGAAGAAGACCAGCAAACAAGATGAATGGACTCAGTTACAATGATGATTGGTGCATCATTGGACAACTTGAAGGACCAGAATTAGAGGCAGATCATCACAGAGAAAATTTATCTATGTGACTGCTATGAGTTGACATCGAACTGATGGCACATAACCAATTAATAATCAATCATTCACTTCAATTGGATTTATGTTTACTTGTTGCATATTCAAAGGAGATTAGCTATCAGTGGATGTATAATATGAATGGAATGATAAAAGTTGGAATTTATCTACCAGTCAACTTTTGGGGAAGAGGTACTGTAAAGTTGGACTTCTAAACAAAGTATTGAACATAAGAGTTCTGCTGGATTAATTTCAATCTAAACTAAGGATGCACATTTGCTTGTATTGTGTACAAAGATGTACATATAATTCTCCAAACTGGGTTACTGGAAAATACCATGGAGTATTTTCCCAGGTCTATGACACTGACTTACTGGAAAATACCATGGAGTATTTTCTCAGGTGTACAACACTGACTTTAATAATTGCAAATATGTTCCATCAAAGATATTTCTCTCACCTTTGTTGAAAAGATGTTGTATTTTCCCAGCATGGAAGAAATGTTTTGCCCCTGGAGAAATAGTTTCCTCAGAGTAGTACATCCGCTCCTATTTCAAGAGCTTAAAGAACGTGTCCCATGGATTTTTTGAACCAGATATCATGAGATTGGACAATCTCATTGTCCAATTATACAATCATTGTACAATCATGTATCATTTTTACAATTTCCTTTCATTAGAGTTTAAGCCTTGGATGGTGATACAGTCTTGCTTGGCTATCAGGGTGGTAAGGCTACTCATGCCACAGGTGGTTAAGAAGGGAAAAAAGATTGGAGAAAAATAACCACCAAACAACTTTCTCTTCCCTACACTGACTCAGCATTTTAAGAACCTTTCCTAGATTATTGGGAAATGCTCTTTTCCTCTCTGTGCAAGCCAGTGCTAGGAATAATAATTCCTTTACCTTTTTAAAAAGGTATGATCACATTATGGCTACTATTGTCTTTGTAGAAAGCTTAGCACTAGGAGATGCTAAGGGGAAAAAATCCATGTTTTAAAATATTGCCTGGAAAACTCATTGACTTACTTTCATTATCCAAGGGATAAATGTTTTTTTTCTCCCTGACACTCAAGAGCTGCATGATCCCCAACTTGGATTATCCTTTACCCCTTTAAGCCTTCAGCTTTACTAAGATTGGAATGGCTATTTCTGAGAGACCAGGGAAAGTGTTTTGTTGATGAGGATTTTATCGGCCCTAATATGGAATTCAGGAACCATAGATCTGGGAGAAAATGATAACAGCAATTCCACAAGAAAGTCCAAGGGCAATTCTGACACAATTTCAGTGATAGCTTTGGTATTTTCATTCAGAGAGAACAAAGGGATATTTGAAGAGTTATTTCAGTATAGAAAAGAAGACGTTACCAGATCGAGTACAAATTTAGTATGTCTAATTTTAGGAGTTTTTCTTTCAAGACTGAAAGCTAAATTTGACCTTCTTTCTGTCCATCCAATTTTTCCATCCATTGAAATCAACACATTTATTTTTTTAAAAAAACTACTGCAAAATAAAGGTGTAATAGAATAATTTGAAATACACATAACATTATATGTTTAGTGTTACTTGTATATCTGTAATGTCTATGAAGATTCTCAGTCATCCAGGTCATGGTTGTCCCAAAGGTGCTTTTTTTCCCAAGAGGCAACTGGACTTTCTGGTTTTTCTTTCAAGGCGTTTTGCTTCTCATCCAAGATGCTTCTTAAGCTCTGTCTGGATGGTGAGGAATGGAAGGATTTATACTCCTTGCAGACAGCTGGTCATTTGCATTCTTTTAGTGAGTCCTTAAGGTCACATGGACGTTTATCTGTGTCATCAGGGTGACCTGAGTGGTGCAAATTGGTGTGGAGCCTTCTTGGAACTATTGAAAGGACTATGTTGTAGATTGGAGATAGATAATGTCGTATCCCTCCCCCTCTGTTAAAAGAAGGCTGTTCAATTTTGACATAGATGGCCTTTTTGACTGTCTTTCAAACCAGTGGTCCTCTCTGTCCAAAATGTGGACTTTGCTGTCTTCAAAAGAGTGGCCTGTGTCTTTTAAATGCAGGTGGACTGCTGAATCTAGTCCTGATGTGTTTTCTTTCCTATGTTGTGCCATGCACTTATGAAGTGGTTGTTTTGTTTCCCTAATGTACAGATCTGCACATGGCTCGCTGCATTTTACTGCATATACCATGTTGCTCAGTTTCTGTCTGGGTGTTTTATCTTTGGGGTGGACAAGCTTCTGCCTTAGTGTATTCTTGGGTTTGAAGTGTGCACGAATGTTATGTTGGCTGAAGATCCTCCTGAGCTTTTCTGATATGCCCGCAACGTATGGAATGACAATGTTGCTTCAGTTATTGTTATTATTATATATCTGTTATATATACTTTTTTTCTTCTTTACCCAGTGTTGTTAATTTTTCCCTGTCTTGTTTGTAGCCTTTATTATTCCTTGTGCTTGTCATTTTTATTTTTATTTTATATTTTATCTTATCTTTTGAAATCAATAAAAAATTAAAAAAAGAAGTATACATAACACTGATGAATTGGATTTATACTGATCTGTACATCATTGGTGCCTCTTGGCGTGATGAGCTGGTTGATCAGAAACTTTAGTTGAAAATGCTGACCTTGTGTTTCTAGCATGTGCCTGATAATGCCAGGCATAGCAATAGCGATAGCACTTAGACTTATATACCGCTTCATAGTGCTTTTACAGCCCTCTCTAAGCGGTTTACAGAGTCAGCATATTGCCCCCAACAATCTGGGTCCTCATTTTACCAACCTCGGTAGGATGGAAGGCTGAGTCGACCTTGAGCCTGGTGAGAATCGAACTGCCGAACTGCAGCTCGCAGTCAGCTGAAGTAGCCTGCAGTACTGCACTCTAACCACTGAGCCACCTCGGCATCTTGTTGGTTTATTTATTTATGCATAGATTTAAAAACGCCCAATTCCCAGGTGTTTACATTACTACTCCAGGTGTTTACATTATTTAAAAAACCAGAACAATAAAAGAAAAGAAAAATAGAAACCATGCCAAGTCTAAGGGTTAGGGTTAGGAGACTGAAGGCTAAAGTATATGAAGAATGGTTGCTGGAATTGGGTATGTCTAGTTTAATGAAAAGAAGGACTAAGGGTGACAGGGTAGCAGTGTTCCAATATCTCAGGGGCTGCCACAAAGAAGAGGGCGTCAACCTATTCCCCAAAACACTTGAAGGCAGGACAAGAAGCCATGGATGGAAACTAATCAAGGAGAGAACCATCCTAGAACTAAGAGAAATTTCCTGTCCGTTAGAACAATTAATCAGTGGAACAACTTGTCTCCATAAGTTGTGGGTGTTCCGACACTGGAGGTTTTTTAAGAAGAGATTGGACAACCATTTTTTTCTGAAATGGTATAGGGTTTCCTGCCTGAGCAGGGGGATGGATTAGAAGAACTCTGAGGTCCCTTCCAACTTGTTATTCTATTAAGTAAAATAGAAGCCATGCCAAACCAAATCAAACCTTACTGGAGCTCACCATCACACTACCCAAGATCTGGGAGAATAATTCCGTTTTTAGTTCCTTCTAGAATGTCATCAGGGTGGGAACCATATGGATCTTTCTGGCATTCTGTTCCAGTGTGTAGATGCCTCAATAGAGAAGGCAGATTTCCAGAGTCCCACAAGATAACTTTGTTGAATCCACTCTGTGGTGTTTTAGCAGGCAGAAATTGTCCCTTCAGACCCTTGATCATCCTATGTTTCATACAATAGATTGAAAACAAAATAGTATCCATCATATACTTTGAAAACTGTTCAGGGATTTTACATTGTCTTTAGAGGAATTTAAAAAACAACTCAAAGTTCAAAAATATTTCTATTCCACTCTTTTTCTATTATATGCACACACACACACACAAATAAAATTTCAGGTTTCTCTATGTGCAAATCAAGTATAGAATATAAAAGTATCTCTGTGAAGGGTCCTTCCAAACTGTCTCTGTGCATGCAGGGTCTCAGTGTTTTTCAAGAGTGTTTGCATTTTTCTACTCTGTAAATAACGCTTTCAAGGAAACAGGAGATTGGTCCCTCAATACAAGGACATGCTTCAGGAAATGATATTAACCTTCTTTTATGTGGAGCATTCTCTTAAGAGTAGGCCACTATTGTGCTGTTAAATCTCTTAAGGAAGCAATCTAAAATGACAACCAATAGCAACCAGGAATGCCCAAGAGACAAAGAACAGAACTTAAATTACTTCAGTGCCCTAACAACCTTTCCCTCAAATATGAATCAATAACATAATTCATTCCCACTCATATTTTAGACTGTAGGCTTAATTCTTGTTCTTGCCTCTGTTCTTACAGCTCACACCCCACCCTCCGTTGCTCCCTGCCATCCTCTTTGTAGCTGTGTCAGACTGTCCTTCTGTCTTTTCTTTTCCATGTATTCTTAATGGAGTTGAGGCACCTTGAGAACAAGAAGATGGTTTCAAAGGAGAGACTTGTTTGACTCAAGCATCGGGTCAGGAGTAAACAAATCACACACTCTTCTCCTCAAAAGGAGCAAAAACTCTTTGGTTATTGATTGCAGATATTTTACAAAGGAGAAGCAATGAAAATATACACTTGATGTGTGAAGAACCCATGTATTTCCCCCCTCAGAGTTGTAAAAAAAAAAATAACTCTTTGAAATGGCACGTTAGATTTAAACAGAGTGATAGATAATTGTTTTCCATGACAGCCTTAAACTGCTTCTCTCCTATGCAGAAATTGGGGAGAATAGCTGTCCAGATCTCAGTTTTTATTCTTCAGCTTTCGAACAATGCTGGACAGTCTGGATGACAATTACCACAGCCACTGATTTTTCCTTTCCTTGGGTGGGTCTCTGAGGACATGTGTTTTGTGTTTCCATTGATAGACCTTTTGTATGAGACTCGATCCACTGATTCTCCACTTGGCACCTTCTTGTCCAGTCCCACCTATTGGATTAGGAATATAGTTTCACATTTCTTGATGTATTTTAGAGTAAAAGGGGAAACTGGCAGAGCCTTTGTTAATTCTGGTGAACTTGTTCAAGAATAAAAGCTCAGCTTTTCATGGAACCATCAAGAAAAAAAGAAGAAAGAAAGAAAGAAAGAAAGAAGAAAGAAAGAAAGAAAGAAAGAAAGAAAGAAAGAAAGAAAGAAAGAAAGAAAGAAAGAAAGAAAAAAAAGAAAGAAAAAGATCTTGTCCACAATGGGACAGGGAATCCAGCAGCCCAAGATTAAATGTCTGTAGAGGAAAGCAATCACAGGGAAAATGGTACTCCTGTCAGACTGAACAGTAGCCAATTGCCTACAATGAAATACAGAATATCAGGCAGATTATACAACTCTCTTTGTTTAGGCAGAATCTGGTACATGCTATTTTTGATGCACAGTAATTAAGAGTTTGTCTTTATAGAGCATGGGTCCTCAAACTACGGCCCGTGGGCCGCATGAGGCCCGCCGAAGCCATTAATCCGGCCCGTGCAGGACCACAAGGCTGCCCCGCCCACATTCCCCACCCACCCTTCGGCCGAGCGCAGGACTTATCTTCACGAGCCCCGCGGGCTGGAACTGAAAGGTAAGGCCAACAATTTTGGCCTGCAGAGACATCCTGGAGGTGGGGGAGGTGAAAAATGGGCCGCACAGATGCCAGGAGGCCAAAAAATGGGTGAAAACGGCCTGCTTTTCACCTCCCCCACCTCCAGAAGATGGATAAAGAGAGATAGATAGACAGAGAAGAGATAGACAGAGAGAGAGAGACAGAGAAAGAGAGAGAGACAGAGAGAGGGAGAGACAGAAAGTGTGAGAGAGAGAGAGAGAGAGAGAGAGAGAGAGAGAGAGAGAGAGAGAGAGATAGAGAGAGAGAGAGAGAGAGAGATATTTCTTGAGCTCCTTGGGACTGAGAAGAATTGCTGCAAAACTGAGTTTTCTGAAGTGGACCACTAGACTCCTAAACAACTGATAAAACGATCTAGTAAAAAGAAAAGTCAACCAAAAGAGCAACATGCAAACAAAAGCAAATAAAACACCCCCAGGAGCAAAACAAATTAAAGTTTAATTTGTGTGCATTGTTTAATGGACTGTTAAATTGGCCACGCCCACCTAGTCAAATGACCTAGCCACACCCACCCAGTCACATGACCACATAGGCATGCCTACCCAGCCGGTCCGGCCCCCCAACAGTCTGAGGGACCGTGAATTGGCCCCCTCTTTAAAAAGTTTGAGGACCGCTGTTATAGAGGGTTGGTGGTAAGTTGAGAATGTTTTCATGCATTTATGTCCTCAAGAAATAGTGAGTTGTCTTCATTCTGGGGAAAGCAAAATATGTGATGAGGCCAAAGAGAGAGTATTTTCTAGATGAAGCTCCATCCTGTCTCTTGTCGCCCCAAGGCTGGACTATGCAATAGATCACAATTGAGAGCATTTATGGAAGTTTATTTGCTTCTAATTATAAACTTACTGTCCCGATCTTGTGAGACTTTCTCAAGCCAATCAAGATTAGGATTTGTCATGTGACAGAGACAGATTTATGCTATCTCTATTCCTGCTGTTAGGCTAGAATTTAATGGCAGCTGAGTTCTCCAGACTGGTAGATATTATAGAAAAACCTGAACAGAGGATTATTACTGACTTTATTTCAATGCCATTTTCTAACAAACTTTTAATGTTGTTTTAAACATCACCTTTATTTGGCCCTTCCAATCAGTTCAGACTGATCTTTTATATACTACACTGATCCTGTGGAAAGAGAGATGAGCAATGACAGGATAGTTACTCATTTGGAAGTTCTGCTAATGGAGGACCAAACACACACACACACACACACACACACACACACACACACACAAACCCTCCCAAATTTTTGTAGCTTAGGGAAAATAGAGAAAAGACATAAATATTAAGTTATCCACTGGATGATATTGGCATCATCCAGATGATCAATGAGAGTCAATATTGTGCAGGGGTTAAGGCACCAAGCTGGAAATGATGGGACCATGAGTTCTAGTCCCACTTTAGGCATGGACCCAGCTGGGTGACCTTGGGTTAGTCACTCTCAGCCCCAGGAGGAAGGTGGTGCAAGCCACTTCTGAAATCTTGTCAAGAAAACTGCAGGGATTAATTCACAACCTCTCCAGGAGTTGGCATTGACTTGAAGCCACAAAAAAGATAATCAATGCTTCAGATAATCAATACTTTTGGCATATAGTAAATGTAACATCTTGGTGGCATGGAAAATGTTTGCTGACAAGCTTCTAAGAAGGCCAAGGGCCTTCCCAACACTAAGGTAAAGTGAATTGGCAGAAAATTATAATGGCATGAAATTGACTGTCTCCATTGCTGATCCCTATTCTGCATGTAGAGTTTATGATTCAAGACATTGCAGTCACCTGGTTTCCTTCTAAATAGCAACAAATCCCATTTTTTAAAACAAGGAGAAAATACTCCTTAATATTTAGTATAGCAAAGGACTACTAAAATGTATTTCATTTATGGGTTGTGGACAAGATGAAGGCCCCATCTTGGGACTTGGTGAAAAAAAAATATTTCTGATGTATATTTGGGCTGAGATTAGGTATAAGTAAGGAAAGGTCTAGGATGTTCCTTTAGAGTGTATTTCAGAGAATATGAGGACACAGCTCTGAGGACTCCCTTCCATAAGTCAAGTAGATTTAAGTCTGAAACTGTTAAAGTTCTAGAATCTTTGGTCAACATTGCAGTAAGAAAGAATATCACATTAGGCGCTGTATTGATAGATAAGCCACATAAATTTTTTTTTAGGGCCAACAACTATCTATCTTTCAGCTTACAACTGTCTTAATTAGAGGTAGAATTTTGTTTCAGACTTTCCAAACCTGTAAATCTGAATTTGGTTATGGGAAACCAAACTGTTAATGTCATAAATCAACTATGTTGCCCAGGAACTGGAGAGTTCATTACAATGATCCAGCTGCTTGTACCAAGAGCATTTTCCGTACATGTTCTTGAGCATCTTTACACCTCCAGGGCACATCTTTTAAATGAATATCCACACTCCTATGAATAGCATTGTGTGCAAAAGGGATTTTTACCCCCTTCCTGCATTGGATCTATTCATTTATAATGACTCCAAGGAGCTCTCCAGCTTCTATCATACCTTTTTGACTTGGCATGCCTGGGAAAATGAGGAGGTGGAACACTGCAAGTTTGTCTAGCACTCTTTCATAGTATCAATATTAAATCTTCAGATGCTAACTGATCACATGTGGGGAGGGAATGACATAACTTCAGCTGGATCACTGCAGTTGTCTTAGTTACACAGAAAGATGAGGAAGGAAAGTTAAGTCTGCAGGTGGGAGGAGAAAGCAGGGACTACTTGTTTAGAAAGACAGTGAAATAAAAGATAACCATTTTTTAATGGCAAATAATGTCTTTAGGAGGATGTGGCACTAAACCTCCTTGCCTGTCTGCATCTTTTGTAAATTGAATTGTTACTTTTTATGGACGGCTGAGAGTGATGCCTAGGGAAATTGAACACCAGTGGAATCAGACTGGGTGTAAAGAAATGGAAGTGCACTTTCTGGCTGATGGATTCGTAAACCACAACAGTATCAAGATCTCATTAATGCAAAAAAAAATTTTTAGACTGTGGCTCGTGGGGATGGGGAAGTGCTCCAGAGAGACAGAAAGATATGCGGTATTGTCAGTGTGGCCTCCTAAAGCAATGGATCATGGGAAAAGAATAACTTTCCGACTGTTCAGATCACCTTTCCCTGGGGAATACTGATGTTTTCACTTGCATACAAATCAGGAAGGGGGGAAATGTGAAATATGGCAGTTTAACCTAACTTTTGACTTCAGCTTTTCTGACCTGGCACAGTAGATATAGAAATAAGCCAATTACTTACTGTACACCCCGGATTCTTCAGCTGCAAAATATGGATGATTCATAAGCAATGGACTTTAAGCTGGCACATTTCTGATTAGGGTATATTTTGAGAGCTAGCATGTTAGCCATGGTTCTCAGCACCCAGATCTTTAACTATATTTTACATTTCTTTCCCTTAGCATGAAGAGTAGATCAGAGGGATTGTTCTTGCTTCTGCGCTATGTAATGAAGGGCAAGTTCATAATGAAACTTCAGGGGCCAATTTCCCTGGAGTTCCATAAGCAAATTCTTCTTAGGCAAAGTTAGCTCTCAGATCAATTACAACTTCATGAAAAGCTTCTCCCAAAGTTGAGTTGTTTGGACAACATAAAATCATATGCTTCAAATCCTTCTTAGCAGGATACCTGTAAAACTTCATAGCACACTACTAAATACGGCAGATCCCATTTTAATTCACTTTGCTTCTTCTCAGCATGAAAGTTGGCCATTTTACCAATAGAGAATTGAACTGAAAACACCTCTGATTAGAATTCTTCACGAAAGATATTGTCCGTTCTTTCCTGGGATGGGGCGGTGGGGGGGGGGAAATCCCCAATAATGGTTTTCCCCAATAGAGAAGCAGGAGCTTAATGTTCCCTTTTTTGTTTCCCTCAAGAACTTGCAAGACTGTTTGTACATTTCTGCGTAAAACCCAGTTAAAATTATATACAACAGAAAGAAATTGAGTGGGTTTTTTTTTTCCCCATCATACTCACTTCTGAACTGTCACCATGAATTCTAAGTTATTTAATCATTCAATTTCTTTTTAATTTCAATGTACCTGATGGAATAAGAATTCTGCTTTTTGGAATGATTAGGATTTAGACATCGTTCTCTCACATCTAATATCCTTGAGCCTAAAATGTACTTCCAGGTAATCATTACTTCTTTCCATCCTTGACTATTATGCCTATTCAATCTAAAAAACAACAACAAAAACCCCTCAGCCTTGTGCTGACAGTTCAGGAGCAAAATACAAAGAATATAAAACCTGAACAATGATCAACAGATTATGTCAGCACGAGGCTATATTTGAGTATCAAGTACGCACATTCTTTGCAAATGCTTCTTCTGAATTTCACAATAGCCATATCAGCCTGCTTGCATTCGTTTAGGAAATGACAGGCTGTGAAAGTGAATAAATCCAGAGATAGTGCAAAGAAATAGCACAAACAACTGTATTCATATCTGGATCGGCACTAATTCTATTTGTTTAAGATAAGGTTGTAAAGAAAATTTAGCACTGTAAAAAAAAAAAAACTTCTTTCCTCCTAACCATCGTAAATTAGAACTTGGTCATCTGTAACCATTATAACTTTGCTGGCTGGGAATGATCATCAACACATCTAGGAGGCATCATTTGGACAAAGGCAGTTTTGGAGATGCTATCGAAACCCCTACCATATCCATTCACATTTGCACAGTATTTTACAAAAACAATTCAAATGTGCATGTTTATATTTCATAGCATGGTCATTTATTGAAGGCACAAACAAGAAACACAGAGGGCTGGCCCTTCTGTAGTTATTGTATTATCCATGATGACACAGTGGAAGCTGCAAATTCAGAAAAGCCCTATACCAGTTATGAGGCGCTTAGCATTAGTAACAGATGAGGTGTTTCTTCATTTCTCCCTTCTTCTGAATCATCAAGGTCTCTGTCTCTGTCTGTCTGTCTGTCTGTCTGTCTGTCTGTCTGTCTGTCTGTCTGTCTGTCTGTCTCTCTCTCTCTCTCTCTCTCTCTCACACACACACACACACACATACACACACCGGGACCAGGGGAGACATGATAGCAGTGTTCCAATATTTGAGGGGCTGCCACAGAGAGGAGGGGGTCAAGCTATTTTTCAAGGCACCTGAAGGCCAGACAAGGAATAATGGATGGAAACTGATCAAGGAGCGATTCAACCTAGAAATAAGGAGAAATTTTCTGACAGTGAGAGCAATCAACCAATGGAACAGCTTGCTTTCGGAAGTTGTGGGAGCGTCATCACCGGAAGCTTTCAAGAAGAGACTGGACTGCCATCTGTCAGAAATGGTGTAGGGTCTCCTGCTGGAGGGGGGGGATGTTCCATTCTCTCACACTCACTCACTATTACTCACTTTCACTCACTTTCTTACTCACTGACTCTCACGTATCATTCAGTTATCAGATTGGATATGTGTAGTGACCAGCCTAAATATTCAGTTCTTGCCTATGGATCCATAGCTCGAAGCTGAAACCCTCAAAGAGCAAAAATGAAAGAGAACTTCCCTTAGGCCATTGAAAGGAATTTCTTTTAGGAGAGAGAAAGAGGATGGGAAGCAGGAGAAAAGTTGAAACGTCAGGTAAGACTCCCACTCCCATGCCCACTCAGATCCGATTTTTTCCTATCATTGCAAAGGAGCCCTTCCGAACATGGTGCGTAAACACCAATTACACATGCTGACAGCTGATAAAAAGAAAAGACCAGCATTTGCTCACACTGCAGGCTGATAGCATTCACATCATACACCATTTGTTACTAGGCAACTGATTAAATATATGTGCTGGCCCCTCAAGCAGTGCTTGCAATTAATTAACCAACCCATTTTCATTTTGACTTCCTTCCCCCAATCCTTTATGCAAATTAACAGCCAAAGGGTGCTAGTAATCTTCCCCAACTGAGGATGGCTAGGAGTCATCCAACCACTAGAAATGGTCACCTCTGAATAGGGAAGCTCAAGGGCATCTGGATAGCATAAAAGGTTCTCCTTTCCATGTTTTTTATCCATGTATGGTGGGGGTGGGGGAGACACTAACAATGCATTTCCAGATGGATCTGCTCAAAAGTGAATTCAGCTCAGGTTACTGAAATTTATTCCCAAATACGTGAGGACAGAATGTATTTTATTTGGAGATACAATATTAAACATCTAGCTGCCCTTTCTTGCTTTTGCATGAAGGTTCAGGATATCAATGTATGGAATTAAAGACACAATAGGGAAACGGAAACGTAGAATTATAATTCTGGAAAGAGCTATTTATCCTATTGAATCCAATCCCCTCCTCATTATAGAATCTGTAATTATTGCAAAGCATTCCAATGTCTCTTTAACCACATCTAATGAAGAGGAGCCCACATCTCCCTGGGCAATTGGCACCAATGTCAAATTGCTATTATCCTCTGGAAAGGTTATTTTTTGGCAAGGGCTGGGGATTCAGTCCCAATCTGCCTTCTTGCAACATAAAACTATTATTCTGTACTCCAGAACAGCAGAGGACAGGTCTTGTCTTTCTTTGGTCTGATATTCTTTTTGTTCCTCAAAGAGTGGTTTCATATCTTCCTTTAGTCTTCTACACATCTTCAATGTCTCTTTTTAGGATTTAGCATCTAGGCCCCTGGGCATCCTTTAGGCTTCCAAAGCATAAGATGCCATATTATGTTTTGACCCCATGTACAACGTTTTTCATAACTTCCAGTTCCCCCTCCCCCGGATACCACCCAGGATATGCCCTACGAAAAAAATAGAGAAATCCCTCCCTCAAAATGGGTATGTGTGTGTAGAAGTCATATAAATCTTCGTACATGGGAGCTTGAAAAACACAATATCTCTCTGCTAGAGAGCTTAATGGAAATTGGGCTGTAGGTATCATTTTGATAGCCTCTATATAACCCCTTTTGCAAACTATTGAGCATTAGGATCTGCAAAGCTCCGAAAGCAGTGGTTCTCAACCTTCCTAATGCCGCGACCCCCCCTGTGACCCCCGCCCCGCTGCCGTGACCCCCGCCCCACCCACTCACTGCGCGCGATGAGGTGACAAAGGGGGCGTGGCACCAGGGGTGAATAGTGAAGGAAGCGGGAGACTTCGCCCACCCACCCGGACGCACCATTTGGGTCCTTTAACCTCTGTGCATGCGCAAAGTGTTCTGTGCATGCGCAGAGGGTAAAAGAACCCAAATGGCGGCATCCAGGCGGGTGGGCAAAGTCTCCCGCTTCCGTCACTACTGGCTGTCCGGCGACCTGCAGGCACGCCCGAACCGGGAGCATTTCACCCCTGCTGACAGTGGCACCAAGATGGCAGGTTAGCGCGCATGGCGACCCCTGTGAAAGGGTCATTCAACCCCCAAAGGGGTCGCAACCCACAGGTTAAAACTGCTGTCCTAAAGGTAATGCAGTGTATATAGTCTGGCGGAGGGTTTGAACCCCATAGAACAGGGCTGTCAAACTTGCGGCCCATGGGCCAGATACGTCACAGGCTGGCCACGCCCGGTTTAGCAAAGGGGGGAAAAGTCGTGATATATCATGACGTCATGATGACACGAGTTTGACACCCCTGCCATAGAACAACATCTGGCTATCTGCATGTGAAGATTCCAGTCAGGATAAAATTGTAACATAGTACCTTCTGGTAGTCATCGTAACCTTTGCTATTCTTTAAATGTATTCCAATTTCTCTGAATTCTTCTTAAGACATAGTTCCCAAAATCTCAACAGAAATGCTGTCTGACTATGATTTGTATATTAGACATGATTCAGCCAAAGGCAGGTGGATAACTATTGTAGATTGTCTGAGGGATGACAATCTTACCAGGAGTTAAGCATTATCATGCTATTTTTTTTTATGTGTAGGCATGGAAAGAAAGACATTGAAATCTGGTAAGATTTTAGTCTGGTAATATTCTGCCAGCTCTTAAAAGGGTTTGCATTGTTGCTTGGAAATGTTGCAAGGTTCTAGCCTTTTCTTCCAAATGTTGTTTTTGAGGTAAAGACACTGAAATCTAGTGTTGTAAAATTTCAGCCACTTTTTTTTTTAAATTGTTCTGTGGTCACCATCCTGGGTGAGATGATGTCCAAGACAATAGCTTTGCCAATCCCAGGAGATTTTGGGATAGTGACATAGTAAATTATAAAGTGTTCTGTAGAAGCATAAGACCAGCTTGCAAAAATCTTCAACCACCTGAATATCCCTTTTAGCATTTATTAGAAATGCAGATTATTATTATTATTTTTTTGCAAATAAGTATTTTCATATGCATTTCTAATCAAAGAAATTATAAAGAAGCACACAGGATCAGCTTCAGCATTTTTCTCATTTCCGTCTTCCTCTGCTAAGCCAACCTGTCACAAACAATACTAAAATCTGAAAACCTCATTATCATCTCCTTCACTTGTCAAAGCAAGGACAGTCCATGAATTATCCTGGTGTTCCAACAGCCGATGGCATTGCTTGCACGTTGAAAAAAAAAAGTCTTGCACGTCTTCTCTTTGGATTGCACTCATGATTTAGAGTGCAAACCTCATTTGTAAAAACCCACATAAAAATCACAGCACCGAGATGACCAGCCTGCCTGGGAGGTTCAAGATCAATATTTAAACACTCTGAACATAAGCAAAAATGCTAATAGAGGGAGTGTAAAAGAGAAGAGAGAAATAGGAATAAAAAAAGATGAAAGATTTATAAGTGGTTACTCATTGGGTCAGTCCCTGGGCACTAGGACAAGATTGTACACCTTTGGATTTGGATTTAATTACACAGCCATGCCACTAACCAATCCTGCTATTTTAGCCTACTGATTTTGTAATACAGTTGTCCTATTAAAATTCTATGAGAGAGACTGGAAATACACATGGAGAATAGGTAGCTACAAGGATTTGGGAAGATCTGACTGTTCCTATTACACTTGATCAAATGCAACTGTCAGCAGCTTTGGCAGAGATCACCTTTGATGAGGAAAAGGAAAGAACTACATTATAAGAGGGTTCAAAGACAAATAATAAAAAAAAAGAGCTCACCGGAATCTGCAATTAAATGGAAGGAGTTATTGTTCTGCTTTCTGGCAGAGACTACAGCTTCAGTCTTGCTGTTCAGCTTGCCTTTAATGAGAACTTCCTAAATTGGATCAGCTCCCTCTACCCTCTCAAAACCAGTGCAATTTAGGCAAAGCATCAGTACAGAAATACGTGCCGCAGGTTATTTCCAGTTGCTTCCTTCCTTTCTTCCATTGATATTTCTAGATCTTTTCTTTTCTTTTTGCTTTGAATCAGTGGATTCTCAAAAGTACTGTCTAGCAGTAGAGTTGAGGATGTGATGGATGGAGGTAAATTTTCAAAGAACAGGAGTCTGAAAAATTAAAGGTCTGCGCAGATTGGGGCAAATTCTCTGCTGGCTGAAACTGGAGGAGCTCTTTGACATTGTCAGTGTGCTCATTTTGGGTATGGATACAGAATTGAGCTGTTTTTCAGAGCCAGAAATTTTGACTTTCTGAGCTTCAATGATTACAAAGGGATCACTTTCCATTGCACAAGTAGATTAGGTTTTTGCATACATATACTATATACACTGCAAAAAAGACGTGTTACATCTGCAAACCTAGCGGTCCTTACAAGCGGTCCACCCTCTATGTGAAAAGATAAATTAGAATTATTTGAAAAATAAAGAGTAGGTCCTCAAGAGAAAACCTAGGATCAAATATAGATTTCAAACCTGTATGCATGTTTTGGAGAAATGGAGGACACAAAATGAATAGAGGGATCAGCCTACAGATGATAGATGTTTACACAATGTAAATACACAACTTGTAGATATTCCATATGTAGCTACTGTGTCCTTCAGTTCTTGACACAATAAAGTTTTTTTAACTCTCTAAAACAGAGGTCTTCAAACTTGGCAACTTTAAGACTCGTGGACTTCAACTCCCAGAATTCTCCAGCCAGCCAGCTATGCTGGCTGGAGAATTCTGGGAGTTGAAGTCCACGAGTCTTAAAGTTGCCAAGTTTGGGGACCCCTGCTCTAAAAAGTATTGCTCATGTTCACTGGAATGCGAGTTGGTTTACAATCCCAGATCCGGTTCAATTGGTGCTCTGATCATGAAGACTTTGAAAATGTGACACGATTTTTGTCACAAAGTTCATGGGAAACAACCCAACACATGGCACACCAAAAATCTTTTTTTCTTTTATTTGCGCAAAAGCAAGAGAAGCATTTATTTCACCAATGCAGTTTCTTTTAAGTCAAAACATATTACCCAAGGCATTTACCCAAGATCTCAACTGAATGTCCCTTTCTGTATTCCTTCTGCAAAAGCAACAGTGAAAGTGGAGACATGGTTAGTCAAACATTCTTTACTAGAAAAGTTTCTTGCCTCCAATAAAATCTACCCCATAATTATTTCTACAATTCTCCCCACTTAGAGTTAAACAAGGGCATTAATTGCACTACAGGTAATACTCAACTTATAACAGTTCATTTAGTGACTGTACAAAGTTACAAAGGTAGTGAAAAAAGTGACTTATGACTATTTTTCATACTTATGACTGTTGTGGCATCCCCAGAGTCACGTGATCAAAATTCAGATGCTTGGCAACTGACTCATATTTATGATGGTTGCAGTGTCCAAGGGTCATGTGATCGCCTTTTCTGGCCGTCTGACAAGCAGAGACAATGGGGAAACCTGATTCAGTTAACAACCATGTTACTAACTTAACAACTGCAGTGATTCACTTAACAACTGTGACAAGAAAGGTTGAAAATGGGGCAAAACTCACTTAACAAATGTCTCACTTAGCAACAGAAATTTTGCCCTCAATTGTGGCTGTAAGTCGAGGACTACCTGTACCTAACAATCTTTGTCAGGCGAGACTATTCTCTTTAGCCTCAACTGCACTGAGATGTTTTCCTTGTTACTTATTTTCTCTGTAGTTTTTGAACCTCACTCAGCTCCCTTCAAGAATTTTGTCCCAGCCTCTTCTGGAATCCGCATTCCCTTGAATCCCTATTGGATCATCAGTCACAATCCTTTCCAATTTCTCTTTTCCTCTCTTTTCAAATTTCCTAGCTCTCTCTTTCATTTTGCCAATATATCAGTCCCTTTTCCTGCTAGAATAGCATCTAAAATTTCTTCCCCCAGGTTTATTATCAGCTAAATTGTCAGTATCTGCATCACAGGACAGGATGGCATACAGACTTTAGTAGCAATAGCAATAGCACTTAGACTTATATACCGCTTCACAGCCCTCTCTAAGCGGTTTACAGAGTCAGCATATTGCCCCCAACAATCTGGGTCCTCATTTTACTGACCTCAGAAGGATGGAAGGCTGAGTCAACCCTGAGCCAGTGAGAATTGAATTGCTGCATACTGTCATAATTATAATCAGGGCCTGAAGGAGGTAATGCAGGCAAACTGGAGGGACACGAGATAAGAGTGTACTGCCCAATTCTTCTACCGATGCTGACCCCTCACAACCTCTTCAAAGTAAATGATCAGGGTGAAGTCAAAGTTCAATAAAGCAGAATGCTCTTCTTTTGATTATCCAAACATTTGCAGAAAGGGTATATAGTGATTCTATTTTCTTCGTGTGGCCATGCAAATCAAGATTTATACTGTTGTAACCGAGAAGCACATCAACATTGCTGTATATGAGCAATGACCCTATGCATTCAGCATTGTTATTCTGTGGTGTAGTTTAAGAAACTCCAGTATATTATTCCACAGTGACAAGTTAGAGTTTTTTTAAAAAAAGACCTTATCTTGAGCAGTGGCTTGTAACATTTGAAAGTTCACAGTAATCCCTGTAGCTTTGTTCAATTTAGTTTTCAGATGCCACTGTTGGTATTTGCAGAAAGTTTGAAGGAGGACTGTTAGTAATGTGGTAAAGTTTTGAAGAACCCAACCCTTCAATCTCGATATCCTTTCAATCTTACCCAGTGATTGCTTAATGGGATTATATCTGAGCATTTCCAACTTCTGGAAATCTCCAACATTTTATTGTTGCTTGCTTGTTAGAGTTATACTTCACCTTTTGTCCAGCAGTTCAGAGGAGATCTCCCCTCATTTTATCTCTACCACCACAACTCTGTCGGGGAGGTTGGGCTGAGGGAAAGTTAATGACCCAGTGAATTCTGCCAGTGAACTTCCTGGCTGAGGAAGATGGATTTTCCCAATCCTTCTCCATCACCTTAATTACATAAGGCAGTTTTCTTTGATTTCAGGGTTTCTTCTTCCTGACAAGCTAATAATTAAACCATTAAGTCATAAATATAAGCCTACACTGAAGCTTTGGGTTCAAATCCTTGATTACACAGAGGTCCTCATTGTCAGGCCCCAGGAACTAACACCGGAATTCTTGGGTAAATGTTGAGGCTGTAGGTTTTGATCTCTGCTCCAGATTGGGTTCATGTATTTGTTTCTTCCCCCAGGTCCAGCTTTTATCTAAGAGCAGGCAGCTGCAGACACATGCCATTTTATATATCCAATAATGCCTTGAGGGATGCTCTGTTGTTGGAATTTTAATCGGGTTCACCTGATTTGCTTGCAGCCCCTAACCTGTTTCCAAGTGTTGTGGCTACCTGCCATCTGTAAGGCTGAATCCACGAGAACTGCATAGGGGCAGAACTTGAATCTGCCACCAACCATACTGTTGCCATCAGACAGACCTTTTTCCAGTTTTTATCTGGAAATACAGACCTGGGGGAAAATAAAGATTGTTCAAAAGGTAGTATATGAAAATAAATAATATTCTGCAATATAAATTAGAAGTACTGTAGTTGAGATGTCATTCTTTCATTTCAAAGAAAACCAAAGTGTTATATCACCAAAGTGTTACAATACCCACCCTGTATTTTCAACAGTTCATCAGTGGCGTCCCATGCCATGCCAAGATTATCATAGGCACAGTGCTTCATTTGAAGTCAACTTTTGCCAGAAGTGTTGCTGGTACAGATTGAAATCTGCTCAGTTTCAAAAACGCTGCTTGTTTGCTTATCTTCTCTTGGAAATGAATTCTTACTATAAGCTTTTCTTTCACACAGAAATTCTCTGTTTTGCAACACTGATCTTAAAAGGCGAGAACTTTACTTAAGACACCCTCATGGATTAAAAAATAAATAAACTGGGGCAATGTAAGAACCTACTTAACACTTTGAGAGCAGTGGTGGCACAGTGGTTAGAATGCAGTATTGCAGGCTAACTCACTGCCCACAGCCAGGAGTTCCCTCCTCACTGGCTCAAGGTTGACTCAGCCTTCCGAGGTTGGTAAAATGAGGACCCAGATTGTTGGGGGCAATATGCTGACTCTGTACAGAGGGCTGTAAAGCACTATGAAGCGGTATATAAGTTTAAGTGCTATTGCTATTGTGAAGGAGTAAAGCAGTTCCAGATCAATGTTTTTCCTTGTGATTAAGCATCTGAACATGTGAACGTACATCATGTGAAAAAGTATCAAAGCACTGGTGGGTGCTGCTATCCTTCCTTTGAACACCACTGCCTTGCCTCTGTTTAGGGAGTCTGTTTCCAATTTAATCAAGGCTCAATGGAAGAGCAGATTCTGAACAGATTCATTAGGGAATCTTTATTGTCCGAGTAGGTCCACTGTTCCAGATCCAAAGCTCATTGGAAGTTTACACAAGCAGAAAACGTGTCTTGCTGAAGAAATCTGTCCTTGCCTTGTGAACAGCAATGAGATCAAAGATGGGTGGGTCCAGCACACTCTTTCTCTGTTCTCCACAACACATTTTAATTAAGACAGACATGGAAGACCTGAACAAGGTTTCTCCCTGATCTGACAGCTTGTTAAGACTTGTAGGCACAACTTGGCAGGGGCTATTGGATATTCTGATTTACTATAACTAAACCAATTGTGAAAACAAAAACCTTTGACTAGAAACAACATTGGTGGTGATAGCTCCAGATTTCAAAGTGGCAGGGAAATCAGCCATTATAAAGTGATGGAGTCGGCCCACCTGTAATCTCTATACCTGCATTTATCAGAATCATGGGAATCTCCTGAGAAAGATGCAATGATAGTGATTACTGTCTGTTCAGATGCTCCTTCTCATCAAGGTTATTAAATCCAGGAAGGAGAGTGCTGGGTGGGGGTGAAAGAAAAGGAATGAGGCAACACCTGTATTCCTTTTACAGGCCCTTGCATGCTCTTCTCCTTTCATTGTGTATTCACCATGTTTTATCTTTAATTTGCTTTTAATTATGTCTCTGCTCTCGTTCATCTCACGAGGCCTGTGCCAAAGTTTCTTGCCTGCCCCAGTTTCCCATCTTGCTTATGACAGTTAATTCAGAGGGAGATGAGAGAGAAAATTGTCTTACCAAGTTAAGGCTTGAAGTCTGTTTGCTGAAGCAGACAGAAGTGATAATCTGCCTATAGATCTATAAGGCTTTAAGAAGAGAGACTTCTTAAAGGCTCTAAACATGCATGGGAATCTATGCACGTAGCTGCATTTTTCTGTACTGATTACGTATAGCATTAAACAAATTGCCCCATCTTCGTGATGTTTTTACATGTCCTTTTAGCAAATGCATAGGAAAATAAGCAAGGTTTGTAAACAATGCCCCCACGCATCTTTGGGTTGTCAATGTCATTAGTGGTGTAGTTGATGGCAAGAGAGAGGGAAGATTCTCCAGGCAAAACTACATAGGATAGTTAGCTAAAACTAGGAGAATGTTCAGATGTTCTGCCTTGAGTCTCCAGAAACATGGTACTTTAATGTTGTCTTCCATTGCCAGCATGTGTTTTGCTTGATTTTCTATATTCTGTTGATGTTAATGGAACAGACTTTAGTGGTGGATGCTGTTCAAGGAGTCAGAAGTCCTTAGAAGAAATCCATTTGCCATTTCTTCTCTAACTCTGTCCCACTTCTCCAATAGTGGAAAAGTAACACTGTCCCATCTTGTTGGGGTAAAGATTTCATTTTTTAAAAGTAAAAACTTTGTTCTAAAAGCATTTTATTTGAACTTGAGTGTGCATTTTCCCTGCCTGTAGCTTTTTGTAAACAAGAATGATCAAATACTGTTAGAACATGCTATTTTATTTTGTCCCCCACATCATGAAAATAATTTCTCAGTGGACTTGTTCCAGTAGACTTGATAATGTAATTGGGACATGAAAGGATTATTCATGACAATGCCATTTTTTTCAGGATAAGCTACCCTAACCCAATGTAACTGGCTTCCCTTTGAATAGTCATGGGAATCATCAAAACTTTCTGGGGTCCCTATTTTCATTTCATTCTTTTCTGCCTTCTGTTCACCCTTCTGATTTTTCAAAATGACTCCATCTACTTGTCATAAACTTCAGCTCCAACCTCTATGCCATCTATTAAAATCGGAAGTCAGCTTATTCAAATAAGAAAGCAGAAGGCGGCTTTACCTAAAACTAGCCGTTTATTCAACAAGTCTGTTCGACAACAACAACAACAACCTAGGACTGACAGCTTCCTCTTTATAAGGAAGGCACCAGGAGAAAGAACCAATGAGAACTGTCCGAGTCTCCACGCACCGGCTGTTTACATTCAAGCAATCAATGCAACAGCCGATGCCAGGACTTAACACCATCAGTATCATCTGCTGTCAATCTTATTTCTCTTTTGTTGAATTAATAAATGGCTTCTATACAGTATCCTCTCCCCACTTTCAGAACAGACAACTGTGTTTTAGCTACATTAACTTGCAAACCATTATTCCTTCAACACTTAACAGCAGTTATTCTTCAGGATAAAATTTGGTATCACCCCATACTATTTTACATTGAGAGTTTATTTATTTAGCGTATGGCATTTATAGAGGTCATGCAATCACTGATTTATATTGAGTCATTTGATTGTGAATGGATATAAATGCAAAAACATTAATTACAATTAAAGTAATTAAATAAAATAAGATGGAGTTCCTAATTTATAGTAAGTCAATAGACAAAACATTGTATAATAACCAAAAATACAGTGTGTTGGGGTCTATTTATTTTATATATTTAGTCTACTTTACCTGCCTCAGTCTAACTAAATGAATCACATTTATCATGACTAACTTGTCTTAGTGATTTTACAAACGTGATACAATCTGCAAAGAAAAGAAGGGAAATCAATGACTCTGATTCTCTTTCAGTGCAATTAGATCAGATCAGATTCTGCATCAGCTTCTAACCATGTCTATTGTCCAAACATTCAGAATCCTTCTGCCTTAAAAGATTTTACGCATGCATGTGCACGCACACAAGAGAATGAATAGTTTAGGCAGGGGTGGGCTTCAAAAATTTTAGCAAGGGGTTCTCTGCCCGGTTGCTGGGTGAGTGTGGCCATGGTGGGCATGGCCTAGTCGGCCTCCTGCACCATGGCAGGGGGGGCGTTTTTGCCCTCCCCGGGCTCCGGAGGCTTTCCTTGAGCCTCCGGGATGGCGAAAACGGCCCCTTTCTGGCCTTCCCGAACTTCCGGTAGGCCTGTTTTTCACCCTCCCCGAGCCTCCGTGCACGCCCTGCACTTACCTGCATCCAAAACGGGCCACATGGGGACTCCTGGGAGGGGAGGGGTGGGCGGGGCGGGGCCAGCCAGGAGTGGGATTTGGGGATTCTCCAAACTGCACAGAATCTTAGCTAGAGGTTCTCCAGAACCCCTGAGAACCCCCAGCAGCCCACCCCTAAGTTTAGGTGAAATCAAACTGTCCCTATAACCCTGGGCAACATTCAGGAATGTTAGGTTTTTAGTGGATACTGTGGTTGCCTAGCTTACTCGTGAGTATATTATCCCATTGTGTATGCCTGCAAGAGAAGATTAAGTGTACTATTTCAGTTATCCAACCTCTTTCTTTTAATCTCTTTCCTTCTTACACCAAATATTCAAATACTGTATCTAGCTGCTCTGGAATAGCATTATATGCAGAGAC
Organism: Thermophis baileyi; assembly: GCA_003457575.1. Classification (NCBI taxonomy): domain Eukaryota; kingdom Metazoa; phylum Chordata; class Lepidosauria; order Squamata; family Dipsadidae; genus Thermophis; species Thermophis baileyi. Next base: position 3,216,972 of record QLTV01002425.1, read on the forward strand.
CAAGTATTAGAACATCTGGCCATTATCGCAACATCAACCTTCCCAGCTATTTAGAAGAGACTTCTTTGAAGCTGGACTATCTAGTAAATGGGAAAGAGTGCATGGCCTCTGAGTCGTGTAATGTGTTCCTTAGGGAAGTATGGTTCCTTTTCACTCTCCCAATATTCAGGAAGATGAGCCACGGTGGCGCGGTGGTTAGAGTGCAGTATTGCAGGCTACTTCTGCTGATCATCGGCTGCCAGCAGTTTGGCAGATCGAATCTCACCAGGCTCAAGGTTGACTCAGCCTTCCATCCTTCTGAGGTGGGTAAAATGAGGACCCAGATTGTTGGGGGTAATATGCTGACTCTGTAAACCGCTTAGAGAGGGCTGTAAAGCACTATGAAGCGGTATGTAAGTCTAAAGTGCTATTGCTATTGCTAAGATGGTAACAACAGATCTCTTCTGCCATGCTTTTAATTATTAATGTATGTCAATGTTTAATTTTAATTCTGATTTTACTTGTCTTCATTTGTGCTTTCTATTTTTATATAAAACACAAAAGGTTAGGTAGAAAACTAACAGAGTGTGTCTGTGTCTGTGTCTGTGTCTGTGTCTGTGTCTGTGTCTGTGTGTGTGTGTGTGAGAGAGAGAGAGAGAGAGAGAGAGGGGGGGGGGGGGGCCCCCTCTTTGGAAAGCATTTCTCGAGGGGGGGGGGGACCTCCTCTTTAGAAAGCATTACTCCCAGGCTGGAAACAATCTCGATGCAGCTTTTCTTTTCTTTTTTAAAAAAATGTTTCTTTCATTCCAGTCCGTGCTGAAATAAGTTTGGATTAAAGCCAATTATATTTGTAGTGTATGTGGGGATGCAAAGAAACAACGAATACCAAATTCCTGAGATAAAGGGAATGCTATACTATACTCCCCACTCGATCCTTCCTGAATTACAGGAAGGTGTGGAAAATCATGGAATTTTTTCATGATAACAAGTGGCAAATTCCTTCTGTCTTCTGGTGAATAATTTTGATAGCTCGTTCATTCTTCTCAGAGCTCTACAGTGACCTTCCCCCAATACCGCCTGTTCATGGGATGGTTTGATTTATTCATTTAGAAGACTTACACTAGTATCTATTTTATATATGATACTCCTAGGCAGCTCATAATGATACTCTATAAAATCAGAATAAATATATATCAAAAACATTAAACATCATCATAGAGCCCTGGTGGCGCAGAGATTAAAGTGCAGTATTGCAGGCAAACTCTGCCCGCAGTCTGGAGTTTGAACCTGATGGGCTCAAGGTTGACTCAGCCTCCTATCCTAAAATGAGGACCCAGATTGTTGGGGGCAATATGCTGATAATATGCTTCTAAATTGTAAACTGCCCAGAGAGTTCTGTAAAGTGCTATGGGGCAATATAAGCTTAAATGCTTGCAGGACTCACTTCTATCCAGGGGTGAAATGCTACCGGTTCGGCCCGGTCTGGGTGTACCGGTAGCGGCGGCAGCGCGAGGCTCCGCCCACCCGCCCGGACGACACCATTTTCTTGTTTTTAACAAGGGTGAAAAAGCGTACGTGACGGGCACACACACAAAGCGCGCGCTTCCGAACCGGTAGGGAAGGTAAGTAGATTTCACCACTGCTTCCATCCTAGTCCAACGCCTGGATGAAGAGCCAGGTCTTCATAGCCTTCTGTGGGGCTATAATAAGGAGAGGGCCTTCCAAATCTCTGACATCAAGCTGAGTTTTGGGGCACCCACAAAAAGGTGCATCTCCAAGGTTTCACCAGATGGTAACATTTAAGGGAAAGCACATGGAGTGTACTGCCTTTATCTAATCTGGTAGGATGAGCAGATATTCCTAGAGAGAGATGGTCCCACAAACAATATAGCTACATGGCATTTAAAGCTTTAAAGATGGTAACCAATACTTTGAATTGCACCCAGAAAGCAAATGGAGGCCAGTGCAACTCATGCAGCAGCAGGGCAACACAGCAAAAATTAGCCAGTATCTGCTGCTACATGTTGGACCAGTTGTAACCTCTGGGTAGTCTTCAAGGGCAGCTCCAATGTATTACAGTAATTCAATGAAGACGTGATTAAGGCATAAATGACAGTACGCAAGGCCTCCTGGTCCAGGCAAAGGCACAACAACCAGAACAGTTCTGAAAAAAAGGCTGCTTTTTCAGCAAAAGAAAGCTTGTGCTGCTAAAATCAGCTGGTATTTTTTTGTCACCTGTGAGTTTTGTTTTATGTTATCAGCTACAAGGAAATGGGGGTAGGGGAAAGATTTCCTAGAAAATTCCCAGTTTTGGCCATACATGTATCTAATGTGAATCTGAAAGCTTGCATCAATTTCATATTTCCCAAGGACTTGAGATAGACAGTTATTGTTTAACGGTGTTAAAGGTATTGTCACAGGATATAAGCTGTTCCAAGTAAAACTGCCTTTTACAATTGTTTGGTGGTGATTTTGTCAATGCTGATGCTGTTCAGATTTTGGGATTGTATCCAAGGCACTGATTATTATTGGTACTATCTTTGATTTCTTTTGCCACGGTCATTCTACTTCCATTTGCAGGTCTTCGTATTTTGTGATTTTCTTTTTGTTGTGTTCTTCTGTCTCCAGTATTGCCATGTCCAGTTGTCCACTGTCTAGACAATTTTGTCTTTCTTATGAACAGTTGTTAAGTCTGGGGTGTTATGTGACTGGTGCTTGTCTGTTTTAATTATCAAGTTCCAGAGCATTTTAGCTTCTTCATTTTCTAGTTCTTTGTCAATTTTGTGGTCCCACCAGTTCTTGCTTGCAGACAAATGGTATTTTTTCAGATATTGCAATGCACAATTTTTGCCATTTTAGCATTGTGTTATTTGTAGTCCGTCTGTGTGATCTTCTTGCAGCAGCTAACTGGGTTATGTTTATCAGAGCAGATGATTTAATTATTTGGCAAGCTAAGAATATATTGCATTCCTTGGTCAAACACATACCAGTACATAGAATGTCTAAGCTACTTGGAAATTCTGGGAATTATCATTCCAACATATCTAGAGAACATCAGGTTGCAAAAGACAACTCTGAAGGGGTAATAACACTGACCTGTATAAGAATGTTCTCATACAGACTGTTGAAAAAATCTTATTTGTCTGATTTTATATAAGTCCTGTTAAAAGATTGATCTGGAATTATAGAAATAATAAGAAAGGGGGGATTGGCAGCAGAGATTTCATTGAGAACTGGAGCAAAGTTCAATCTTTGAGGCCTTCAATAGAATTAATCATGGTATGCTTTGGGGCTGGCTGCGAGGGTTGGGAGTTGACAGCATTATTTTGCAATGTTTCCACATCTTGTTGAACAAATGGTTCCAACTTGTTTTGTTGGACTGATATGGGTTGCCTCAAAACCTGGCCCTCTTCCCCCATTTTATTTAATATCTATATGAAGCTGCTATGGGAGATCATTCATCAGCTTGTGGTTAGATATCTGTACCAATTTTATATCTCTACTGCAGGCCAAGCAGAAGATGTAGTGGGAATTCTGATCTGGTGCCTTTAGGATGTGAGGACCTGCACGGGTACTTAGATTGAATCCCAGCAAGATGGAATTACTATTTGTATTTAAAAAATGTTGGTTTTGGAAATATCTATTACTCTTAATGGATTAACACAGATGCTTTTCTGTGTGTGTGGCTCCTGATGGAGCAGTAGGTAAGGATTTCAACTAAGAGAATCTTTGGCCATCTCCAATATAGACAGTGACTCATGCCCTCTTCATCTCTTTGTTAGATTACTGCAATTCACTGTACATAGGGTTATCCTTGAAGTTCTTGAAGACTCTTAGAAGCTATAACTGGTGCAAGATGCAGCTGCCTATGCTGACCTGTGTCAGCTGGTTTATCAAAATAATCCTTATTTTGAGGGAACTGCACTTGTTTCCAGGCTCAGTTCAAATTAAGGTGCTGGTCATTGCCTATAAAACCTTATTTGGCTTGGGCCCTTGCTAAATTGGTACCATCTCCTTCAGGTATAAACTGTCCAACCCTCATGATCTATCTAGAAGGTGGGTTCCTCCCGGTTTGGACCGGTTCTCCCAAACCGGTAGCGACCTGCTGGTGACATCACGATGATGTCACCAATCTGGGTCGGTTGGTGCCGGTCCGTGGGCGCCGCCATCTTTTTTTGGAATTTTTTTTTGTGTGCGCATGCGCAGAAGCGGAGTTTCTGGCACTGCACATGCGTCACCATCTTGTTTTTGCTGTTTTTTAATTTTTTAATTAAATTTTATTTTTTTACTGCGCATGCGTGCGCCCACATGGCGCGGCCGCGCGGTGCGCAAGGAAGCGAACCGGCAGCGAGGTAAGTTAGAACCCACCCCTGATCTAGAAGGACAACATCTAAGATCAGGGGTTGGTATCTATGGCCCTTTTACAACCTGTAGACTTCAACTCCCAGAATTCCTGAGCCAGTCATGATCTATCTGGAAGGGCTCAGGAATTCATACTGGCTCAGGAAATCTGGAGTTGAAGTCCACAAATCATAAAGGGGCCATAGTTGTCCACCCTTGCTTAAGATATTGGGGGCAAGGACTCAGAGGAGACCATTTTCTGTGGTAAACTCTTCAGTGTGGAACAGCTTGCCACCAAAGTCACATTAGCCCTACTTTCTTATCCTTTAGAAAAATTATAAAAATAGAGTGGAAGATTTTTAATCGTTGACAGTTGTATTGATGGAGATTGTGTTAGGAATGTGTGTGTGTGTGTGTGTGTGTGTGTGTGTGTATGTATGTATGTCTGTATGTTGTATGTATGTATGTATGTATGTATATATAAGCCATGGTATATATATATATAGTTTAGCAAATGGCACACATTTCTCCTGGATTACTTCTTAACCTGCTCTCCCATCTAAGCTCTCTGGATAGGGGAAGGTGATATTAAATATGTATTACATATGAATGGTGATCCTGGTGAGCATGCTTCATTGCTTTCCTGTTTCTTTCTTTGCCCGGTTTTATTGTTCAGCAGGCATTTTGCATCCTTTTCTTTTGTTCTGGCATTTTTCTCCCCTCCTCTGGCTCCTGTAATCATTCTCGTTTGTAATTTTCATTGGTAGCATCCAGCACAAACCCTCACCTTGAGAAGGTCACCTTTTCACAGTCTTTTCTATTAGTGTGTTGATTTCCTGGGCATTCAATGGTCCTTTCCCATTTGGCCTCATTTCATGGCTTGAGACCTTCTGATTTGTCCCTTTTAAAAGATTCCATTTAGTGAAACATCTGGATTGAAAGGGTTGTATTTTTCTAACACTGGAGGGGTTGTGTGTTCAAAACTTTGCTGAGCAGTCACTGTGCTCCATGCTGATTGTATAAACTTCTGATAAAGCAATTAATGGCTGCTCATGCAACTTTAAGGCTGCATGAAAGAGTTCCTCATCACTAAGCAGAATTTCACTTTGCTAAGGCAGACAATCCAGAGGTGGGTTCCTCCCGGTTCGGACCGGTTCACCCAAACCAGTAGTGACCTGCTGGTGATGTCACGATGATGTCACAGATCCGGTTCGGTCGGTGCCGGTCCGTGGATGCCACCATCTTTTTTTAAAAAAAAAATAATTTTTTTTTGAATTATTTTTTTTAAATAATTTTTTTAAAATTTATTTCCGGGGTTTTTTTTCTTCTGCGCATGCGCAGAAGCCGAGTTTCCGGCACTGCGCATGTGTCGCCATCTTGTTTTTGGCTTTTGGGGGGGGGATTTTTTTTTTGCACTGTGCATGCGCGCATGCGCAAAGCACGTGTGTGGCCACGAGGCGCGGCTATGCGGCGCAGGAGGAAGCGAACCGGCAGCGAGGTAAGTTAGAACCCACCCCTGAGACAATCCTTAACCTACCCTCTCCCAGATGTGTTGGAGCAACTTTGAAAATCTCCAGCTTGGTTTTCTCCAGCTTATGTGAAGAGAGTTTAGGGAGAGGGGCACACAATTTCCCCCCCAAAATGCATGGGATTCATTACACTGGAATTCAGTCTGTATTATTCTTAAGTGCTACTCTTTCAGTAATACAGTAAACTATGCATTTACATTTGGGTAAGGAAATTACAGCTCCAGCTCCAGGGCTCCCTCTGCCCAGCCTATTCTTTTTTTGCAACCCCTCTATAATCCTAAATTATTAGGATACAGAACACAAAGAAAAATTGCAGCATAACACCCCCCCCCCACACACACACACATTAAAAATCCCAGTCTTTCAAAGACATCCATAGACATAACTCTGCCAACTTTGTATCTGCACCTGGCATCCTTCCTCTGCCCAAACATTAATCATGCTTGCTGTCTATGGAGATTCTCAGTCATCCAGGTCATGGTTGTCCCAAAGGTGCTTTTTCAGGAAGCAACTGGTTTTTCTTTGAAGATGTTTTGCTTCTCATCCAAGAAGCTTCTTCAGTTCCCTCCAGTTCTTCATCCAAGAACTGAAGAAGGTTCTTGGATGAGAAGCGAAATGTCTTCAAAGAAAAACCAGAAAGTCCAGTTGCCTCCTGAAAAAGCACCTTTGGGACATTAATCATGCTTCTTCCAGTCACCAAATGGTCTCCCTTTCTGCATGGTATTCATAATCCTACACCATTATATTACTCTGGCTCTGTGTTTTCCAACATAGGCAACATGTGTGGGTTACAATTATCAGATTTTCTAGCAATTGTCTTCCAAAGTTCCCCAGATTTTTTTCTAGATGAAGAAAAATACCTAGGAGTGGAAGAGATTTTGAACAATGAAGCAGCAAGGATAACTGCTTAACTCTTTTTCTCCTCATGGTTTCTCCCACCAAAATCATATCCTTAAGCAGAGAGAATGTTGGATCCATACCTGATATATCTGAAGATGAAGTCATGGATGAAGATTTTTTATTTCTACTACTAATATGTATGTGTGTGTGTGTGGGGGGGGAGTGAGTGAATTAATCCATATTAAGATGATACTCACAAGGAAGGACATTTCTTGATTGGATCCCCTTGTTTGCATTGATGAAAACTTTCTATTGAAGCCAAGAATGACTAATTCCACTGAGTCAAGTCTTCCACTCTTCGGAGCTTTTTATTTAAACCATCAGCCCAACAATGAAACAAATACCATAGTCATAAATATCAAAATCATAAATTTTTCCTATTAATTTCTCAAAGTCCTGAGAAATTAATACTACTATTTTATCAATCTTGGAAATAATGAAACAGAAGAAAATAAACTACAAAACTGAGGGCTAATTTGATGCAGCTGATTGGAGACCCAGGTTCAGTGCACCATTATATAATGGAATTCTTAGGAGAGTTGAAGTTAGTCACTATTTTAGCCCAACAAACATTTCATGGAAATAAATGAAGGAAGGAATGCTATTTATACCACTTTGGGTCTGGAACGATATAAATCTGGCTAATGTGTAAGTAAAAAGAAATCTATCTTTAATATAATAATACTTGTCAATAATCTTTGATAAGTATACTGAGAAGTTTGGGGCAAGAGGATTTTCACAAAAGGAAGATTACTTCCTGAATGACAAAATTGGTGACTTTTTGTTCGTATGGAGCTTTTATTTCAAATAAAAGCATATTATTGGACATACACCAAGAGTCACAATCTTAATTTCATTTCTTGCCATTAGTTCTTCTGACCTGGTTACAGACATGCATACATTAATTGTGTTTAAACAACATGCTGAACCAAATCAGATAATGACTTAGCAGATACATTCACAAAGCTTAAAAAGAGTTAACCTTGGACTGATTGTTTGTTGTAGCTTAGCCTGATATGCAAACTCAGCTCTTTTGACTAATTGATGATTCAGTGTATTGTGTGAACACAGAGAACGGCTTAACTCAATAACTGAACTGAACTATCTTTATGTGAAGATAGCCATTATGCAAACACAGTGCGAAGTCTTGCAGCCCTTGTCACCTCACCGTTAGATTATTGCAATGCGCTCTACATGGGGCTACCCTTGAAGAGTGTTTGGAGACTACAGTTGGTCCAGAATGCAGCTGTGCGAGCTGTTATGGGTACACCTAGGTACACCCATATTACACCAATTCTCCGCGAGCTGCACTGACTCCCTATTGGTCTCCGGGCACAATTCAAGGTGTTGGTTATTACCTTTAAAGCCCTATATGGCTCAGGACCAGGCTATCTTCGAGACCGCCTTCTACCACATAGCTCCAAGCGACCAGTAAGATCCCACCCCACCCTATTGGCCTTCCGGAAAGCAGTGAAGACCTGGCTTTTCCGGCAGGCCTGGGGCCGTTGATCTCGCTGTTGTAATCCTGCGAGATCCGGCCATGAATGGCGTGCATGGGTTTTTAAATTGTTTTTTAAATGTTTTTATAAGATTTTTTTTTATATATTTCTGTTGTAAACCGCCCAGAGTCCCTCGGGAGTTGGGCGGCATAGAAATTTAAATAATAAAATAAATAAATAAATAAATAAATAAATAAATAAATAAATAAATAAATAAATAAATAAATAAATAAATAAATAAATAAATAAAGTACATTAGTATCCTGGTGATTTCTTTAATGCTATCTTTCTTCATCATGCACAATAATAATGGTATCTTATTATTGAATCAAGTCACTGGTCCATCTAACTCCCAGATCCCTCCAGTGACTTGGGGAGATTCTCTGGTTTCAAACATCCCACATCTATCGGAAGCTGCTGGGGTAGAACCTAGGTCAGTGATGGTGAACCTTTTTTGGTTCGCATGCCAAAAGGGTGTGTACTCGCGCGCTAGCACGCGCGCACATCCCCATACCCATTCCCTCCCCCCGCGCATGCGCACAACCCCCGCGCTGCCCCCTGCGCATGCACACAATCCCCCTCCCGCTGCCTCCGCGCATGTGCACATGCCTCACTGAAGCCTGGGATGGCGAAAAACGGCCCAACGGGCAAACCGGAAGTTCGGAAAAACGGACTTCCGGTTTGCCCGTTGGGCTGTTTTTTGCACTCCGGAGGCTTCAGGGAAGCCTCCTGAAGCCTCCAGAGGGTGAAAACGGCCTTCCCCAAGGCCGAAAATCAGCTGGCCAGCGCGCGCATGTGCGCTGGAGCTGACATAGAGCAACGCCTCGCATGCCCTCAGATATGGCTCTGCGTGCCACCTGTGGCACGCGTGCCATAGGTTCGCCATCACTGACCTAGGTCCATTTACATGTAAAAAAAAAATAGGTAATTTAACATTAAGTTATAGTCTTTGTACGTGAAGCATAAATCACCTGAGATACGAAAGATATCTCTAGCCTTAGATATAAGTAGAACAAACTGTGCACACATCAGTTCTGGAATTAAAATCAATGTATATTTTAAGAAAAGCAGAACCAAGGAAGACAGAATGTCATGATACAAAAATGGAATGGAAAGAAGGAAATTCTACCATCCTAGTGCAGAGGGTTTATGAAAAGGTATCTTGCACTGGTGTACACATTGTTTCTATATATTAGCTGTATGTAATTGCAGGGAATTCAGATTCAAAATTGACAGCTGATAATAAAAGAGTTTTGATTTAGCAGTGTCGTTCATGTTCTTTTTTAAAAAATATCAACCAGAAATGTTTACTCTAAGGGTAACTGAGATTATGGAAAAGTTATTTAATATAGTTTGTGCTCGATGCTTATTTGAATGTTTCTCTGTAATGACAATCGTGTGTTCAGTGCATGAGTTCATGACTCCCTCTATTGGATAATCTCACAACTAGACTTCAGAATCTCTCAGATTTTTGCAAATGAACGATGACAGGTTTTCTGGAATTCTTTATTCTAATTCATTGGTTTTTTTAGAGTGTTTTTTCCCCCTGACCCTTTGACCAGCTTTCATTGATAAGGTTGTTTGAGAGGCAAAAATGCAAAAGGCCCTGTTTCTTATGAAGCGTCAGTCCAACACATTATATTCTCATGGCATCTCATATCCAGTGTTTCCTTCCAATAATATTTCTTTTGTTAGATGGGCAGACTGCAATAAACTCAGCACAACTGAGGATTTCCTTCCCAATTTTTGCTCTTAAAAAGTGGGGCCCTTTTCCCACTGTTTTAATGTGAACAAGGGTACTTTAATTTCTACTCCAACAGGATTACAAATAGTCTGGCTCAGCACAAGAAAATTTAGCTGGAGTGGGAATAAATGAGAGAATTATAGTGAAGTACTTTATACACTATTAAATGATAGCGTTACATAAAAGCCCTTCAGATTTATCTTTAAAAGGGGCTTTGCAATGGGTGCAGGCATAAATACAGCAGTTGTCTACAGCTCTTTAAACAGCAATAACTTTTCCAGGATCATGTGGCAACTGCAGTGAGCAATTCCACAGTTTTAGGAAAGGATACAACTGGTTTAAAAGAATTACAGATAGATGCTAAGTTTGTCCTTTCATATACTCCAAGTAACATTTTCAGAGCTCTATGCAGCTATGCTGGTAATTGTTTCATGAAACAATGGCTCAGAATAATTTTTTTCACAATATATTTCCTTTCCTTTTGTATATAAACTGAACATCAATAAATTAGTTTTCTGTGTTTTAACTTTAGAGAACCCAGTTTGTCAATTCATTTCCTAAAATGAAACTTTTAGAGCAAGCATATTGCACATGAATCTAGAAACATGTTTGATTCATGGGGGGTGGGGGTGGTATTGGCGAGGTCCTTTGAACCGTATTCTATGGAAATTGCAAGTTAATGATACCTTCCTCTGATTGTACATTGCCAGGAAATATCCCATATTGTAGAATCTCATGTGTCCCTTCAGATATTGTTGGGGATAATGGAAGTTTGAGCCCAACAATCAATTGGAGAACTGTGGTTCTTATTCCTAATATTAGTGCTTCAGAAGTTGAAAGGATCTAAGCAGCCAGAATACAGAAAATAGGTGAGAGCAAAAGTCATATCTCAATAGGCAAGGCCAAATCATTAAATTCAGTCTATTCAAGCAACCTCTTGACTTGCAAAATAATCCTAGAAGCCGTTTTAGATTTATGAATGAAATTTGACTTTGGATAGCTCCTAGTAAGGCCTCCAGGTTGACATCTTTCTTTTTTTCCTACTGAAACAACTATATCAGGATGAAGTCTTAGCAAAAGCCCAAGTTACCTTGTATAGTCTGGTAATGTTATGTGTGCTTCAGTTTTGTCCCCTGAAGGGCATCACATCTGATTTTGCAGACCCAGATCTTTTTCAGATTCAAGAGACTGAAATTCTGTGTAGGATTCAGTCTCTCTCCATATGTGACAAGGCTTTACCTTCTTGCTCAGAGGGCCCTGAAGAGGTGATAGCTATTCATTCCCTGAGAAAGCAAGCTAAGTCTCCTGTTTATTGGAGCCTACAGTGAAAGGTTTGAAGATTGAGTGGTTCGCTTTTCATTTGGAGAAGCTTCGTTTTCATTGTTGATATTATCAACCTCACTGTGGAATCCTTGATAAGCCATTGAAAAGCGTCTGAGTTCCTTGGAATACAATTGAAAATCTTTACTACAGACTTCTCTTTTGAGGTTTTGTTTTAACAGAACAACACAAAGAAATGTTGAAGTACATACAAAAAATATATTAGGAAAAGATCCCGCTCCAAAATGGGCTTCTTCTTCTTTCACAGCATTGTTTTGAAAACTAAATACGAACAATTGCTATTTCTCCCATTGGTTTCTTTGATATCACAACTTTTAATTATGGCACTCTGTGTTCTTCTTGATCTCTACCCTTCTCAGAAATAAACTACAGATTTAATGCATATATGGAACAAAATTATGACATTTTTTCACTATTTTCACTAGGCATTTTTTGTGGAGTTGCATTGAATCCCTCTGGATTCTTATTGAAGAAATTTAAGCTACTTTAGGACTTGGGATTTGGATTTAATTCAACCAATGGTAATGATTATTAATTTATATTTTGCAGTATAATTCTGTCAGAGTTTGTTGCATAAATCAAATCCAGAAGCAGACACAGATAACTGATTCAACTGGATTCATTAACTTCTTTATATACATAATAATATACGGTATATACAATACCACAAGTAGTTCTTCCAAGTAAACACAAGGCAGGAGAGAGCAGTTAGTTTCATTTCAGAGTTCAGAGCAGACAGAGTAGTTTCATTTCAGCACAGCAGACATGCCCAGACAGACAGAGATCTCTCTTAAGTTTCTGTTTCAATTCTCTGCACAGACTCAGAAGCTGCAGACTAAGACACGCCCTGGCTCCAGTCTGTCTCAGCTCTCAAACAGCCCTCATTGGCTGACTTAGTTGCTATGCCTATTCATTGGCTGACCTTGTTACCATGTCTATCCCAGTTCATGAATATACTCTGACAAATTCCAGTTGTATATTGTCTGTATATATTGTATGCTATTTGATAAATAATTAACATGCTAAGGATATCTCTTGTTAGTTTTATCCACCAATACATATTTGGATACCAGAGATTGGTTTGATGACATTGCTGTGTTCACATCACCTTGGAGTCTGAGATACCAATTCTGTTCTAAAACAGAAATAAGCATTTTGTAACTAAAGCAGAACCTTAAAGTTCTGCAAGAGTTTATTTGCTGAGTTACTATGCAAATTTGACAATTAACATCATAACAATCTCCTGTGAGAAGGATGGGGAATTATGAAGGGAAAATTTGACATAAAAAGGGAAAGAAATTTGACAAAGAAAAGCAGGTATAGTAGGCAGTTGATCATTCTTGTTTGCACAAGCCATCAGTGGAAATTACTGCAGAGAATTCCAGGTAGTAACCTAAAGTAAAGGGATTACACACACATCCACACACACACCCTGTATTATTAAAAATGACACAGAATATACCAGCATTTGTATCTGTTTGCAGAACTGAATTAATGATGGGATCTTCAAAGCCTTGCATGAATTCCACATGTTTTGTTTCATATGGAAAAACTATCTTACCATTTGGGAAACAGACTGTTTCTCTGGTTTGGTTCAGTTATGTTCTGCTTGTATTTGTTTGTTTTATTGCCTACACTTTGGCAGCTTTCAAGAAGCTCCTGTTCTCCTATTTAATCATGTGGGTGATTTGATCCTATCAGGGATCAGCATCAGATAGTGATCCAGATGATTTCACTATACCTAAGACCACAGAATTCTCCCAACTAAATCAGCCAATTAGATTAGTCACTAAGGGCAAGTTAAAGAAATAACTTTAAAAATTTCTGATTTCAGTCTTTGTAAACGGCAACAACTCATGTCCAATATTTCCTAGTCGAACCACAAACAATTACAATGATCTAATACACACCGACTTTACAGAAGACAATGTTGGAAAGGCACTACGCAATCTAAAACCATCTCTATCCATTGGACCAGATGGACTATGTGCTTACTTCTTAAAAAAACTTTCCACTGCCCTATCAGAACCCCTAAGCATAATTTTCGATATATCTTTCAGGACCAGCTCCCTACCCAACCTATGGTCACTAGCCACGGTCATCCCTATCTTCAAAAAGGGAGACCCCAGCCTAGTTG